>OZ012740.1:32840046-33278696 GCA_963859935.3 Lathyrus sativus | reverse complement strand
TTGCACTTTAACTATCACATTTAACAGTGATAACTCGACCTTGAAGTTTTAGCTCCTTTGCAAAACCTTCAAGCCACACTGCTTCCTTCACAGCTTCAGTTAGAGCAATATACTCCGCTTCAGTGGTTGATAAGGCAACGACCTTCTGAAGTGTTGCTTTCCAACTGATTATTGTCCCAAACATAGTGAACACATATCAGGAGATAGATTTTCTAGAATCCATACAACCTGCATAATCAGAGTCGACATATCCTTCGATTACTGCTTTACTATCTTCATCCAAGACTCCACCATAAATTAGGACTCTATTCAGAGACCCATTTATGTACCTTAAAATCCACTTCAATGCTTGCCAGTGAGCCTTTCCAGGATTCGCCATGTACCTGCTTACAAGACTTACTGCATATGCTATGTCGGGTCTAGTACAGACCATAGCATACATCAAAGACCAATTTGTCTTCTTTTGATTCCTCATAACTTCCTTATAGTCTATAGGTTCTTCGTCTAGAACCTCACTTGCAGAGATTAAGGCATAAGCTATAAGATCTGCATACCCACGTCTCTGAGGTGGCTTGATGACTCTCCTCGACCTGTCTCTTGCTAGCAGGTAGTCATTATCAGTCTCCTCATCTTCGACAACATCTTCTGTGTCTTCTTCGACTTCATCTGGGGTAAGCAATTCAGCATCAACATGCTCCACCTCAACAGGAATCTCTCCCTGTTCCAGCTCTTCGTCAGCATCATCAGTTTTCTTGAAAGTCATCTCTGCTTCGTTGAAAACTACATCTCGATTGGTGATACACCTCCTGTGACCTGGCTCTAGGCACCATAGCCTATAAGCTTTGACTCCTTCAGGGTATCCCATGAACATGCATTTCAGAGCTCTAGGTTCAACCTTGTCTTGCCTAATATGAGCATAGGCCACACAGCCAAATACTCTCAGTCTGTCGAGACTAGGTGGATGTCCCGACCAAACTTCTTTAGGTGTCTTCATTCCCAAGGCAGTCGAGGGACATCTATTTATCAGGTAAGTTGCTTTCGAAATAGCTTCCGCCCAAAACACCTTCTTCAATCCAGCACTAACCAACATGCATCTAACCCTTTCAAGGATTGTTCGATTGAATCTCTCAGCTAAGCCATTTTGTTGAGGAGTACCTGCTACAGTCTTATGCCTTGCAATCCCAGACTCAACACAGTAACTGTTGAACGCTTTATTGCAGAATTCAAGGCCATTGTCGGTTCTCAACCTCTTAACCTTTCTGCCAGTTTGAGTTTCGACCAGAATCTTCCAACTTTTGAAATTCTCAAAAGTTTCATCCTTTGTCTTCTGAATGAATACCCATAGCTTTCTGGAATAGTCATCAACGATGGATAGAAAGTACCTTGCACCTGAGTGTGAAGGATTTCTTGCAGGCCCCCAAAGATCAGCATGAATGTAATCTAGGGATCCATGTGTTCTTTGATTGCCTTTGTTAAACTTTGCCCTACAGGATTTACCAACTACACAAGATTCACAAAATTCCAACTTTTCAACTTTGTCACCTCCTAGCAGGTTCTGCTTCCCCAATTCGACCAGGCCTCTTTCGCTGACATGGCCCAATCTCATGTGCCATAATTCTGTCTTCGACATAGATTTCGTGGATGCAACATTTGTTGAACCACTTACAACCTCAGCCTCAAGGGTATACAAGCCTTGTTTCTTCACGCCTCTCAAGACTTCCTTCGACCCCTTCATGACTATTAGGATACTTTTCTCTCCTTGAAAAACATATCCTTTTCTGTCGAATTCACCAAGAGAAATCAAATTTCTCTTCAAGTCAGGTACGTACCTGACTTCAGTCAATAACCTTATTGACTCATCATGGAGCTTGAATCTCACAGATCCAATACCTGCAATTTTGCAAGATTTTTTGTTTCCTAACAGCACAGATCCACCATCTTGATCACATAGCTCCTCGAACAATTCTCTGTTTGGAGTCATGTGCCAAGTGCAACCTGAATCCATAATCCACTCTTTCCTCGAGTCGCCACTTGAAACCACAAGAACATCAGATGAGTCGAAGTCATCTTGAACAATGGCTGCATTGCCATTACCTCCATGATCTTTCAGGCGTTCAGGGCACAACTTTCTTATGTGACCCTCCTTCTTACAGTGGTAACATCGAATACTAGATGTTTCGCCACTATAAGACTTCTGTTGACTTTTACCTTTTTTCTTGTCGAACTTACCATCCTTTCGCAAGAATTTTCCCTTAACGGCCAAACCTTCACCCACCGTCGAAGGTTTATGCTCCTTTCGTTCGTTCAAGTCCTTAAAATACAAGGCTGATTGAACTTCTTCAAAGGTCAGGGACTCCCTTCCATACAAGAGAGTTTCTTTGAAGTGAGCATGTGTTCTGGGCAAAGCACACAGCAGCAACAGTGCTTGATCTTCATCATCGATCTTCACATCAATATTTTCAAGATCAAGAATAAGCTTGTTGAACATATCCAACTGCTCAGCCAACACTTTGTCTTCACTCATCTTGAATGAATATAAAGCTTGCTTCAGGTATAGTCGATTCACCAGAGATTTGGTCATGTACAAACTTTCAAGTTTCACCCATAATCCCGATGTTGTAGTCTCCTTTGATACCTGTCGAAGAACCTTATCACCAAGGCTCAATAATATTGCGCTGTGGGCTTTCTCGATCATGCCCGTCTTTTCTTTTGCCGTTAACGCAGCGTCCATGGCTGCCTCACCCTTCAACGCTTCCAAACAACCCTGTTGAACCAACAGGGCTTTCATCTTCAAGCGCTACAGATCGAAATCATTCACTCCGGTGAACTTTTCAATCTCATACTTTGTTGAAGACATCTTTTCCACGCTCACCGCACCAATTTGTTGTGAATCGGATACCTTTAAACAAAGTATAAACGGTTTCTTATTGATCAAGAAACACACAAGGGTTAGGGTTAACAAAGAAAACAAGGTAAAACAGCAAGGAACAACAAGGATTGGTTATTTAACTGCTATTCTTTCCTTTCTCTTAGAACAAGATTACAAGTATACAAGAATAACAAAATAACCTCTCTCCCTTGAAATTAGGATTTTATCTTCCTATTTTTCCTTATTCTCAAGATTGAGAAACTAGCATCCTATTTATAATAAAATAGCACACTAACCTAATGGGCTTTTTAACAATTACCCATTACAAGCTAACTTAGGGTACAAGCTAACTTAAACAATTGGGCTTACAAGCAAGACCCAATTCAACATGCTAACAACTCTAGCAATATTTACTCATGCTAACAACCTTAGCAATATTTACTCATGCTAACAACCTTAGCAATATTTACTCATGCATGTTAGAACAAACTTCGACTACAACACGCATTACTTGCGAACAAACTTCGACCACACTGGAGTTCGATCCAATGTCTCACATAATTTATAAACTTTTTCTTTTTCTGTGGAACAATAATGTGATAATGATTCCAATTTTTAACTAACTTCACACTACCAATGTAGCAGCCTGAATTTTTTGGATCTCTTTCTATTCATACCTATCAAATAATGAAACCAATTAATCATCTATACATATATGGCACGTGAAAATGATTAGCGATTAATTATCTTCGAATTATATTTAAAAAATTATTATTGAACTTAATAGCATGTGAAAATGATTGATCTTAATGGGATAATATCTTTTCCATTTCTTTATCCTTCCATTTTTTCCATTATTATAGTTTTGTGTGTAAATAACACACATTTCTAAGACATGTGACATATAATTAATATTTAGTTGATTTTATATACATAAAAACTATAGTAATAGAGAAAATGGAGGGGAAAAAAATGGAGATGATCTTATCCCGATCTTAATATGCCACGTAAAATAATTAGCTTTTATGTTAGAGATTGATTAGCTTTTTATTATATTCAAGTAATATGAGAGCAAACGACAGAGATTTATTTGTGCATCATATGGAGAAACTTTCCAGAAATTAAACATTATATTTGTTGGTGTTAAGATTAGCTACTTTAATTATTGAATTAGATTAGTTGATCAATATAGTTGATAAGGCTATTATTAGTTAGGTGGTTATTGGTTAGTTAGATTCCTTTTGATTGACTGTTATGTGATAGGAGTGTACTATATAAGGCTTGTACTATCACACATGTAGCATCAATGAAGTTATATTTCTCTCTTCTTGAAGTTTTCTTTCTTCTTTCCATTTTGTTATCCTTTCTCCAATGGTTGAATAGCTTCATCACAATATGGTATCATTCGCCAAATTGATCCTCATTTCGCTGCTATCCAATTGAATCCTTCCTTTTTTTCTCCTTTCTACATTCATGGCTCCTCCTCGAACTCCACCACTTGATCCAGCTTTGGATCAAACTTCACCTTATTTTGTTCACCCCAATGATGACCCTGGTTATGTTACAGTTCTTCCAAAACTCACTGGCTCCAACTATCATTCATGGGCTCGAAGCATGAAGAGGGCTCTTGGTGGCAAAATGAAAATTGAGTTCATTGATGGATCTCTCTCTGTTCCTGCTGATTCTTTCGACCCATCTTTGTGTGCTTGGAATCGCTGCCAAATGCTTGTACATTCTTGAATGATGAATTCAGTTTCAGATTCAATTTCTCAGTCTATCGTCTTCATGGAGAATGCGTTTGATGTATGAAACAATTTGAAAGAAAGGTTTTCTCAGGGTGATCTCATTCGTATTTATGAGCTGCAACAAGAAATATATAATCTCAAGCAAGAAACCAAATCGGTAACTGATTTTTTCTCTGCTCTTAAAATTCTTTGGGAAGAATTAGATTTGTATTTACCTTTACCCACTTGTACATGTCGCATAAAGTGTTCTTGTGAAGTTATGCGCAGTGCAAGATCTAATCACTAACTGATGTAAATTATCAGATTCTTAACTGGTTTGAATGACCAATTTGTTGTAGTTAAGTCTTAAATCTTGTTAATGGATCCTTTGCCCAATATGAACAAGATATTCTCCATGGTTATTCAACATGAGCGACAAATTTAGCTCCATATTCCCAATAATGAGTCTCAAACACTGATTAATGTTGCTGATTCCAAGAGGTTTGGTGCAAGAAACAATACATTTGAGCATGGAGCTTGTGTCTGCACTTTCTGTGGCCAGACTAATCACACTGTTGAAAATTACTTCAAGAAACATGGTGTACCACCCCATATGCAGAAGCAGTTTCAGAATTAAACTAACAATGTGGCATCATATGGCAATGATGATGGATCTTCCCCTAATGGTGCTAACATTAAAAGTGACAATTCACCTATGACTCAAGGTTAATTCATTGCTTTAATGGAGCTAATTCATAAATCAAGCATTGGTCAATCTTCAGGACATGCTTCTTCCAACCAAGTTGTTGTTGGTCATTCATCAACAGGTAACACATATCATTGCATGCATAGTAGTAGTAGTGGTTCTTGGATCATTGATTCAGAAGCTTCAGATCACATATGTAGTTTTTTCAAATGGTTCCATTCATATAGGAAGATTATTCCTATCAATGTTAGATTGCCAAATGGACAATGCCTTGTTGCTAAATATTCTGGCACAATCCATTTTTCCTCTGACTTCACTATGCATAGTGTTCTTTTAATTGCTGAATTTTCTTTAAACCTATCATCTGTTTCAAAATTGTGTGAATCCTTTAATTGCAATGTCAATTTCCTCAATTCACAATGTGTTATACGGGACAAAATCACCTTGAAGATGACTGGTTCTGCTGAGCAGAAAGATGGATTGTACTACTTAACACTAAGAGATAATGATTCACCTACTACTACACACACACACACACACACACACACCTGCTTTAACCTCTACTCTAGCCAATGTCACTTTACCAGACAGAGCCTTATGGCATTATAGATTAGGACACTTATCTCAAAACAGACTTCTGTACTTACACTCTCAATTTCCCTTTATCACAGTAAATCATAAAGATGTTTGTGATGTATGTTGTTATGTTAGACAAAGAAAACTTTCTTATACTGTTAGTAATAATAGAGCTGCTCACTCTTATGACCTGATCCATTTTGACATTTGGGGACCTCTTGCAGTTCAATCTTTACATGGTCATTCATATTTCTTAATTGTTGTTGATGACAGTAGCAGATACACATGAATGACTTTAATGAAAGCTAAATCTGAAGCTAGACAACATGTTATAAATTTTATTAGCCTCATAGAAAATCAACATAAGCTGCCTGTCAAAACTATCAGAACTGATAATGGTTCTGAATTCAGCATCCTTGAATTTTATGCATCTAAGGGAATAATTCATCAAACAAGTTGTGTTGAATCTCCATAACAAAATGGTAGAGTGGAGAGGAAACATCAATATTTACTAAATGTTGGAAGAGCTCTTCTTTTTCAGTCAAAACTTCCAAAGAAATTATGGTCATATGCCATTTTACATGCAACATTCATTATAAATAAACTTTCTACACAATTTTTAAACAATCTTTCTCCTCATTTCATAATGCATAATGCACATCCAAATATGCATAGTCTCAAAGTGTTTGTATCTCTAGCTTTTGCATCCACACTAAATGTGCATAGAACAAAACTTGAGCCAAGAGGTCGAAAATGCGTTTTCTTAGGATACAAAAATGGTATGAAGGGTGTGGTGCTCTATGATATTAACATTCATACTATTCTTGTTTCTAAAAATGTCATACATCATGAGCACGTTTTTCCTTATTCAAATGTCAATTCTATTAATTGGGACTATCACCCTTACAAAGATCCTATTGACTCACCATAATATGATCCTATCATACATATTCCATCATAAAGTATTGAACCCACTGCTGAGGAACATGACCATCATCCTAACACAACCATTGACCCTGAATCTTTAGAAAATACTGATAAAAACCATGACATTTAATTTGTGCCTGATACATCTAATATTGAAAATGACAACATTCTGTCTAGACCTGTTAGAGCCAAACACACACCTAATTATCTCTCAGATTATGTGTGCAATACATCTGATGCATTAGCAGGCAAGTCATCATCAGGTACAACCAAAACTATCTATCCTATTTCAAATTATGATTCATTATATTTTCTGTCTGCATCTCATCGAGTTTTTGCATCCAATATCACTCTTACACATGAGCCAAAGAACTACAAAAAAGCATGTTTGTATGAACATTGGATCAAGGCCATGAAGTTTGAATTAGATGCATTAGACAAGAATAGAACTTGGAATATAGTTGATTTGCCACCACATGTCAAACCAATTGGTAACAAATGGGTGTTCAAAGTAAAGCATAGAGCAGATGGCACAATAGAGAGGTATAAAGCTCGGCTTGTTGCCAATGGCTACAACCAAATTGAAGGGCTTGATTTCTTTGATACATTTTCACCTGTAGCAAAGCTTACACCTGTCAGAACTCTTCTTGCGATTGCAGCCATCAACAATTGGTTCTTACATCAACTCGACGTTAACAATGCCTTTTTGCACGGGGAATTGTAGGAAGACGTGTACATGACCATACCTGAAGGTGTTCCACGTCACAGGCCCAATCAAGTATGTAAACTTCAAAAGAGTTTATATGGTCTGAAACAAGCCAGTCGCAAATGGTATGAAAAGCTAACACCATTTTTACTTCAGCAAGGGTATACTCAATCTACTTCTGATTATTCCCTTTTCACTTTGAAAACTGATGCACACTTTACAGCTATTTTAGTCTATGTTGATGATATAATCTTAGCTGGAACCTCTATGTCTAAATTTGATCGTATCAAACTCATTCTAGATGGAAATTTTAGCATCAAAGACCTGGGAATACTTAAGTATTTTCTTGGCCTCGAGGTTGCTCATTCAAAGGCAGGGATTTCACTATCACAACGAAAATACTGTCTTGATCTCTTGCAGGAATCTGGTATGCTTAGATCCAAACCAGTCCCCACTCCTCTTGATCCATCAGTTAAGCTACATGCTGATAGTGGAAAAGCCTTTGAAGACATTGGAGCTTATAGACGTTTAATAGGTCGTTTGTTGTACCTTAACACCACACGCCCAAACATTACCTATGCCACTCAGTAACTCAGCCAGTTTCTTCACAATCCAACAATGGCATACTACTACGCTGCTTGTAGAGTCATACGCTACTTGAAGAATAGCCCTAGTAGAGGAATTCTGTTTCGCAGTAATGCTGAGTTACAACTTCTTGGCTTCTCAAATTCTGATTGGGCAGGGTGCCTTGATTCAAGGAAGTCCATTTCAGGATATTGCTTTTTCCTTAGTACTTCTCTCATATCATGGCGTGCAAAGAAACAAGATACTATTTCCAGATCATCATTAGAGGCTGAGTATCAGGCGCTATCATTTGCCACATGTGAATTGCTTTGGTTGATAGCCCTTATGAAGGAATTGCACATCACATGTACCAAACTTCCTATCCTTTACTGTGACAGCCAAAGTGCAATGCATATTACGCTCAATCCGATATTTCATGAACGAACCAAACATCTTGAGATCGATTGCCATTTGGTCCATGAAAAACTACAGCAAGGTTTACTTTGGCTCCTACCAATCTCCACCCATGAGCAACTCGCTGATTTTTTAACTAAAGCATTATCAACTTCAACTTTCAACAAGTTTATTTTCAAGCTTGGCATGATCAACATTCACCATGCTTAGCTTGAGATGGGCTGTTAAGGTTAGCTACTTTAATCATTGGATTAGATTAGCTGATCAATATAGTTGATAAGGCTATTGTTAGTTAGGTGGTTATTGGTTAGTTAGATTCCTTTTGATTGGCTGTTATGTGATAGGAATGTACTATATAAGGCTTGTACTATCACACATGTAGAATTGATGAAGTTATATTTCTCTCTTCTTGAAGTTTTCTTTTTTCTTTCCATTTTATTATCCTTTCTTCAATGGTAGAATAGCTTCATCACAATAGTTGGAGATACATAAATTTTAAACATAAATAATGAAACTAAATCAAAATTAAAGGACCAGATCCAAATTAACAAAAGCAATAAATAACAAACAATCACATCGTTTTGTTCAAAACTAACAATAACTTGGCATATGAAAAAGGTGAAGGTAACTATTTCTCCTTCTTGATATCTTTGTTTAACTTGGTTGAGGAAAGTTTGATACTCTCAAAATCTTCTATTGCATCAGTTAAAGACCTCTTAGACAGAGCCAGGCTTGAATTTCCAACTGCAGGATCATAATCTGCGGATGCAGATAAAAGTTCCTGCTATGATCATGATGAAACAATTATAATCCTTATAATATAGGAAGAGATATGTATATTATAATGAGTTAAGGTTTGAAATAATAACTCAAAAAAAAACTTATCGGTTCATCTTGTGATGAAGGTTCCGGTGTTAGAAGCTTTGACGTAGGCTACCAAGACAAAATAATATGGCAAAATACTCTTTTTGGTCCCATAACTATACTCTTGGGTTCAGATTGGTCCCTTAATTATTTTTTTTGTGTCAGATTGGTCCTTTAATTCTTTAAAATGTGTCATGTTCATCCTTTTTTTCTAATTAGCGACGAATTTAGAGACCGATTTTTGAATTTTTCCATCGCTAATTTGACGAAAATGACTAACATGACACGTTTTAAAGTGTTAATGAACCAATCTGACACGAAAAATAATTAAGGGGCCAATTTGAACCTATGAGTATAGTTAAGGGACCAAAAAATGTATTTTGTCAAATAATATTAATTCAGTTTAGTAAATAGTGTTATACAATTAAGAAGTACAATAAGATTACCTCTTCTGATTTGAAACTCTCCCTTATTTTCATACGGGTATCTTCATCAATTTTGAAGCTAATGACAGAAAGTCGCCCATTCTTAGGCTGAAAAGCAACTCTAATAGCCAACTCCTTTTTTAGTATTGCATCAAGTTCTTAAGGGAATTCAAGCGGATTATCTTCACTGGCCTACTTCAATACAAAAAACTGTATTAAAAATGTTTTCTAAAAGACACAAACTTAATAAAGTGTCATTATCTACCTCTATCAAATCAATTTTCATTTGAAGAGCAGACTTTCCAATCAACTTCACGCAATCGCCGTCCCAAAAACTGAACCTGGACTTGAATTTACCGTCAACAGCCAAAACTTAGAGCTTATACCTATAACATTAGAAGTGTGTCTATTCGTGTATGTAATGCCACCAAATACAAAATACCTTGAATCATAAAGCCTGATATACACAATACCTTGGCACCGACTCTGCACTTATGTGTTTGGCATAACAAATTAGCTTTCCATCCTTTAGAGACACACTTTTTGTACAATTAACACATCCATCATAATACCATCCATTGGCCAACCTCAAATTTCTCCAACGTAGCAACAGTAACGCAGGTAGTCTCCTAAGGAATTGACAAATGTTACAAATGTTAAACATTTGTTAAATATTTATGATGTAAATATATATGCAAAGCTGTCTTACATGTTGCAAACTTATTATTTCAGCAAGACTCAATGTTTCAGTCTTTCATATAAACTTATCAAACTCAGAATAATATGAGTTTTGTGTTGCGTCAACTTGCAGACTTGAAGAAGATAACAATGGCAATTCACCTTTTAGATTGTTTTAATTAGAAGACAAACTTTAATAGTCAGATTTGGCACTTATGCGATAACAAAACCAAATACAACAACACTTTATTAAAATGAATTAACCAATTGCCTTTCTTTGAGCTTGCTAACTTCATCAATGCTAATATCATTAATCAACAACTTTGTGCCGTTCCAAGCGTTTGAAATATTCAAAGAAAAACCTCCTGTAATTTTCATAATTTTTAGATTAATTAGATGTAAACAACATAGCGGTAATTATCGTGCATTTTGAATTTGGTCTTACGTTTAGTATAACAAAAATGAAATAGTAATACCTTAAATCTCCTTAATCCTTGTATTAATCAGCCGAACAATTATATTGCTTATTGCCATCTTTCTTTAATTTTGGCTTTAAAAATTATCAAGTGACTTAACAGATTTTATTTGTATGTGTTAAAAATTTAAAAAAAATTATTTAAAAAGGAATGAATAGAGGGAGTAATTTTTTTACCATTGAATCAAAATAATCAATGGTCTCAAATAGTATCATCAGTTAACTTGGATAGTCATCCCTTTTTATCTCTCTCATCTAATTAAAATAAAGATTATGAAAAAGGACACTTTTAACTTTGATGAGTATATTTATTACAGTTACTTCATTATCTACTATCTTTCATCATAGTTCCATGCTATACAAAGGTTGATACCTTTAATGGTTTCAAAGTTTTATTATTCAAAATTGATAGTTTTCTACTCATTCTTATTAATTTTTTGCTTTCTAGTCACCTCTCTTATTTATTCATCAGTAACTAGATTTCATGGCTAAATTAAATAGGGACGCAAAACTTACGTTTGGTGGAATATTAAGAATTGTGATATTTAAAAAAAGCCAAATCAGAACAAGTTGCATCCGGAATCATTTCAATATTAAAAAGGATGCATGTAACCGGTGATATTTCAATAGATGTTTAAAGAAACATTAATTCAAAAGTAGAGTCAATATTGAAAATTCATTTATTATTGTTTATGACATTGCTCCTAATGCTTCTGGTAAATAATTTCTCTTTTATGTTTTTGTTTTTTTTCTTAATTTGTTTTTAATATAATTTGTTTTATATGTATGATAGATGAGAAAGTTAAAAAAATCTTGCTCACAAATTAATAATAACAAATATGTTTAAGGGGACTATGAATAATTCTCCGCCGGTTAATCTCGTGTTAATATCTGGAGATGGTGATTTTTCTTACGCTCTTCACAAACTACGCGATCGTGGTTTCTGTATTATTTTAGTTAAGTCTAAACAAGCAGCTAAATTATTAAATAGCATGACATTGTTTTGAAGTGGAATAAAATTTCAAGCATTATTAAAAAACATATTGAAAGTGTTGGAAAGGAGGCATGGTATCGTCCTTCAATCAAGTTAACACATATCACAACCCCTATGTACTATGAATCTTGAGAATACACAGAAACATCGATTTTTATCGTGTGGGGCTAGGACATATATCCAATTCCAAATGGCGTTAAGAAATGGGATATATGGGATATAACACGGAAGATAAAGAATTCACTGGTTAAGAATAATTTTCTAGGGCCGGTTTCATATCATTGTTATGACAACACCTTTTTAAAAAAATTAGATATTACTAGACCGTAAAAATTTTTGGCTATACCAAAAATTAATTTTTTTTTTTATATATGTTATAGATTATTGTGTAAGTTATATATTTTAAAATAAGGATAAAATTAATAAAAAAATTAGACTATACTAAAAATAGTTTTGTTTTTATATATCTTATAAATTATAAATTTAAATATGTGATTACTCAATAATTTCGATTGAACAATTATTATCATCAACATAATTTTTATTTAAAATCAAAACAAAATTATTTATATTTTTTTATGTGTGTACATTAAAAATACGGATATACAGCGTGTCAACGCTAGTAATTTGCTGGGTTGAATAATTAAAAATATTTGATTAATCATCGATTTTAACTACACGTGATTCGTGATTCTGATCGTGTCTCCTACCAACTCCTATCCCGTTCACAACGCTTATTTCTCCACTTCACCCGCAGTATCATAAAATCAATTTCACCGGCGACTCGCCGTCACCGGCAAACTGCCGATGAGCAGTGCCTCGGCAAAATCATCATTTTCACCTCATTTTTTCCTTTACGATGAGATAAACCTCCACCACTTCAATTTCTGCATGCTCACTGTACTCGCGCTTTCACTTTGAATCATCATGCTTCTGCACTGCAAAGCATTTCTAACCTCATCTACACAGAGAGGAATCGCTAGGAAAATGTGTTCCGTACGAACACTGTCTTCGCACCGAGAGGATCTAGAAATGAAAGATTTACTTGATTACATTGATTCCTTGAAAAATTACGAGAAATCTGGGGTTCCTACGGGTGCAGGAACTGATTCCAACGACGGATTTGATCTTGGTAGAATGAGACGCCTGATGGAACGTTTTGGTAATCCTCAATCCAACTTCAAGGTTCAATCTCTCACTCTTTTTCTGTTTAAATGAGAAATAATTCATATAAATGTCATATACTTTGATTTTTTGTTTGCAGTTTTGAAATGTGTGTATGTTGGAGAATATAAAAATTCAGTGAAACATGGATATAAATATTTTCCATGTATCTTTGGTTTCACGTTTGGAGCACTTAAAATTGATTCTGAGCGTGGATAATTGATTTTGACGTGTTTGGTTGTACTTGAGTAGAATTGATTATGCTTTATAGAATTGATTCTAGTCGAAGTTAAGATTTGTAGCTTTTGAGTCTAAACGTGATTTTTAAACTGAAATTTATTGTTCAACTCAATTTTAGATAAATTTACTCAAACTTAATCACTTCACCTTCAATTCACTTTTAGCCAGAATCAATGTTTAGAAATTATATTTTAGCCAGAATCAAATTTTGAAGGGTTGATTTCTAAAGTGGGTTTTATAGGATTTTATTGAGTTTTTTAGTAATAAACAATGCAACCCTATCACATTGGGATCCTTGATACTCTGGAGTATAAGCTCAAATGCAGCCTCAGTCGTATTTGCATTGTAATCTCCAAGACATTGACAACCTCGATGTCACGGTCTTGATTGCGGTTGCATATCTTTATTTAAAACCTTGTCTGCTACCAGTGAAACAGTTTGGGTTTAGAACTTAGCAGTATTCCACTGGATTGAGCCTCATTCAAAATGCCGTTAGTGTCTTTCCCATTAGCCTTAGGGTGGTCCATTTAGGTGTCACTTTTAGTCATGAAAAAAACAAACCTTATTATTTTTAAGGGTCACTCGTGTATTTGTAGTACGTTCACTCAATTATATGCAGTTGAAGTAAGTCGTAATAAGTGTTTTAGTAACTGGCAATTGTAGGCCGTTCATATTGCTGGGACAAAAGGAAAAGGATCAACGGCTGCTTATATATCTAATATTCTGAGGACTGAAGGTTATTCTGTTGGTTGTTATACTAGGTGAAGTTTCTTTATCATTGAAGTTTTCCTTTTAAATTTTTTTTTTTATAACTTTTAGATAACTGCAAAAACTTGCAATTTTATCTTCAAACCATAGCTTCTCTATGATTGGTATATCATTGACGACAGACTTTTTTTTTCTCGAGCAGTCCACATATCCAGACTATCAGGGAACGCATTCTGCTAGGAAGATCAGGTGATCCTGTTTCAGCAAAATTGTTAAACAATCTCTTTCATAGGATCAAGCAGGATCTCGACCAAGCAATAAAAGAGGAAAATGGTTGCATAAGCCATTTCGAGGTATTGAAATTGACGTGTTAACTTAGAAGTTACTTTGATGGGGTTTTGTTGGAAATTTATGCGTGAAAGCACATTGATTAGAATAGGTTAAATGCGAAAAATGTATGCAAATAAGACTATTGGTGTAATGTAGTGCAAGCTCATTAGAGAAAATGTTAAGAAAGATTTAAGGGTTAATGAGTTGGTTTAGTTGAATATAAATATGATATAAGAGAAATCATCACATCGTCGTTTGATCCATTCAGCCATCCCCACTTAGGGGAAAAATCTTGGTTGTTGTCGTTGTTTTTTGGTAAGCTCATTTTTGTGGTTTGCCTCGTTGATGCTGATTTTTTTTTTTCCGGTTCCCTATATCAAGTCATTCCATGTGACCGATTGAGAGATTGGATTTTCTTTACTCAATTCTACAGATCACTTTAGCTCCCTTGTTTGTTCTGTTCAAGATCGTTGCATTTCATTCTAGTTACTAGTCAGCTTAACTACATGAAAATATAGCATTCTATTGAAACACAGTTTGATATTTTGTCTATGGTTTAATTGACTTTACCCTGTAGTTTTATATGGATACTTAATACGCCATAAGTTATGGTCACATAACTCACTGACGGAGATGTTTCAGGTTTTCACTGCCATGGCATTCATTTTGTTTGCCGATGAGAAAGTTGACATTGCGGTTATTGAGGTTAGTTATCTATTTTACTTCACTCAGAAAATATTTGTTAGGTGTTTCAAACTTGATATCAAATGATTCTTCTGATTGTATTTCTCCCACCAAAAGAATCTTGAGTTGATGCTCACTTTTTTGTGGCTCTGCGAGTGCATTAGGGCTTGTTTGAGGTTGTTACATGTTGATATCAGCCTGATATGCATCTGAACTAGCTGTTTAAGCAGAAATGTAAAGGAAGGCTGTAGGGGGATGATAGGAAACAAATAATGTTATAGAAGAGAGAGACTCTAAATTTTTTTTCGTGCAGAGATGCAACCATGCAGGATCAGGGAGTGAGTTTCCTTACAAAGTGTGGCCCTTACATTACAGTAGAGTAACTTAGTTAACTGACATTTATTCCAACCTGTCTCTGATATGTACATTTACTACTTATGAACTCTAACCTCTAACTAACTACTGCTGCAATCTATTTTGTTAACCGACTGACCTGCTAGCCATCTTAGTGCTTATTCCATTATGTACTGATTTTCAAAACCTCATTTTATTGTAAAGGCTGGGTTAGGAGGTGCACGGGATGCAACAAACATTATATCAAGCTCTGGACTTGCTGCTGCAGTCATAACGACTGTAGGTGAGGAACATTTGGCAGCTCTTGGGGGTACGTTGGAATCTATTGCAATGGCAAAGGCTGGAATCATAAAACAAGGCTGCCCAGTTAGGTGTATCTCTTTGTAGATCTCATATTCATGTTAATGTGATATGCTGAAATTGGCATGGTATTTCCATTTCTCATGGGATTTTTTGTAACTGCAAAAACTTTCCAAGTGAATTGACAAATTTAGATCTAATTCGTTTTTTTGGGTGAACAAGATCCAATTCTTATGTAAATAAAACTTGCAGTTTTTGTTCTAAACCGGAGAGCCAATAATAATTTATGTACACTATTATTTTTTGTTTGTTGTTAATCTTTAGTCTTGTAACATTTTCTAAGACAGATATTCGAAAATGTTAGTTAAGTTTTGCATTTTTTAAGGATGAAGTCAAACGTTTCTTTTCATGTCTAAATCAAATTTTGTATTTCATTTATTAAACAAGCAGAAAATAGAAAACTAAAATGAAATCTTACCTATTTTTAAAAAAAGTTGTTGATTTATAAGTATCTAACAACTTGTTCACAACAGTATATTATGAGAAATACAAAGAAATCTTGTTGCCAAGTTGTTGATTTACTTTGTTCCTTTTTAATTATTGTATTTCTAAATTACTTTGTTTTAAATATTACTTTGAAAGAGGCCCATTTTCTCCTTCAATTTTTGCTGACTAATATATACATTTCAGTTGGTGCTGGGTGGGTCGTTTCTCCCTCATATTGAGCAGATTATTCGAGAAAAAGCAGTAACCACAGACTCCCCTGTTGTTTCAGCATATGATGCTGGGAACAGCCTTGCAGTAAAAAGTTTCAGCATACTTAACAGAAAACCTTGTCAAATTTGTGATTTAGAAATACAAACTGTCAAGGACTTGAAACTGGTAAGAGTTTGCATTCTTTAGCTTTTAGTTTTTGTTCAGATAATGCAATGTAGGCACATACCTCGGTGGGGGTAGCTTTTGTCTAGCCGTGGCCACTGAGTGCTCGAGAGGCATCTTGGTAATATATTGTACAATTTCTGAGCTAGCATTATGATAGAAATCAACTGATATACAAAAGGAAATGGGAAAAATCCCTTTGAATTACATAATAATACTTGCAAAATATCGAGGGTCTGCACCTCCCCTAATGCGAAAATGCCCCATTTCCCAACTAATTCCAAGATAAACACTCTTCCCTATTTTTTCCCTGTTTATTCTAATCATAAACACACAACATTAATAAAACATAACTGCTCCTAATACTATAATAATTTCCCACTAATCGCCCCTAATAATATAATAATTGCTACTTAAAAATATAACTTCTAATTAATGAAAAGTCTAACACATTATTTAAATTTGATGTAGTTAAGTGGTTTTCGGAGTAGGAAATTATAGGCCTCATATCAAGTTTGTTTATACTAGGCGTAAAGCCAAAAAACCCAAGTAATTAGACTCAATTTATGTTATTCAGTGTGTTTTAAATTGAATAAGGATGACAACTAGTAGTCATCGGATTGTTCTTAATTGTGGTTTGGTCAAGAGAGAGACTAGACTCTATAATTCCTAGAGATTGGTTATTATTGTGTCAGTTATTTCTTTTTAACTGGCAGTTACAGGCTGCTGTTACAGTTTCCATTGAATAAGATATTTCTACCGTAACTGTTCATACATACAGCAGTTACCATATCCTGTTAGATCCTATCATTGGCACCAGTCCAGTGCATGGTGCTTACAAGACTAAAGATGGACGCAATATTGGAATTTCTCTAGAAGGTGTACAACGATTTAATGGCATCTCGTACAAATTTTCAGGAATTGCAACAGAGCATGGAAGCCGAGAAAGTGATTTTCCAGCGACACATTCATGAACTGGAAGAGACTGTCCGTGGCCTCACAATAGCGACCTCCAACCGCAACAGTTCCACTTCGTTGAATAACCAGCAAGGCTTCACCGCCGGAAACCCCTACGATAATCGTGCGCTAGAAGAAAGGTGGAGAAAATTGTCCATCCTGGTTTTCAACGGCGAGGATGCGTTTGGATGGGCCAATCGAGTTGAGCGCTATTTCGAGTTGAAAGGCGTTTTGGAAGGAAAAAAAATGCAAACTGTCATGGTTGTGTTGCCATGGAAGGAAGGCACTTTCATGGTATCAGTGATGGGAGTTTGCTTCTCCAAATCCTACTTGGCCGGACTTTAAGGCCGCGCTTATGAAGCGGTTTCAACCAATGATGATGAGTAGCACCTACAAACTCTTGATGAGTCTCAAACAAACCGGTACTGTTGAAGAACTCCGGGCTGAATTTGAATTATATGCAGGACCATTCAAAAGTGTCGCCTGAATATTTGAAAGGTATTTTTCTAAATTGTTTGAAAGATGTTATTAAGGCTGAATTGAAATTGCATCCTGATGATTCTTTGCTGGAGATGATGGACTTTGTGGAACGCATTGATGATTGGAATAAAACATTATCCAAACCTGCAGAGAGCGGCCATAAGCCACAAAATTCCACCAAATCCTTTCCATCCAATTGCACCATTTCCTGGGAACCCCGTCCAAAACAACCCCAAAAACTCTTCCATTCAATAATTCCCAAGAAACCACCACTAAACAACCTTATAACAACTGGGGAAGGGCTTTTAAGAGGCTATCTAATACTGAAATGCAGGATAAACTTACCAAAGGCCTTTGTTCTCTTTGTGATGAACAATTTGTACCGGGACATGTTTGTGCTAATAAATGACTTCATATGTTAATCGAAGAGGAGGTTGATTCTGGTGACACACTAATAATGTTGACGCAGTAGCCAATGAATTCCAGAATCTGCATCTTTCCATGTTCAGCATTTCTGGTTTTACTTCCGAGAAAACAATCAAATTTTGGGGAGAGATAGAAGGTCAGAAAGCCATTGTGCTTATTGATTGTCTAGTCTCTCACAACTTTATTTCAACCCTTTTGGTGGAAGAAATGGGTTTGCCGGTTGTGAGGATGCATGCTTGATTGTGGAGTCTCTCACAACTTTATTTCATAAGTGAGATCCAAACACATTTAACATGGTATGAGAGTTGGATTTTGCAGGCAATGGGGAATTTGACCCAGGCCCACGCTGCGGGTGAGGGTAGGTATCAAAGTTGCATCTTTGTCCCACATTGTCCAGCTTCTCAGGCTGTGCAATGCTTATATGTGTTTGAGTATCCTCGTTGGTTTTGTTTGGGAGTTTGGAGGGAAAGGGATGAGAGGATTTTGAAAAATGGGAAAATTGAGGTGAAAAGAATCGAAGGAAACACAAAAACCCCCTAATTTGGGGAAACACAAAATTTGTATTGGAGGAGGGGTTTGAGGGGCTTATATAATTCTTCACTTATACCTTACGTTATAATATTCTAAAAATTTAAAATATATTAATGATACATTCATTTATGATTCTATATAAACTCAGTTTTTCAAAAAATGATAAGGGTTTCTCTATTTTTTTTGGTTAAATCTCCTTTTTTTCGGAAGCCCTCCCTTCCCCGCTCCTCCTAACTCGCAAGTAGAGCCTTAGTTAACTCTTGAATGTGTGAGATCTCATCACTTTTAACAAATAATAAATAACCTGACAACCTATATTCTCCTATTTGTGCAGGGAAACTTTGTTTCTACATTAAAGTTTTATTCCAACAAATGGATGTGATCAATGTAATTTTTATTTTTCATTCACAAATTTACTTTCTTGGGAATCCTCTGTTAGGCCTGGGAAACCTTTTTTCTTATCTTGTACAAAACACAACTTTTATTCTTGCTTAACTTTCCCAATAATGTATAGAACACATCTTAAACATATTCTGAAGACAACATTGATAATGTTCTATAAAACAACTTTTATTGGAGTAAAAGTTCACAAGAATGTGATAGTCTACAACGAAAGTAGGGTTCAAACTTACGACCCCGTAATAGAAAACTTTTTGTGCTACAAGTGTCGTGTTATCCCATGTCTTGTATATGCCCCGCATCTCTCTACCACTTTGCTAAGCTATTTTAATTGATTTTCAACCTGTATTTTGTTTTTGTTGATGGGAAAGTTTATGAGCAATTTACTGGGTATTACTGTTCTTGTAGTCCTGTAAGTTACGTGATTTGAAGCTGCAAATGCTTGGTGATCACCAACTTCAAAATGCAGCAACTGCTACTTGTGTGGCACTCTGTCTTCGTAGTTTAGGTACACCTTTTCTACATTATGCTTGTCCTTTGCTTTCTCTTTTCTTATATGATTAGAATAATCTTGCTACTCTACTTCATAAGCTATTCGTGGTTAAGATGTGTGGATCACATCTAGGGTTTCCGTTAATTTTGAAGGCCTTTGTTTGCAAACCTCTTACCAAGCATTTATATGTGCTATGTGGTATAAGGTCTCTTATATTTCTGTGCAGACATTGCTTTAAGTATTTTCAACTGCTCCAACTCAGTTATTTTACTGTTTTCCCCCTGATCCATTCCCTGTCATTTTGACCACAACCATCACCATCACCATGACAAATGAAATTTGTGTTACATAACACCGTTAGTAAGTAACAAATAGATGATTAATAGAGACACGGATAAGATACGTAGATAGGGTCACAATAGAAGAGAGTAGCTAGTCAGTTAAGTGAATTGTAACCTTTGGTTTCATACTTGAAGTTCTGCATTGTTATGTAATGAACAAAACTTTCCCCATTTTTTTCTTGTAAATTGCCAGTTCATATTTCATATTGTTAAGAATCAAATTTCTTAATTTTTTGTTTTGGTAATATTCTTCACTATCCCCCTGTTTCTTGGATGATTAGGATGGATGATTTCTGATGAATCTATTAGGTGCGGTTTAGAGAGCACATACCTTCTTGGAAGAAGTCAACTCCTAACATCCGAAGATTCTAAGGTCTTGGGACTTACTGGAGCAACAATACTTCTTGATGGAGGTTGGACCCTCTTCTCTTTTTATTACCATGAGATTAACTGATGACTTCATCATGCTAACAGAAAATAAGGTTCATTTGCTTTGGAAAATTTTCTAGAAATCCTGTAAAGTGTTTTTAAGGAAAGATAGGCATAAAATTTGGTAGTTTTCTATTGCACTATACATGTTAACCTTGGGAAAAAAATGGGCTGCCAATCACGCCCAGAGGCCGTTTCATGAGTGAAACCATCTGGTCATCTCACTTCAGCTCTTGACTGGGAGCGTGTGATTACTGCTGGTTTGCCCAATTTGCTACTTTTCTTGCTTCAAACTTTCTTGGGTTTCAATCATATGATTCTCCTTAGTTAAGGTAGTTATTTCTGCATGAAATAAGAGGCAAAGCAGTAGTATGAACAAAATGTGTAAAAGCTTATGAAGCATGACAAAATAAATGAAACTTGAATGCAAAAATATGAAAATGTGATGCAAGTTAAAATTTATTAACGTGTTTGACAGTTTAAGTTTGTAAAATTTCTAATCGTGTCGTGGAGTCTGTAAAATGCGAGTTCATACAAACAGTAGTTATGATTGTGTGGATTCATCTTGTAGCCCACACCAAAGAGTCGGCCAAAGCACTGATGAATACAATAAAGATGGCGTTTCCCAAGGCTCGATTAGCTTTTGTGGTTGCAATGGCATGTGACAAAGATCATGCTGGTTTTGCCCGAGAGATTCTCTCAGGTAAATTATGTTAATTTGACGTTGCAATTTAATTAAAATATTATATTATATAAAATATAATTTCTTAAAGTGGAGAACATTAGTAGGAAGTGGCAGAATGTGTATATTGCCTTTATTGGTCAAATGTTTTAAACCATTGATTCAAAAATCAAATAGGATAGATATATCGAACCATGAAGTTGTAAATAGTAATTTCATTCAATTGATTTTCCAATTACCATTTATAATTCCATACTTTTTCCTTTGAAGCACACTCATTTTAAAGAAGTCTCATTTTAAAGAAGTCAAATGATTGTGTTCGGAAAACCTTTGGGAGACCACTAGAGGCGGGTCTCTCCAAAAGCCACAACTTATAGCTTCTTCATTTCCACATCAAAACAACATCGAGACTTAAGAAAGGCTAACCAAATGCACATCCAATCGTATTATTAATGCAATATGTAGTTACTTTATTTTAGTGTATAAAACTAGTGTGAGATCAAAACTGAAAACTATGTTACTTCATTTTTTCAGGTGCATATGCGGAGACTGTTATTTTGACTGAAGCTGCTATTGCGGGAGCTGTAACTCGAACAACACCAGCTTCTTTGTTGAGAGATTCTTGGATTAAAGCTTCTGAAGAACTCGGTGTCGGCATTTGTCACGAGGGAATGACAGAATACAGCGAGTTATTAAAGGAACAGCCAGTAAGCTCTGACAGCAATTTGAATGATGGTAAAACTATATTGGCTACCGAGTCTTCTTTAAAGGATTGCTTGAGAGTTGCAAATGAGATTGTGAACAGAAGAAATGATGAAAAGGGTGTTATTGTTATCACTGGATCACTGCATATTGTATCCTCAGTCTTAGCTTCTCTTAGCTTCTCTTGCTGATTATTAGAAGCTTTTTATATAGTGTATAATCAACATTCAATAGCAATGTACCTATTTAGTCTAGAATGGGTATTTTATATTTAATAGGAACAAATAAAAATGTCATGTTTCTCTAGGTTTTGAAAATATTATTCAACCAATGTTTTGTACAATTAAATCTGAAATTATATTTATATACCATATCTATCCTAGGAAATCATGTTAGGTGGAATTTAGATTAGCCTTAAAAATGATAGGATATTATAAGTTTATTGATTGTGTAAAGAAATTGTAAAACAAGTTTCAAACAGTCATTCAATTTTTTTAATATTTTTTTTATAACAATCATTCTATTATACTTAGAGATGGCAATTGAATCCATTAAGGCAAAATTTATCCAATTCATCTATCAAAAAATCATACAAATCCATCTCTCACAAAAAAAATAAGTTAATGGATTGGATTAAATCCATCCATTTATATGTATGGATGAATTCAATCCATCCAACATATTTTAAGGATCCAATGAATTATTTTTATTTTCGTTAGATTTATTTTTTTAAAAATAATTAAAAAACTATAATTTTTTTTTTTAAAATCGAATTTTTTTTCATAAAAGATGATTTTTTTTAGAATAAAAAACTGATTTGTTTTTAAAAAAAAACAAAATTTTTTTTCGAAAAAAAAACCGACTTTTTTTTAGAAAAAAAATCGATATTTTTCAAAAATTAAAATTTCAATTTTTTTTTGAAAATACATAAAATTCAGTTTTTTAATGAATATATTAAAAAATAAATTTTTTTAAAATACAAAAAATAAAATTTTTAAAAATAAAATAAAATCAATTTTTTAAAAATAAAAAAATATATTTATTTTTCCGAAATAAAAAAAGTTGGATGGATGGATATCCATCCATTAAAAATATGTTAATGGATGAATTTGATGGATTTTATTCTTAATGGATGGATTAGATTGAATAATTTTAAGAAAATTTTAGTGGATTATTAATGAACTAATGAGTTGTTTTAATCCATCCATTAACAATCCAATCCATATCCATCCAATCCATCCATTTTGCCATCCCTAATTATACTTATATTATACTTAGAGGTGGGAATAAGACAGACCAACTAACTGAAGCCTACGACTTAATCTACATAGGTTCAGGTCAGGCCAAACTTTTTCTTAAATAGAAAAGACCTAGGCTTTTTTATAAGCCTATTTAATTAAAGAGGTTAGGTCACAGACTGTAAGAAAAACCTTTTAAGTTTATCAGGTCGGTCTATTTATAAAAAATTCAATAAATTTATTATTATTATATTGTATTTTGTACTTTAAATTAAAATACAAAAATAAAGCTTAGTTATTTTGAACAACTTATGAAAATAAGTTAAAAAAACATTATAAGTAATGCCATAAGTTGTTGTCATAAGTTTTTTTTTTCCATAACTTTTCTCCCACAAATAGTATCATCAAACTTATGCAAATAGATAAATTTGAATGAGACAATAAAAACAAACATTTAGTCTTAATGATATTTTAATTTGTTAGTCTATTTAACATTAGTTGAATTTTTTATTTACAAACGTTCAAAAGAAGTGGGCTTTTAAATAGGTTAGTAGGCCAATCAGGCTTTCGAAAAAGACAAACTTAGGCCTAAAAGTAAGTCTATGATAAACTACAGACCAGACTTAGGCTTTAAATTTTTTAGCAGGTCAGACTCAGACTTGACAAAACCTAACTCGGCCCATCCTATTTCCACCCCTTTATACCTCATCATGTGGATAGATGTCCTTGGAGATGGTTTAGAAATTAATATAACAAAGTGATATTAAGGGTTGTAGTGATTGAATTTACATTGTTGCTAGATTGTCATAAGATTCACTTTATATCCTTTAGTGAAATAATAAGTATTTGAATTTTAAAGAGGGGATTTCTTATCCCACCCCTTGGGTTTCTTAGCCACCATGCACATTTTTTTAAATGTCCTCAGATTTTGGAGATATATCTTAGGATGCACATTTTTTTTACTCAACTTTGAATTTTTCGGAGATACATCTCTGGAATAATCGTAAAATACGTATTTTATTCGTTTTTGAGTCAGACCCCAAATTTACAAATAAATTGTTTTTGGATATATATATATATATATATATATATATATATATATATATATATATATATATATATATATATATATATATATATATATATATATATATATATATATATATATATATATATATATATATATATATATATATATATATATATATATATATCGACAAACAATTTAGGCTTAATTGCAAATATGGTCCCTCTATTTTGTATTTTTTTGGGTTTTGATCCCTCCATTTTAAAAACCACCATTTTGGTCCCTATTTTAAGTTTTAAGTTTGATTTTAGTCCCCTCTCCAACTTGAGACATTTTTTTAATGATGTGACACTATCCAAGATGACGTGGCAATGCCAAGTCATTTTAAAATTAATTTGAGACTTTAATTATTGATTAGGATAATTAATTTATTAATATTATTTTCATTAATAAATAAATAAATTATTAATTTTTTATTATTAATTAATTAATCAAAATTTTATATGAAACACTTTAGGCCTAACTTTTTTATCTCATGTCTTTGGTCTATCTTTTTAACACACAATTGGTTTATTGTGTTTGTGTAAGATATATAAACACTAACAACATTTGTAATGAAAACAACGTGGGACTTTGATGGGTTGGTGACTTTATAAACTAAATTGTATTTTATCAACTTCAGTGATATTTTTACCGTGTGCAAGTGTTAGCACTAATACCTTTTTTTGTCAAATCCTTAATGAACAAGGAAACAAATCATGAACTGTGATGAAAATGTGAAATATTCCTAAAAGACCACTGAAAATATAAATATTCTTTCTTAGCCTTACAAAAAATGAATAAAGCATGTGATGTGTTTTTCTCTGTAGCATTTGGGATTCATGGTTGATGCAGCTATTAAAGCCTCTTGATTAGGGATGGCAAACAAACCCGGGCCCGCCCACACCCGCCCGGGCCCGCCCCGAAATTAACGGGGGAAATCCGATTTAATTGGGTGCGGGTGCGGGTGCGGGTGAAACCCGGTTCTTAATTACGGGTGCGGGTGCGGGTGCGGGTAGACACTAAGACCCGCCCGCCCCCGCCCCCGCCCCGCCCCGCCCCGCCCCAAATAATATATTTTATTTTGATTTTCTTATTTTATTTATTTTAATATTTATTTATTAATTATACTTTTAATTAAGTTATTAATATTCTTATTGCAATTAAAATAATAAAATTAATCAAGTTAATATTCATTTATTAATTAAAATTTTAATTAAATAATTAATTAATTTATTAAAATAATCAATTTTTTTAATTAAATTACTAATTTTTATTATAATTAAAAAAATAATAATTTTTTGCGGGTGGGGGCGGGGCGGGTGCGGTTGCACCCGTTTTTTACCGGGGGCGGGTCTGGGTGGTAAATTTTCACCCCCGATTGAATTTGGGGGCGGGGGCGGGTCTGTTACATGGAGGCGGGTGCGGGTGCGGGTATAGTTAAACCCGCCCCCGACCCGCCCCGTTGCCATCCCTACTCTTGATATTAAAATCATGCCATTTGCCAATAATGGTGAATTTACAATATTAGAAAATTGATGGATAATCCTGAAGAAAATTAATTCCACTTTCTTGTCTGTTGCAATACTTATGGAGTAAAATAATTAGTTAATGCTTGACACTGGGGATTCGGTGATTTGTCGAAATTTGCTGAAACTAGTCTATAGATTACAAAAGCACCATGATGATTAATGTGTGACGGTAATTTTTTATTACTATATTTTTTCGTTGTATTTGTTAAGCCTCCTGCTTCGTTTTATGCTTAAATTTTAAATGCACTCTTATTGCTTGACCAAAGACTAAATTATAACTGGTGTAGCATCTAAAGGAAGATATGAAGTTAAGCTACCTGGCTCAGGAACTAGTACATAGTGATCGCTTAGCTCCACAATCTTGGTAGGCTTCTATGAAACTTTTTTTTTTATGATTATTCATTATGCCGAATGTTATATATCCAGACTAAATTTTTAACCCATAAAGTCATTTTCTCTAATTATTATCCATCACTTTTCCTTAAAGCTTGTGCTGTGAGCCAAAGTTTCCATACCTTTGCAAATTTATTGTTTGTAACTTTCTATTTATGCTAATTTATCCTGGTTTATCATTATTGTTGAATGCTCTGGTAGGTGCGCCATGGGAAATTGCTACAGCCTTCAGAAAGATCATGAAACTGCGCTGAAGACTTTCCAACGAGCTGCGCAACTAAATCTCAGATTTGCATATGCACACACCCTTTGTGGACATGAGTATGAACATTGTCTTACCATAATTTTCTAATTCATGAGAATCAGTGTCCACTAACAGGTGCCTTTGTATGCTTTGTTTATTTAAATTTGCTCTTCTACTTCTCTATTTGTTAAGTTATTACAAAGTCACCAACCCACCAAAGTTAGCCAATCCATTCCCATTACAGAGAAGATATATTCTGTACAACATTATTAGAGGAAAAAAAGCAGTGATAGTTTCCATTATTTAGCTTACAAAGTCACAAATCCACCAAAGTCCCACATTGTTTTCATTACAAATGTTGTTAGTGTTTATATATCTTACACAAACACAACAAATCAATTGTGTGTTAAAAAGATGGAGCAAAGACATGTCCTAAAAAGGTTAGGTCCAAAGTGTTTCATATAAAATTTTGATTAATTAATTAATAATAAAAAATTAATAATTTATTTATTTATTAATGAAAATAATATTAATAAATTAATTATCCTAATCAATAATTAAAGTCTCAAATTAATTTTAAAATGACTTGGCATTGCCACGTCATCTTGGATAGTGCCACATCATTAAAAAATGTCTCAAATTGGAGAGGGGACTAAAATTAAACTCAAAACTTAAAAAAGGGACCAAAATGATGGTTTTTAAAATGGAGGGATCAAAACTCAAAAAAATGCAAAATAGGGGGACCATAGTTGCAATTAAGCCAACAATTTATTTGTAAATTTGGGGCCTAACTCAAAAACGAATAAAATACGTGTTTTATGGTAATTTCAGAGATGTATCTCTGAAAAAACTAAAGTTGGTAAAAAAAAAAGCGTCTGGAGATATATCTCTGGAACCCAGGGGCATTTAAGAAAACGCGCGTGGTGGCTAATAACCCTAAGGGATGCCATAAGAACATCTCTTTCAAAGATTTTATGGTAGTTTTAGTTAACAAGATACCGAAAACATAAACGATCACGGCGATTACATTAAGTGGTCTACTATCTAAACCCATAGTTTTGTACATACACATTCATTTTTCTTTTTTAGAATTTCTTATGACACTATTTTTCTTTTTGGAAATTTCTTACGACACCCTAAATTTTTCTACCGTATCATATACATTTTCACAAATATTTTTTGTTTTTGGAGATGCATCTCTGAACGCACTCAAATGTAAGTTAACGTTAAAATAGTTCAGAGATGTATCTCCGAAACATTTTAGAGCATAAGTCACGTTATACTCTTCTCCTTCCTCATTTCACAATTTTTTCAAACACAACTCAGCCTCCCTCAATACATTACTTTACACCAAGTCAAATTTCATCAAACAAGGCTGAAGGGAACATCATCAATCTTCATTTGTAACATCATCCAACTTCATCAAAAACATCAATTTCAAGTAAGTTTTCAATAAATGTTTAAGTTTTAGTGTAAATGAATAGAAATCATTGACTAAGGTTAGAAATGAGTAGAAATCACATCTAACATAGTTTAGACATAATGTATTAGTTGTTTGTTGGCTGAAAATGGTGATTAGAACAAATATTGTTGACCTTGCATGTGGTACATTACGCCATTGACACTATTCTGAGTTGCAAAAAATTCCAGAGATGCATCTTCAGAATCGTTCAGCGTTTAATTTTCCACATAAAATTTCAGAGATGCATCTCTGGAATATTTAAACGTTTTAGTTTCTTGGTAATTCCGGGGATGCATCTCCGAAATTTCCTGCAGTATATATATATATATATATATATATATATATATATATATATATATATATATATATATATATATATATATATATATATATATATATATATATATATATATATATATATATATATATATATATATATATATATATATATATATATATATATATATATTAATTTTCTTGCTTGTGTGTTGTTTGCGTGCACTAATGGTATGCCATACTTTAACTTACAAGGATAATAACTGATAAATATGACAAACTGAGGCATGACAGAGTTGCTCAACATGCATCTGTTTGGAGGGATTAGAGCCAGCAAATTCCGAAGGCTCCAAGTTTCTCTGGTCAGACAAAGTCGTATACTTTTGGGGCTCGTGCTTCTGCTTAGGACACTCCACTTTCATCTTCCTGTAGGAGACAAAAGTCACCATCTAACACATCACTTTCCCTATCCTCCCACAGGCGTCAGGTTTCACTAGTGTCACCTCTTACGGATGATCCTGCTGATCTAGTCCCACCTCCTAGTGATGATGTTGTTGATCCAGTGCCACCTCCGGAGGGTGAGGCTACTGCGGATGTTGAGTCAGAGGCTTTTGGAGGAGGTGATGGAGGAAGTGGATAAGACCAGGGGTGCTCATGCTAGATTTGAGTTTCTAAGGAAGATCTATGTGGCTGAGATCTAGAGAGCAGAGCAAACTCATGGTGATGATGAGCAGGTGGCGATTCATAAATCGCATGCTTTGAGAGCATACATATTTTTTTTGGTTGGTACTACAATTTTTATGGACAAAAGTGCCACTTATATTGACATCGTCTACCTACGTTACTTCTTGGATTTCAAGCGGATCCATGAGTTCAAATGGGGGACGCTTGCCTGGTCTACCTGTATTCGAAGTTGAGAGAGGGATGTACGTGGAAGACGAAGTAGGCCACATGCAGCGTGAAACTACTGATGGTAATAGTTATTGGTTTTTGATTGTTTTTTTTTTAATTTTCATTTCTTATTTGCGAAGCCATTACTGATGATTCGTGGGTTATAAACTTTCTGGGTAAATAGCCCATCCCTAAGGCCAGAAGGTCGATCCGTCACCTCGCTGATGTAGCCCCGATTTTATTTATTTGTTTTCATAAGTTTATTTTGAAATGTTGTGCATTTTTATGCATTGACCTGTGTGATGTTGTGCCCTTGATGAGGGTAGTTACCTTAAGATGGCAGGAATTAGATGTTAGATGTGTGAGAGTAATTGTGTAGAGATTGGAGTGTAGAGAGAATAATTAATTAATTAATTATTTTTGAGTAATTAGTTAATTATGCTATATAGTAAAATATATTAATTAATTTAAATAATTATTTAAGTTTAAAATGTATTTATTAAACTAGAATTTGAAAGGTTAAATTATTATTATTTGAATTATTGGATTATTAGATAATAATAATAATAATAATATAAGAAATAAAATAAAATAAAATATTAGTTGTGTAGAGATTTGAATGACAAAATAATAATTATATGAGGATGAGTGAGGGTAAATAAGGTAAACCATAGTTGAGGGATTTTATAAAGGGAATTAGAGAATAGTAAAGTCAGTTTTTACATCATACGTGAAATTAAGAATGGGTGAAAGAGGCTAGGGCAAGGAAAAGAGAAGAACTCCATTAGAGAAGGGAAAAGCTAATCAATCTAAGGTAAGGATGAGGTTTTGATCTTCTAAGGAATAGTATGATGAATAGTGGGTAAGGGTTTAGGTTCTTACATTGTGGGTTGTTATGTTCTTCTATGCTATGAACCTTGATTTCTCAAAATCGATAAATTGTGTGTTTCAGATAAAGTTATGAATGTTGTGAAATAGTGGATGGTGATACTGCTATAATATATTGATTATATGATGAATTTCGTTTGCCTATACGGGTGACAATTCTGTTTTTGGGTTGTTGATATCTTTTCCTCCATTGTTGAGTTATGAGGATTTGAGTTATAGATAGGAAATTGATGATTATATGATGTTAATCCACGAGTAAAATAAGGAAATGATTGATTTTTAGAATGTTAAAATAACATAAAATTTGGTCTATGATGATAGAATTTAGTAGCATAAATCTTATCATGATAAACTGGTGTAAAAATGTTTTTTAAAAGTGATTTTTGAGCAATTGGAACAGTATGTGTCGACCCGAAACACCCGCGTCGGCACATGCATGCCAGAAGAAAAAAAGACTTAAATACTGCAGCACATGCGTCGACCTGAAGCACTCATGCGTCGACACATGCACTCATATTTTTGCCAAAATATTAGTACGATTTTGATCATAACTTTTGAACCGTATATCCAAATGACGAACCGTTTAAAGCGTTGGAAAGCTAATAAATAGAACTTTAACATGATATAATTAGGTAAATTGTTTTCCCAGTATTTTTATGTCTAATATGTTTATAGATGTGATTATTAATTGTTGTGTACGCTAAGAAGTCTTGTTGCAAGTGACGAATCTTGAGTGTTGTTACAAAGATGTTGTTTTGATGTTAATGATGATAATATGGGGATGTGTCGCTACTCGAAAAATACGCGCAACGACGGGGAAGGCAAAAAGGAAAAGGACAGAAGAGTCGCCACCGAACTTTATTTATCCCATGAGGGGAAAGGAAAATATCGAGAAAACCTTAAGAAAAGGACGGATAAGATGGTCTCGCAACCATGAACGGGTTCGAAAGCCGGTTATGCGAAGGGAAGGTATTAGCATCCCTCGCATCCATCGTACTCGCTGGGAACCATTTGTTTGTCGTGAGTGATTTATTTGCTAAAAGATTATGCTATAAAAGTGTGTTCCTAGGGAGAGAGAAGGAGGGATAACAGGGAAGAAAAGAAAGAGAAGACTTGGTAGGACTTCGCGGTCCTAGGCCTACGTATTCTCAACGGATATGAGAAAATCAGAGTCGACGTAGTTCGGGAAACTACTGATATGTGGGATTGTGCTCGCCAAGCCATCGCTGTCTTGTGCCTACGTATCCTCATCTGGTATGAGAAAGCAGAGCAGCCGTAGTTTGGCCTACGATTTGTTGATGTTTTTATGGATGATGCTATCGTACGCATTCTAGCAGTTAGGTGTATTGCTGCTCGCTCGTTGGAGACTTAGGAATTACCTGTTTGCGGTAGAACATACGTATCATATCCTTTTCGAAAGATAAGTTTTCGCCATGCGAGGCAAGATGTCACATTTGATTTGTTGAATTGTTTTTTTTGGGCGAGATAGGTCATCGGATAGTAACCCCTACGGGTAGTACCCAATTCTTTATCTCAAAGTTTTTGTTATGAAAGGGTGTGGCGAACATAGCATCTTCGTATTGAAAGACGAGTATCAAAACCACACACACTATAGTGAGCATCTCGACACTCGGAGAGGAAGAAGTCTACACTTAATCCTCTCTCTTTAGTTCAATACAAAGAGAACTTCATTCTCTTATTAAAGTGTTTTTGGTTTTGAATGGTAAGTGCTTTTGCGACAGAGAACCCTACGGTAAACGTCAGCACTCGGGATAGGAGAAGGCCTACGCCTAACCACTCCACGACCATTCAAGTTTTTGTTATGAAAAGAGTTTAAAAATGCGCTCGGTACGGGACCGAGGTTTTTAGGTGACAAAGGTTGCGAAAAGAAGTTGTAGAGGGAGATAGGTGGCGAATAAAGTCATGTCTTCGTATTGAAAGACGAGTATCGAGACCACCTACACTACAATGAATATCCCAACACTCAGAGAGGAAGAAGTCTACACTCAATCCTCTCTCTTTAGTTCAATACAAAGAGAATCGATTTATTTATTGTAAGTGTTTTGAAAATGCACTCGGTACGGGGCCGAGGTTTTTTAGGAGAAAAAGGTGTGGATGAAAACATCTTCGTATTGAAAGACGAGTATCAAAACCATCCACACTACAGTGAGCATCTCAACACTCGGAGAGGAAGAAGTCTATACTTAATCCTCTCTCTTTAGTTCAATACAAAGTGAACTTATCCTTTTGTTAAATATGGCGAGTTGGTTTAACCATTATTTCAGAAAATCCGCTTGATGTTGGGTCAAGGTTTTAGTTGCTTAAAAAGATTTGAGGTGAAGCGAGCAAGGTCGATGGCGACGCACAAGGCAATCGGCTTACAAGGTCAAAAATGGCTCGATGAGAATCGAGAGTTTGTTTTCTTGAAAATAGTTTTTAGAACCAAAGGTCAAAAATGACCAACAATAAACATGCACAAAACCAAACAATCACAACGGGTTAACCGACTTAAAAAAAATAAAACACAAGAAAAAACGGAAAATTTTTTTTTGAGGTAAAAAAGTCGAAAAAACGTGAAAAACAGAGGTCTGACACGGGCGGCCGTGTTGTGTGACACGGCCCGTGTCACAGTTCCAGGAAAAAAAATGAGTTTTGGGTCAAACAGCGGTGTGACACGGCCGCCCGTGTTGCATGACACGGCCCGTGTCATAAGGTCTGAGAGAAAAATGATTTTTAGGGCAAACAGAGGTGTGACACGGGTGGCCGTGTTGTGTGACACGGCCCGTGTCAGGGGTCATGGGAATTTTACACATTTGAAACCTCAAACAGAGGTACAACACGGGTGGCCGTGTTGTGTGACACGGCCCGTGTCATGAGTCCTAGGCATTTTGTACTTTGAAAAGTCACACAAAGATGCAACACGGCCGGCCGTGTCGTGTGACACGGCCCGTGTCAGGCTACCAGATGAAAAATACAAACTTTTCTCTTGTTTTTTGCTTCTTTTTGTGGTTCTTAAAAATGGTTTCTTGGTCCCTTTGGAATCTTACATGTTATACTCAATACAACAACACTCAAACCAAGAGAACAAATGATAAATGCACAATATAAAAGAAGAGAAGAGTTTGAAGAGATGGATACCCAAGAGTTGTTACCCTCCTTGCAAAGCCTCCACTGATTTTGGCTAGGTGTTCACTCCTCTTCACTATATGCTTTGATGACTCTCCTCAATGGCTCCCTTGTGTTTCTCTTTTACTCTCTTCACTTTTTGCTGGTTTTTTGCTCTCTCTATTTTTTCTGGTTTTCTCTCTTACTCTTTGCCCTCAATATCTCTATCTCAAAATGTTGTGAATGATGGTGAATGATAGTGAATGATAGTGAATGATCTTTTGTTTGCAGCTCCTTCCCTCCTTATCTCACTTTTTCTGCTGCCTTTTTCTGCTGTACCAAAACCACAGCTCTTGCACACTTCTCCATTTTCAGAATTTCCATTCTTGGCAATATCTTTTACCACCTTTTGGTGCAGCCCCACTTTCCTTCCATTTCTAGTATGTTTTTTGCTGTATTTTCTTCTGCAACACTCTACCTATCTATTCATCCTTGTACCCATTGGTTGGTTGATTTGTTTGGACATACTCATGTAGTCAATACACTACCTTTTGGACATCATTTTCAAATTCTGATTTTTGATGTGTAGATGTATCAACATAAGCTTATAGCCTTGGTTTTGTGACATAAAATGATTTTGTAATATGATACACATTGCCACTTCTTGCATGGGGCTGTTTTGGACCATATTCAAATTGCTCATGGTTGAACATGCATGGTATTGATCTTGAAATATTCCAACATTGAATTAGCTCTTAAATATTTTCCTTGCATGTTTGTAAGCACAAAGAGGGTCATGTGGACTTGATGGAGCATGAGGGATACCATGACATGAAGTTATTTAGAAACTTGAATTAAGACTAGAAATAGCTTAATTTCCTAAGCATTGTCAAGAGTTTGAATTTTGTAACAAATGTGATATTCTTGCAAATGTCATGAAATTTCTCTTTGTAATATTCTTGAATCTAGCCTTGAATTCATGAACCTTGAATTTGGAATGATGGGCCAACCTTATGTCATTGAATTTGAAAGAAATGAAGAAATGAGTCAAGCCTTGAAAGAGGGCAAATTTTGGGGTGCAACAGGATATTTTAATGATATTGTTTTGATTGCATAAAGGATATATATATATATATATATATATATATATATATATATATATATATATATATATATATATATATATATATATATATATATATATATATATATATATATATATATATATATATATATATATATATATATATATATATATATATATATATATATATATATATATATATATATATAGTCATACCCCAAATTTGTCCTATCTGTATATGACATTTCATCAGTACATCTGTCCACTGACAATTATTTGAAAATAAAAAAAAGATGTGTTATGTATTCTCAAAGTATTGCTAGGATGAATCAAATTGAAAACTTGATTGTCAGGTCAAGAGTATATTCAATGGTCCAAATTCGTATGTCAAGCAAGAAAGGTCATTTCAAGACCATCAGGCAAGAATATGTTTCATAATTTAGATGGTGTGTGACTAAGAATCTGATTAGAGTTTTGTGCTTCAAAATAAATTCACAATATTCTAATGTTGGTCATAAGTTCAAATGAATGCATGCTAATTCAAAGCGTCAATTCATTCAAAGTGCAAGGTTGATTTATGAAGGCTCTTATTTCTCAAGGACGTATTCCATATTTTATTTAGTTCTAATTGAAAATTCAGAGTGCAAGACTTACAAACTTCATTAACCATCATCATTTAAGGATTCCAAGATGATCAAAAATGGTTTCGAAGATTGTTCGTGTAGAAAGATCAAGCTTCTCATTTTTTAGTCAAAGTCCAACGGATGAAAGTGCAAAGTTAATTTGGCAAGCCCATGACAAAATCAAAGAGTGCAAAAAAGGTGTAGACTATTGTCGCTACGTGAAAAATGACACAAAGTCGCTACCAGATTTTATTTATCCCAAGGAGGGAAAGGGAAATAACGATAAAACCTTTAGGGAAAATAGCATGGTCATCGCAACCAAGTCTTAGGGTTCGGGAGTCGGTTATACGAGGGGAAGGTATTAGCATCCCTCGCATCCATCGTACTCAATGGGAACCTTCTAGGTTGTTTCGCTTGAGTGAGTGTTTTTAATCTAAAAGTTTGCTTGTTTTTAAAAAGAAAGAGAGGTTGGTTTTTTTATTATAGTGCTCGCCAAGGATTGTGGCCCTCGTGCCTACGTATCCTCACTTAAAAGAAGTGAAGAATCAGAGCTCTGTAGTTCGGAGGATTTTGAAATGGATGTTTGTTGGTTGTTTTTATACCTTGAAAAAGGGTTTTCGGATTGATGCCCTAAGGCGAAAAGAAGTTTGATGAGTTGATGTTATTTTTAGGTTTTTAAAGAGAAATTATTATCGATTAGAATTACACAAAAGACTTTGGATAGAGATGAATGTTTCGAATAACCAAGTCGAGCGCCTTGTATTCATAACATTCGGAACAAGTGTAGGAGGGTTCCATTCTCATTCCTTCTCCACCACCTTAAAGTCCATGGTGTATAACCCTAATCACATATTTATTGTATTTTTGGATTTTTATGAGAAAAAGCACCTCTTGATGTTGGATCAAGGGTTTTATCATTGGTAAAAATATTTGAAGTGACGCAAACAAGGTTGATGGTGATGCACAAGACAATCGTCTTACAAGGTTGAAAATGGCTCGGTAAACCCTAAAAGGAATCACAATTTCCTCCTAATGAAAATTGTTTCTAAAATAAGAATTTTAGAATTCTTTGAGCATTATGTGAAAATACACATTAATATGAGAATTTAGAAAAAAAAATCACCCAAAAAAGATTTAAGATGAAAGAGTTATGGACTTTTGAATTTTAATGACAATTAAAATAAAATCAACTAAATCCATTTATTAAAAAAAATAAGAAATGCCTCCCCCAAGGCTTGAACCCAAGACCTTGGGGTCATAGGCTTAAAACTTTGCCAACCCAAACATTTCACACATGTGACATATAATGGAAAGGAAAGAAAAAAAAATCAAAACTATGAAAAATCATAAAAATGCCCAAAAAATTGTCCTCACTGAGGATCAAACCAAGGATCAATGGCATGGCAAGTTCTTATGGGCGAGACATTAACCACTGGGGTGATGATACATCCATTGTATCAAGCCACCTCAGTTGCATATATACCAAAACATGCGTGATTCTGGGCCAGGCTACAATGCATTTTCAAGTGAAACATCACAAAATGATTTGATTATAACTCTTTCAATTCTTAACCAAATTTCATGAAATTTAAGTCAAACTTGCTTGTTTTTTCAAGAGGAACATGATGGTACCATTCAGTTTTTAAAATGATGTACACACATTAAAATTATAATAAAAATGCAGAATGTGTTTTTTTAAAAAATGCATTGGCCTCATGAAAATGATTTCATCATAACTCTTTCAATTCTTAACCAAATTTCATGAAATTTAAGTCAAACTTGCTTGTTTTTTCAAGAGGAACATGATGGTACCATTAATTTTTTAAAACAATGTACACACATTAAAATTTGAAGAAAAATGAAGAATGTGATTTTTTCAAAAAATGCATTGGCCTCATGAAAATGATTTCATCATAACTCTTGCAATTCTTAACCAAATTTCATGAAATTTAAGTCAAACTTGCTTGTTTTTCCAAGAGGAACATGATGGTACCATTCATTTTTTTAAAATGATGCACACACATTAAAATTCGAAGAAAAATGCAGAATGTGATTTTTTCTTAAAATGCATTGGCCTCATGAAAATGATTTCATCATAACTCACTCAATTCTTGATCGATTTTCATGAAATTTAAGTCAAACTTGCTTGTTTTTTCAAGAAGAACATGATGGTACCATTCAAGTTTTTAAAATGATGCACACACATTAAAATTCGAAGAAAAATGCAGAATGTGGTTTTTAAAATGCATTGGTCTCATGGCCAAAATCAATCAAGTTTCAATAACATTTATGCATATGAAAGAGAGAGTCTAGAGGCACCAACCTATTGTAGACTCATCACAGAAAGCTAGCAACAAAAAGTAAGAGATCCTTCCTTATATGCAAGCTTTGAGATTGTTACCTCTTCTTGAAACAAAGGCAACTTTGTGGACAATTGGAGCAATTGTACTTCCAGTTGTGATTTGAGATTATGAACAGCTAGTACATCATAAATATGAGGTGTTTTGAGTGTTAAAGTATTGGAAATGGACCTAGGTAGAGATTTGGTCCATAATATGCATAAAAGTCAAACTATGGTGGTATGAAGGTTGACTTTTTGACTCAAGGTTTTTTTGGTGAAAATGGTGACGGGAACAACTTCAAATGGACATTTTAAGGGTGTGTATATGGTCTTTGAAGTGTTTTTGGATTAGGAACAAGAACTGGTGTGAAAAATGCAAAGTGATAAAATGGTGGTTTTGTGAGATTTCTTCAATTTCAAGCAAAGGGAGAAAGAAAGAGAGCTATGTATTTATGATGTTTCTGATAGCTCTGGTGTCGTTTGAAGAGTGGGATGAAGTCTCTATTTATAGGCCAAGAGAGGTCTTGGGGCAAATTTGAAGTCTTGGTCTTGGAGGGAGATTTTTGGAAGAAAATCCATCCAAGATTTGGTACAGCTGCACACATCAGCTCCTTGGCTCAATGCAGGGCAAAACTCAAGTGGAATGAAAGAAATGAAGGTGATTGAAGTGAGGCTGTTGTGTGGGGAGTTGCAGCTGCAAGTTACCATTGAAAAGTTTCTCTTTCCTCCTTGTTTTTCCTGAATATAATAATGTCAACTTGCTTGCCAACTTGCAAAGCTCTCAAAACCTCATGCTTTCTGCATTTTCTAGCCATCATCCTTCCTAAATATCAAATAAAGACATGATCCAATGGTTGAGAGTGATTCAAGTGGCTAAAAAGTGAATTTGTGGAAAAGTTGAAATGATGCATTCAAGTGTTGAAACCCCAACTTGCTGGATTCATAACTCTCAACTCATAAAGGCTATGGAGAAGTTCTAGTACTTTTTAGAAAGCCCTCATGGAGATCTACAACTTTCATAATTTCATGATCTTCAGATTCCAAGTGGAACTAGGTCAAAAATCCCCTCAAAGTTGGCTGAAAACATGATTTGCAAGACCAGAAACTTAGAATTTTTCTAAGTGTTTTCTCCCTCTTGTGATGAATTTCATCATAACTCCAAATATATGCATTTTTTGAACATGGACCACTTTGAGACTTTTGTAAGACTTTCCAATACCTTTCCAACAAGCTTTGAACCACCTCAATTGGATTTGTGGTTAGGAAGTTATGGTCTTGCCCCTTTCAAAACCCTAATTCCCGACTTTTTCGATTACTCCTCAATCCTTGATCCAATGGTCATGAAACTTCATAGAAAGGTGTAATATGTTATTAGGAACATTGTTTCTTCACACCTTGAGGTCAAATTTCTTATGGTTGAAGAGTTGACTTTTTGGTTAACGAAACGATCGATAACTATCAGATCGACTGTTGTTGTTCTGGGTCTCCTGAGGCCTTGAAACTTCTTGAGTGGACTTAACTAAGCCATATGAGCTTCATGGACCATGATTCCATCATTATAGCACCTTTTTAATCAAAAGTCAAACTCCAGTTGACTTTTCCTGATCAGAAACCCTAATCGGGGATCCTGAACTGCACTGTTCTTGATCTTTGCGTGACCACCTTAAATTGGATTCATAATTGACCCAATGGAGTATCTTTTATGATGTATCTTTTCCTCCATGTAGTCCAATGATAGGAAAATTATCTTATTTGTAATGGAACAAAGAACCGACCCAATCCTTACCTAGTGAACCCGCCTGCTCGATATGCAATAGAACAATGTATGATATGACGAATGTAGGGTATAAAAGGGTAAAGGTAAAAATGAGGGTGTGACAGCTATTGTCCCATCTTTCAAGCCCAGACCCATAATTCGTTTTGTTTGTTTGTTTGAAAACTCATTACAAAATAATACCAAAACCCATTAACAAAGTTTTGGCCAAAAAAAAAAACAAAAAAAGAACTTTCTTTGAAGTCCACCAAGTTTTACTAGAAAATTCACAAAAATTAATATATAAAATAATAAGAAATATCCATTACATAGCAGGACACTTGCCATGATGCATTTCACAACAATTACAAAAGAGAAAAAAGGAAGTAGCAGTAGGCCGTGATACATTGCCACAAGTTGTCACCATCTCTATACATACCTGCATGTACAATCCACACAAACCAATTGCTTCTCAATTCCATTGCTACCCTCACTTTGTCCTCTTTAAATAAAACACGATAAACAACCTTTTGAGGAGGGAGAACGCCCCGCTGCTACAACAAAGACAAACTTCCACCAATGACATGCAATCGTCCTGCCACATACAAACAGCTACCTGCAAAACAAAGGTATCCACAACAACATACCCTTTTCACAACACGAAATCCTTGAACCAACAACTGTGGGCCATAAGCCGTACATCATGCAACAATGTACCACAGCAAAACACGAAAGGTCAGAATAAAACGACCTCAAAATTTCAAAAAAATCGACTCTTCAATTCTCCTCTTTAAAACCACATAAAACCTCCTTCAAATCTCTATACAAAACGCCTTCTGAATCTCTCCTCCTTCTCCCCTAAAATCATTCCCCCAAAAACTCAAATCAGAAAAACCAAAAAAATCACCATTACCTCTAAATCGAAACAAATCTAAGTCATAAAGAAGAAAGGGTAGAGGCAAAAAAAAAAAAACAAAATCGTGAATAACTTGTTTTCTTTTCTTCAATAACCCACTCATCTTCTCCTTCGCCCAAAAAATGAAATACAAATTTATCCTCCACCAACAACAAGCCCCATCAAACACCCTTAACACTCCGCCAGCTCACCTTCTTTAAACATCAAATAATACTTAGACAAATCACTTCGAGCTTCTACACTGGAAATAAGATAAATTGCATATCATGGGCTACATGGAAGAAAAGGTTCATCATTTAAGGTTTGGTTCAAGTTGGAAAGTCTACTCATGTAGATTCCTTCAAGGAGAAATTACTTGAAAAATATTAGGATATTCAAGATCAATATTCCTAATGAACATGAAGCGCAAGGCCTAATTCAAGACTTCATCCATTTCAAATAATGGTATAAGGGAAACGCATCATCCCAAATTCAAAATTCATGAATTCAAGATTAGATTCAAGAATGTTACAAAGAGAAATTTCATGACATTTGCAAGAATGTCACATTTGTTACAAAAGTTGCTAACTCTAAGTAATGCTTAGAAAATTAAGCTATTTCTAGTCTTAATTCAAGCTTCTAACTAATTTCATGTTATGGTACCCTTCATGCCTTATCAAATCTCCATTTGCTACATATAATTCATAACCCACAAATATCTAAGGAAAATAATTAAGGCTTAATTCAACATTGGAGCATTTCAAAAGCAAAACCATTAATGCTTATTCATGGGCAATTTCAAGGCATTTTAAATTGATCCAAAATAGCCCCATGACCAACTAATTCCCAACCAAATAAACCATGTCACAAAAATTGAGGAACTAGATCATGTTGTCTCACTTACATGCCAAAATTTAGAACTTCAAAATGCTGTCAAAAGGAGAGGCATGAACCACAAGTACAACCCAAGAACAAGTGAATAAAGGAAGACAATGCAAAAAAGACAGCACTAGGAAAGTGCAGCAGCAAAAGCAAAAAGCAGCATGATATAAATGGAAAGAAAAGGGGGTTGCACCAAGAAAGTGGTAATAAACATTTCCAAATGTAAAAATTCTGAAACTTGAAGCATGTGCAAAACCCATTGCTTTGGTACAACAGCAAAAGTGCAGCAGAAAAGCAAGATTTCTAGAGGAAAAGGGTGCACCAAGAAAGTGGCATTGGACATTTCCAAGTGTAGAAATTCTGAAGTTTAAAGACATGGGAAAACCCTAATGATTTGGGTATAAAAGAAAAGTAACAGCAGTAGAAAAAGGGGACATTCACACATTAAGACATTCACACATTCACTACACATTGACATAGAGAGATATTGAGAGTAAGAAATATTGAGAAAAAAATCAGAAAAGGAGTGAGAGAAAAAACAGAAAAAAGAGTTTGAAATGAAAAAACCTTGAGAGAACAAGAGAAGAACAAAAAAAAACCAGAAGAAGGAGGCGGACCATAGAATCACATCCATCAAAGGCCATTGCTGAAGGAAGATAGTAGCTCTTGGGTATCCTTCTCTTCAAACCCTTATCTTGTTTATATTTTTGCATGTTTATTTTCATGTGTTTTTCTTGTGTTGCATAACTACAATAAGGTCTTGATATGACTAAGAAATGTTGCAAAAGAACAAAGGAAAGAGAAGAGCATAGTGTAGTTGACCAGGTAAGATGAGTTGAAAAATACTCATCTTTACTGTCATGTTCGCTGGCAAGTTCGCCTAGCGAACTTTGCCTTGTTTTCCCATTGTTTTCCATAAAAAAGGCTTATTCTGGGCAAAACAGCATGAAGTTTGCCTAGCGAACTTCTTGATGTTTTCTTGCTGTCATATTCGCTGACACCTCCACCTAGCGAACTTTGCCCCTTTTCGCCCCTATTTTTGTTCGCTAGGGAGTTCGCCTAACGAACTTCTGTTTGTTTTTTCTAGGCAGCTTCGCTGCAAGGTTCGCCTAACGAACTTTGCCCACTTTTATCTCTGTTTGCGTTCGCTGGAAATTTCGCCTAGCGAACTTCTTGCTGTTTCTGGGCAGCTTCGCTACAGCCTTCGCCTAGCGAACTTCCCTTAGTTTTCCTAGTTTTCTCCCAAATTTTTTTTCAAGGAGTTCGCCTGTTTTTTTCTTCATGTTTTGTGTTTCTTCATGTCGACTAACCCGATGTGATTGCACGACCTTTGTATGTGGACGTTGTTACAGTCATTTTTAAATTTTGATTCTAAAAACTGTTTTCAAAAATAAACTCTCGATTTTATCGAGCCATTTTCACCCTTGTAAGTCGACCGCCTTGTACGTTCGCCATCGACCTTGTTTGCATCACTTCAAACATTTTTACAAACAATAAAACCCTTGATCCAACATTAAGTGGTATTTTTCTCATAAAAAATCTAAAACACAATGAAGATACAATTGGAGTCATACACCATAAACTTTAAAATGGTGGAGAAGGAATGAGAACGGAACCATCCTACACTCGTTCTGAATGTTTTGAATACAAGGCGCTCGACTTGGTTATTCGAAATATTCATGTCTATTCAAAGTCTTTAGTGTGATCTAATAAAAAACAATCTCTTCTCAAAAACCTAAAAATAACATCAACTCATCAAACTTCTTTTCGCCTTAGGGCATTAATCCGAAAACCCTTTTTTCAAGGTATAAAATCAACCAACAAATAACCATTTCACAAGCCTCCAAACTACGGAGCTTTGATTCTTCACTTCTTTTAAGTGAGGATACGTAGGCACAAGGACCACAATCCTTGGCGAGCACTCTAATAAAAAACCAACCCCTCTTTTCCTCTAGCAAGCAAACTTTTAATAAAAATATCCATTTAAGCGAAACAACCTAGAAGGTTTCCATCGAGTACGATGGATGTGAGGGGGTGCTAACACCTTCCCCTCGCATAACCGACTCCCGAACCTTAAGACTTGGTTGCGATGGCCATGCTCTTTCCCTAAGGTTTTATCGTTATTTCCCTTTCCCTCCTTGGGATAAATAAAATCCGGTGGCGACTCTGTGTCATTTTTCGTGTAGCGACAGAATCAAAACGAACCTAAATCAAACAACCAAACCTGATTGAAGCCTGATCAATGCCGAAAACATGAAGTAGATCAAGTGGACAAATAGAAACGAAATCAAGAGGAAATCAGGGAGAAATCGTACTGGTTGAAGGTGGCTGATACTCTACCGTTGATATTCATTTCACTTTCGGTAGCGTTTGTTTTGTCGTTTTTTTCGAAAAATATTTAATTTGTAAACTGATGGCATCCCCTTTTCCACGAGGTTGCTGTTTAAGAGGGTTGTTGGGGAAATGTTGGGTTTCGGCCCATGTTCAATTTTTTTTACCCACGCTCCCTCTTCTATTTTGTGGTAACCACATTTTTTAGGGTGATGGACTTTGCAAATCCCAAATGATCCCATTTTTTTAAATACCTACTTGTTTATATTAAACACCCCATTGTTTATTTTTCTTTAAAGATTTATTTATAAATTTTTGCTAATATCTTATGAAGAATCTTGTTTTTATTTTATTTTTATATATACTTATTTTTTTTAAATCATCTTATTAATAATCTCAATTATTTCTTGTTAAGTTATTTGTTAGATATTTTGGTTATTTTTATTTATTATCTTTTCATTGTCGTTTTTTATTCGATTTCATTTTACTTTTGCGGTCGATGATGAGACATTCATAAGTTGTTATCGGTCAAATTATTGATAGATGATAATTCATCCGAGACCACCTTACTTTTTCACTTTTCATTTTCTTTCTCATTTTTTATTTTTATTTTATTTTATTTTTCGAATCGATGAAGTCTGTGATTCACAAACGTTAGTTTTCGAGGTTGTTAAAATCTTCATTATTTCAAATCTATAGAAAATGATCATTTGGATCATTTTTCTATACTTTGGGATCATGAGAGGTTTCCTTCGATTAATTAACATAAGGTTTGCGATTAAGACGAGGTTTAACCTTATTTTCAAATCCATCTCGATTTTATTTTATTTTATCGGTCAATGAAGTCTTTACATTCGTAAATGTCGACTTATCGAAGTCGCTAATATTCATTATTTCAAATCTGTAGAAAATGATCATTTGGATCATTTTTCTATACTTTGGGATCGTGAAAGATTACCTTCGATTAATAAACACAAGTTTATGATTAAGACAAGATCCACTCCTTTTGACCCATTTTATTCAATTAATCTTTAACCTCTGACTTTAATTTTTGTTCAATATAATTGCTTTACATTTCTGTTAATATTCACTGTTTATATATTCTTGCACGTATTTTCCGTTTATATTATCATTGATATTATCTTGTTTATTATGTCGCTCATCTTATCATCATTGTTCATATCTCATCCTGTCATATTACATATACTGTCATCTAAGACTTCTCTTGTTTATTTCATTCAAAATACCAAAAAACACGATAAAACTATTGAAACCCTAACAATCCTAAATTGGTGGACCGTTGATCATTATCTTGGGGTCTTGAAGCTTAGGCCTTGTACATAAACCCTAGTTTGATTGTTTTTTGTCCAAATTCTTGTTTCTTGTTTAGTTTAGGACACCTCGCACACATACGACTTTCTCTTGGGCTACCTGACAATGAGACCATTTATTTCTCGCAATCCCCTGTATTTTTATATGTATCCCTCTCCTGTTACAGTGTAATAGTCTAGTTTTTTTCATGCTTGCTTGCTACTTGTTAAGAAAGATAAAAACAAACTAGGCTAGAACATGTTTTCACAATAAAGAACAAATAAGGCTTGATCTAACGTCAAGTCATTTTCAGACTCATTTCAAATTGGATCACCCTAGGGCTCCCCTTCTCTTCACCCATCTTCCACCAAATCACACCAACCTTATATGTATTCAACCCTTGTAAGTTGACTGCTTTGTGCATCGCCATCAACCTACCATGCTCTATTCACTACCCTTTCTTTTCAAAACTTTTCTCGATTTATTTTCAAAACTCTTCTCCTTGAATATAAAAACCTTGGTCTCGTACCGAGTGCATTTTTCAAACTCTTTTCCTAATAAAACTTGGATGGTTGTGGAGTGGTTAGGCGTAGGCCTTCTTGTATCCCGAGTGCTTGACATTACCTTTAGGGTTCACTGTCATAAAGCACTTACCATTCAAGATCAAAAATCTTTTAATAAGAGAATGAAGTTCTCTTTGTATTGAACTAAAGAGAGATGATTGAGTGCAGACTTCTTCCTCTCTGAGTGTCAGGATACTCACTATAGAGTGTGTGGTCTCGATACTTGTCTTTTAATATGAAGACATGACTATGTTCGCCACACCATTTTCACAATAAATCTTTTGAGATAAAGAATTGGGTACTACCTGCAAGGGGTTACTATCTGAAGACCTATTTCACCCCTAAAAATAACTTTCACAAATCAAATGTGACATTTTGCCTCGAGGGTGAAAACTATCTCTTTTCAAAAAGGATATGTTACGTCCATTCTACCGCAAATAGGTAACGCCTAAGACTCCACAAGCGAGCTGCAATACACCTAACTACTAGAATGCGCATGTTAGCATCATCCACGAAAAAATACCAGTTAACCGTAGGCCGAACTACGGCCGCTCTAATTCTTTGCTTCTTTTAAGTAAATATACGTAGGCACGAGGATCCCAATCCTCGCCGAGCGCTTTCCCGTCTTTTATCCGTAGTTCTCCGAACTACGTTGACTCTGACTTTCTCATACCTGTTGAGAATACGTAGGCATAGGATCGCGAGATCCTACCGAGTCTCTTCTTCCCCTTCATCTCTCTTTTACCTGTTTCTAGCCTTTCTCTTTATCACTTGGAACACACTTATATAGCAATACCCTTTAGTAAATACCTTCACACATAGACAAAAAAATGGTTCCCATCGAGTACGATGGATGCGAGGGGTGCTAATACCTTCCCTTCGCATAAACGACTTTCGAACCCTTTCTCTTGGTTGTGAGACCATCTCATCCGTTTCCTTCTTGGGATTTTCTTAATGTTTTCCTTTCCCCTTCTGGGATAAATAAAGTTTGATGGCGACTCTTCTGTCTTTCCGTTCTCGCCTCTCCATCGTTGCATTTTCGAGTAGCGATATATATATATATATATATATATATATATATATATATATATATATATATATATATATATATATATATATATATATATATATATATATATATATATATATATATATATATATATATATATCCATATTGTAGGAAATATATTTTATGCTTGTTGGCCACTTTGGGCGGTGTATAGTAACCATGGTGGTAGTTTATTGTGCATAATGATGTGGTTGTTGCTGTATACATAAATAGTTGCATTGCATACATTTATAAACATGAGTAGTGATATTTTATTGTTCTACGTGATTGAGGTTATGTTATAATGTGGTGTGATATAATGCATTACTTCAAATGTGATTATATTGAGTTGTTGTGATTGCATAAGATATATATATATATATATATATATATGTGTGTGTGTGTGTGTGTGTGTGTGTGTGTGTGTGTGTGTGTGTGTGTGTGTGTGTGTGTGTATGTGTGTGTGCGTGTGTGTGTGTGTGCGTGCGCGCACGCGTGTGTGTGTATGTGTGTGTGTGTGTGTGTTTTATGAGCTATATGTTATACTTGTTGGCCAATTTGGGCGGTGTACAATAATCATGGTGGTGAGTTATTGTGCACGATGACAGTGTAATGGTTGTATGCATAAATAGTCGCATTGCATACATTTGGAGACAATGGTCTGTGGTTGGTGAGCGTAAAATCCCATTGTGTGGATTGGGCCGGTAGCTGATTTCGGAGGTGATGGATCAGTGAATGGTTCTGATCCTAGGAGGTGGGGATCGAAATAGGGAACTTGAGTGTTCACGGAAATTGGTACCACATGCTTAAGCATTGTGTCAGGTTGTGAGTCTCATTGCATTATATATTAACTACGTCGCTATGTTGCTAATATGTGGTATTGTTATGATTAATTGGATTTGTTATCATGTGATTCCATGTTGGTTGGTGGATAAGTAGTGATGATGTCGTTGGTTGATTAATATGAGATATTTAGCTGAATTGTTGTTGTGTTATGTTTATGCTTGGATAACTTAGTGTTGGTGTTAGGTGTGTTGTGTTGTAGAATGGGTGATAATGCATGTGTTAACCTAATGCATATTGTTGATCATGCTTTCCTTTATATTATCATGATAACTCCCCTCTTCTGTTTGAATGTTGCCTCCACGTGGGTAATGCGCAGATGGTCCGTAGTGAAGGTGTGGATGTTAGTAGAAGAGGATACTCTCCTTTATGTTTTGGTCGAGTCGGTGTCTGCTCTGATATATAATACTGAGGGTTTACGCTTGTTTTGTTCATGTTGGGAGGAAACTATATGTATACCTCCGTTGTTGGATAATTTTATGTTGATGGATATTTTTATATGAATCTCTCTTGTTGATAATTTCCTTATAACTACATTTGTTATAATTATGTTGGAAAAATTTAACTATTCAATCCCGACATTTTCCGCTGTTTATCAAAATGTTGAAGTTTAGACTTATGTTGTGTTCTTTAATTACTATATGTGTTGCATGTCGAAATATATGAGCAGGTTGATGTTGGATGTGACATCCTAATCGTATGATCTATATTAAGTTTACTCTAATTTTAATTATAATTACACATGGGAAATTAGGGTGTTACAGCTGACGTCCGTCATCTTATCGCAACGCAGTGACGATTGACATGTCACGAAGGTGATGCTTGTCATCACTGTGAAGAACAAATATTTCTGCATTTTCTCCATTAGAGCACTTTTGAAGCTCTGACTTCGATCTCAGAAAATCTAAAGCTCACAACAAATTATCGTACATCACTTGTATAATATTAAACACATCAATTTCACATAGATTAATTATTTATATCATCAATTGACCATAAAACTATTAAAATTTTCATCAATTAAAAGCATATCAATATCAAAATTCAGAATTGCACATACATTTTCAAACGAAAATCAGTTACCAATACAATACGAAATTCACAGAACAACATGAACTAAAAGGGAAAAATAGAAATAAAAGGGAAAAAGGATAAGAGATCCTCATTATCCTTCATGACTAAACACCCATATCATGAACAATTCCCCCTTACCTTGAATTCACAGAAAACTTGAAGCTTTGGCTATGGAGGTTCTCTCTTCTCCTTCCAAAAACTCTCATAGGGTTTCTCTTCTCCTGTCTCTTTTCACCAAAAACACGTACTAACCCAACACTCTCCAAATTTTTTATATAAATAAATAAAACCTAATTCTCTTTTATTTTAATTTATTTTGAAAACTCCCCTAAACTCTCACTAATTCCATCCACCTCTCTATTTTATTAAAAACTATTTTTTTCCAAAGTCTCAGAATCTCATTTTCTCCATAATTTTAAATAAATAAAATTATAATGATTACTACCCATACTCATAAAAATGATTAAAACAATTAAATAACTAAAAAAAACTCAAAAGTTCAATAAATAAAAAATAAACAAAAAAAATTAGGGTGTTACAAGGGCGTCAAATATAAACAGGAATAGGATTTTATTTAGTATATTTTGACATTTATGCATTATGGTTGTACTTGGATTGATTATGACATAGTGACATTTTGTATTTGACATTTGACCTTTATATATGTTAGGTCATCAATTCTTTAGGGATCAACATAATGGAACATTTTTATTGGTGACCTTTCATTATGAGCAACACACCTTGTGAGAGACATACCACATATTCACCAAAAATCTTAAGGTGATATGTACTGTAGGTTCTCTCATTTATAAATGCTCAAGTCTCCACTTTTCTAATCAATGTGGGGCTTCCCTGCACTCGTTTCTCAGTACTTCTAACTCACACTTATTTTTCTCAACATTATCCCTTAAGTGTGAGTCCACCCACAATACTCCCCTCAAGAGAAATATCTTTTATTCCAAATACACTTGTACTGCCGTTGAGACTTTTCCAACGAGACATGTCTCATAGCCACCGCCATAAGGGGATGACTTTCAATACAAGTTAGAAGGTCCTTTGCTCAAACTAGGCTCTGATACTAAATGTTAGAACTTGGAACTACAAGGTTGGTGAAAATTGAGTAATAAGTATGGAGAGAGAGAGAGAGAGAGAGAGAGAGAGAGAGAGAGAGAGAGAGAGAGAGAGAGAGAGAGAGAGAGAGAGAGAGAGAGAGAGAGAGAGAGAGAGAGAGAGAGAGAGAGAGAGAGAGAGAGAGAGAGAGAGAGAGAGAGAGAGAGAGAGAGAGAGAATTAGAGAGATTAATTATGGGTAAAAAATATACTGACATTCAACATTCACATGATTGGTTACAACATGGTTCTACAACATTTTCAAATAGCTGCTGCTACATTCCCCCAATGTAAATGACCAAAAGTGTGTTCTCATCATCAAACTCTTGTCTTGAAATTCTAGCTTCATCTTTTTAAGGTTCTTTCTTATTAGAACTACACTCTCTTACAAAATGACCAATCTTTGACAATTAAAGCACTGCACACTGCTCTTGTCAACCATTCTTCTTCCACCTCTACCTCTTAGATTGCCTCCTCCTGAGTTGTTTGATCCAACAACTCTATTACCACTATTATCACTCCTTTGGAATGTTTAATTATTGTGGTAGATTCTCCATTGGCATACAACATGATAGTTAGTTGTACTACTTTGAACATCAATGAGGTGTGCTTATCCATACATTATCTAACAATGAAATACCCCTTTAGATAAAATTATGAGTCTCGTTAAGGGAAATCAAGAAGTGGCTAGGAAGTGCTATCAAGCCAACCTATGAATAAAATGGATGAATATGGCCGCCACCCATGAAAAATCACAATGGCCATGACATAAATTTCGTAGACCTGAGTGCAATATAAAAATATTTGGAAGACAAGTTGGTTCCCACAAAAGACCTAAAAGTAGTTCAAATCATCCCTCATTGTTCCTAGACCACAAAGATGGGTACCTCCCTAATGAAATATGAAGAAGAAGAACTTATCCACCTGGTCTAAAAGAACATCAACTTGTTCACCTGGAGCCCCTCATATATTCGAGGGATAGGTGCTAACATTATTTGTCGCCGCCTCGTTCTCAATGTTACCATTAAACTAGTCATATAAAAAAGATAAAATAGGGCAAAGAGAGGAGAATATTTATTGATGAAGAAGTAAGAAAATTGAAAGAGGCAATATTCATAAGCATAATCAAACACTACCCTTGGTTAGATAACATTGTAATGGTAAATAAATCCTTCAAAAAATGGAGAATATGTATGGACTTTACCAACCTTAATCTAGCATACCTCAAAGATCTTTATGCTTTACCCGACATAGATAGATTGGTTGATGATTCATTGGGATACAAAATGTTAAGATTAATAGATGCTTAGTCGAGATACAATAAGATTAATATGTTATACGTTCCTAAATCATATTTATGACCAACAATTGCAAATATTACCATGCAGTAATGTTGTTTGGTTTCAAAAACAGCGGTACCACCTATCACATGTCGATGGATGCGGTGTTTGAAGAAGAAATAGGTAGAAATATATAAGTTTATATAGACTATATTATCCTAAAAAATCTAGACTAGAAGAGCCAGTGGGAAGACCTAAAAGACACACCGAGCTTTGTCAGAAAATATAACATACGCACAAACCCGACCAAATGGTTTTTAAGGTTCAAGTGAAATTTTTAGGCTTAATGTTAAATAGAAAGAGTATCAAATCACAAGTCATAGTCATTTGCTTGGAAGAGTTTGACTCTCCTGTAGGTGAAAACACCCCATACGTATGGATTTTTATCAATGGATGGAACATCTAATCTGAAGAAGAAACAAGGTCGAAGTAGTACTAGAAGGGCCGAGCGATAAGCTGAAGTTATACAAAGCCTAAATTATAGGAATTACTTTGGTGAGAGAAATGGGAGTGTCCAACCTCTGAGCTAGAAGTGATTCTTAACTTGTTATCAATCAAGTCGTCAAAGAATACTAGAAAAAAAAGCATAACTATTGAAGTATTTGCAAAGGGTTCAATAAATTGTGAAGCAATTCAACTTCTTATAAGTAACTTACATGTCCAAGAAATAAAGCTCGGGAGCCAATCTCATATTCAAACTCTTCAACACCAAGAAGTAGGGTCACAATAAAATTGTGATACGAGAAACCATGCACTCCCCTAATGTTTATTTTTAAAGTTGATAAGGCCAGGATACAAACCATTATTACTTATTTTCTTTTACCTATGATTCAAAATATCAATAAAGTGGTAGGCTGAAACTCTTTTCTTCTATAAGGAAATGGGTTTTTAACAAGGCGCCTATTTACTAAACGTGTCTTCTTTAAAACTCAATTATTTCCACATACATTACCATTGCACTCTTTGTGATATCGTCGGTTCCTCTGAGGTATCGTTGCACCCTTGAAGGTATCATTGCATCCTCTAGTGTATTATAATGTCCTACATGTATTACACCATAATTGGTATTATAGTGCCTTACATGTTATATTGTAAGTCAGACTGCCAAAACCATGTTATATTGGAGAGGGATATCCCATAACACTAATGTACGCAAGCATATAAGTATGGAAAAAAATCCTAAACCAATTACTCAAAATAAATGAGAAGTTAAATTTCATTAATATAAAAACCTTAAAAGGGGCATACAATTGCAAAAATAATTACAAAGACATAGGAAAACAAAGACAACATTCAATTCTCTAGACTGGACCTGGTCTTCTCATTTGGAGTGGGTCTGGTTTCTTTATTTATAATGAATTTGATCTCTTCATTAGGAATAGGTGCAGTTTCTTAATCTAGAACGGGAATATCCTCTTCTCTAGAAATCGCCGTGGCTTCCTCTCCCACTTCTTCCACCAACTTCCTATTCTGATTAACCTTTAAAAAATCAACCTTGCTTGAGTCTAGATCAGGGTATAAGAAGCATAATTGCTCATTTGACTTATCGAAGGTCAGACCAAAAGAGAGGACGAACCCAATTTGCCTAATCCAACACGGTCTTAATCAAATAAAAATGATACATCATCACCTCAAGATTACACTTCAATTTAACTTCGCTCTTCACCACCGAGTAAAAATCCTCTAACATGACTCTGCCTAGAAAATAACTTCTGAGCATTGTCACACCCTCATTGTCGCCTTTAGCCTTTATACCCTACATTCGCCATATCATACATCATTTTATTGCATATCGAGCATGTGGGTACGGATTGGGTCGATTTGTCATTTTCCATTTCAAATGAGGTAACTTGTCTACCTTGGACTACATGGAAGGAAAGGTTCATCATTTAAGGTTTGATCTAAATTGGAAAGTCTATTCTTGTAGATTTCTTCAAAGAGAAGTTACTCGACAAAATACTAGGATATTCAAGATATATTCCTAATGACCATGAAATGCAAGGCATAATTCAAGATTTCTTCATCCAATTTTGTTTTAAATTCTTGATCAAATGGAGTTCAAATTTGCAAAGCATGAGTCAAGATCACAAGTCCATAATTCAAGACTTCATTCATTTCAAGCTTAATGGTTCTAAGGAAATTCATCATGAATTCAAGATTAAAGGCAAGAATATTACAAAGAGAAGTTTTTATGACATTACAAGAATGTAATTTGTTGCAAGATTTCCAACTCTAAGTAATGTTTAGAAATTAATTTATTTCTAATACTTCATTCAAGTCTCTAGTCAAATTCATGTTATGGTAATACCACACCAAGTCTACACTATGTTTACAAACATCCAAGAAACATGCAAGGATTAAATCAAGATTGGAATGTTTTAAGACCAAGAATATGCATGTTTAATCATGGCAAAACAGTCCCATGCAAGAGGTGACAAATTTCTTCATGTCACAAGATCACATGTCACAAGACCAACGGAATAACATGTGACAATGCTTCTACATATCATAATTTTCAAAATGCTGTCAAGAGTTGGTGACATTGACCAAGAGGAGTTGTCCAAACACAAACCAACAAAATGGGTGCAAGGCACAAGGTGCTGCAGCAAATAGCATAGGAAAGTAGTGCATAAAATGCAGCATAGCAAGTTGCATGGAAATGGAAAGAAAGAGAGTGACATGAGAAAAGGTGGCAAGAGACATTGCCCCATGAAAAAATCTGATGTTTGGGGGGAAGAGAAAACCCTAGGAGCTGAGATAAGAAGAGGGGGCTGTAAACAAGATTCTTCATTCATTCAACATCCATTCTACACACATTTGCAAAACCAGAAAATAGAGAGAGCAAACAAAACCCTAAAAACCAGAAAAATAGGAAGCTTTGCAAACCAGAAAAGGAGAGTGATATAGAACCAAGAGGATCATAGAGAAACAAAACCTTCACAACATAGAGTGAAGAGGAGTGAGGTACATTCAACCAAGACCAAGGAGGACTTGCAAGAAGGATAGAAAGCTCTTGGGTATCCATTTCCTCCAACCTTTTTCTCTTTACTTTTTTTGCTATTTACATTCATTTTGTTTACTCTTTTATGTGTTGTTGTATTGTATGTATCACGTAAGGTTCCAAAGGGACCAAGAAACCATTCTCAAGAAACCACAAAAACGAAAGAAAAACGTAAAAAAGTTAGGTTTTTTCACTCTGGTAGCCTGACACGTGCCGTGTCACACAACACGGCCACCCGTGTCGCTCAACACGGGCCGTGTCACACAACACGGCCACCCGTGTTGCACCTCTGTTTGAGGTTTCCACGTCCAAAAAACCCCAGACCTCACAACATGGGCCGTGTCACACAACACGGCCACCCGTGTCACACCTCTGTCACGCCCTAAAAACCCACATTGCAGGTACCCTATGACACGGGCCGTGTCACACAACACGGCCACCCATGTTACACCACTGTTTTGCTACTTTTTTTTCGATATTTTACCTCCAATTTTTTTTTCAAGGAGTTCGCACGACGAACTCCCCGTTTTTATTGCATGTCTCGATTTTTTTTCCATCCGACTTATCCCATATGTTTGTATGATTTTAGTATGAATGTTGTTATTGTCCTTGGTGACTTTTGATTCCAAAAACAAACTCTCGATTTTATCGAGCCATTTTCAACCCTTGTAAGTCGGCCGCCTTGTGCGTCCGCCATCGACCTTGTTCGTATCACCTCAAATACTTTTACAAACAATAAACCTTGATCCAACGTCAAGTGGTTCTCTTTTCTCATAAAAATCCAAAACACAATAAAATATACGATTAGAATTATGCACCATGAGCTTTAAAGTGGTAGAGAAGGAATGAGAATGGAATCCTCCTACACTCGTTCCAAATGTTTTGAATACAAGGCGCTCGACTTGGTTATTCGAAACATTCGTCTCTATCCAAAGTCTTTTGTATAATCCTAGTCAAGAATAGATTCTTCCCTAAGAAAAACCTAAAAATAACATCAACTCATCAAACTATTTTTCGCCTTAGGGCATCAATCGAAAACCCTTTTTCAAGGTATAAAATCAACCAACAAACAACAATTTCATAAGCCTCCGAACTACGGAGCTCTGATTCTTCACTTCTTTTAAGTGAGGATACGTAGGCACAAGGGCCACAATCCTTGGCGAGCATTAAAATAAATAAACCAACCCCTCTTTTCCGTAAGCAAGCAAACTTTTAGAATAAAACACCCATTCTCGCCAAACAACCTAGGAGGTTCCCATCGAGTACGATGGATGCGAGGGGGTGCTAATACCTTCCCCTCGCATAACCGACTCCCGAACCCTAAGACTTGGTTGCGATGACCATGCTCCTTTCCCAAAGGTTTAATCGCTATTTCCCTTTCCCTCCTTGGGATAAATAAAATCCGGTGGTGACTCTGTGTCATTTTCCGCGTAGCAACAGCTGGCGACTCTGCTGGGGACTTTTTCCTAAGCGAATCAGGCCTAACCTAGGTTGTTTTTGCGTGTTTGGGTTCTTTCCTTTTTGCTTGTTTATCGCTTTCCTTGTTTTTTTCAATTGTATCTCACCGTGTTTGGTTTCATTGGTTCTTGGTATGGTTTGGAAACTTTGGTGGCAAGCCTTAAGGGAAAGACTCTATACCCGAGTCTAGAGTGTTAAAATTGAGATAGGAGAGGTTGAGTAGTATGGGCTCCCGAGATGCTCATCTCGTGACAGTCGATACGACAACCTCGCTTAGAGTAGATTCATTTGAGAATGATGAGAACCGTCAAGCTCTTGGCGTGTTTGATCAACATTTTCTCAAGAATCCATTACTCTAAGGACCTTTTAGAATCCTAAACCATTGGCCAACTAAGATTGATGGTCACGTAGTGTGGGTCCTCGAGAAGCTCTTGTCGTATGGATCGATACGAAGACCTCGTTCAGAATAGACTTTCTTGATGGGTTTGTTGCTTGGCAATGACTGACATACGTAACAAACAGTCAAGAAAGTCCATGACTCTGAAATCCTTTCCTAGAACCCAATGTCGATGTGTCTCGTAGTATGGGCCCCCGAGAAGTTCTTCTCATGTGGGTCGATACGAGGACCTCACCCAAAAGAGATTCATGTGATGGAGTCATCCTCCGACATATTCATGTCATGTATGATGAACAGTCATGTGAATCCATGACTTTGGGATCCCTTTTAAACCCTATATCACACCTTGTGAGAACCTTTTCCGTAAAGCAGACAGTATCGACCATATCCATACCACGGACTTATGAACCCATATGCTCGAATTCTGCATCCGTTCATACATACATAAAAAAAAAGAAAAACAAAGCTCTTAGTGTCTTGTTCTTGTTGCAGATATAAGCATTTTTCAGAAGCAGTCATGATGAATGTGAATTTAGGAACAATGAAGCTAAACAAGAAAACCGACAGAAAGAGCACTTTCACTTTCAAATACAAAGATCCTTCAATCGACAGTCTAAACGCTCTAAGTGCCAAGATCACTCCCATCAAGCACAACAAATTTCACTCTTCTTATGGGAGAATTTTGGATCTGTTGACAGAGAAGGTGGAGTTTGAAGCTCTCACAGCCTTGGCTCAGTACTATGACACGTCTTTCCGTTGTTTCACCTTCGCCGATTTTCAGATAGCTCCTACTTTGGAATAATTTGAGAAGATTTTGAACCTCTACATCAAAGATCGCAATCCTTTTCCCAAGCTCGAAGAAGAGTTCACTTTGAAGAAAGTGGCTTCTGCCTTAGGGATTCCCACATCAGATGTGATAGCCAATTGGGCACCCAAAGGAGCTAGGGGTTTCTCGAGGAAATTCTTGGAAGAACAAGCGTGGAAGTATGCCAAGGAAGAGAAATGGGAAATATGTGGTTCAATTCTGGCGCTCTTGGTCTATGGAATTGTGATGTTTCCAAATGGGGAAAATTTTGTGGACCAAGTAGCAGTGGAAATCTTCTTGACCAAGAACCCTGTGCCTTTCCTCTTAGGTGATTTCTACCACACACTCCATACAAGACATACAAAAGGAGGTGGAATGTTCCTTTTTTATGCTCCGCACTTGCATAAGTGGCTAAGGACCCACATGCCCGAAAAGGGACCTTTTGCTTCCAAGGAACTCTCGTGGCCTCAAAGATTCGCTTCACTCACCGCTAGTTCCATCACATGGTACAAGAGGGAATGGGAAACCAAAGATATTATCTTTTCTTGTGGAGAATTTCCCAACGTGCCTCTTATGGGGACGCGAGGTTGCGTCAATTACAACCCGATGTTACTCAAGAGACAGTTTGGACACTCCATGGATGGTCCTCCTAAAGAAAAAGATTTGGTGTCATTCCTTGTCAATACGGCCGATCCAAGTGATCCGTCTGTACGAAGAGCAAGAAGAGCATGGGTAAACATCCAAAGAAGCAATCCAGACAATGGGCGGAAGAACATCCTTGCTCGTGAACCTTATGTCAAATGAGTGAAAGAGAGAGTGAAAGAGGTCATATTACCTTTTATCTTTGATGCATCTGTTTTCCCATCTCATCCTGAACCCGAGCTTATCTTACCCGAAGATATGGAGAAAATTAAGGCTAAGATCCAAGAACTTGAAGATGAGAACACTCAGCTTCGAATTCGACTCAACGAGACTAAGCAGAAAAGCGAAGCTTGGGAAGACAAAAGCAAAGAGTTGAAAGAAAAGTTCGAGGATAGCAAGAAAAGGGCTAGGGAAGAGAAAGGAAAGAAAGAATGGGTTGGTGGAGCTCTCAAAAACGCCAACGCCGACTTGGATCACCAAAATGAAAAATTGGACCAAGTGTGGCGAAAGGTCAGAGACTTAGAAAATGATGTGAGAATAGCCACCCAGATGAAGAAAGATGAAAGGGAAAAATTTGAAGCTCAGATTCACAAGTTGAAAGGCATTATGAAAGGCTGCGAAGATCAATTAGCTCGTGAGCTATTGGAAAAGGAGAATGCGCAGCGAGACTTCGTGCAAGCAGAGTACCAGTTGGGTATAGCTATCAAAGAGATCCAAAGACTGAAAGATGGAATATATGATGAGCTATATCTAGAGTTGAAGGACAGCTGCCACTACTGGGAAGAAAGTTGTCGTCAGGCAGAAGCTGCAGTACTTCAGAGAGATGACATCATCCATGATCTCCAAATTCTCTATGAGGAATGGAAGAACAAATTCATAAACTTGGCGGGATTCTTCAACTTTGTGCTTCAGCAGATCCCTGAAAGATTGAGGGTAGCCGATCAAGTGATGACTCCTGAAAACACTCCTGTCCCTGTGTTCGACTTTGTGAAGTTTTGCAAGGAAACAATGGGAGAACTTGTTACAGATTTATAGGCTGTTTGCAGAGCCCAAGGAGTCACATTTAGAGTCAATTTGTAATTTGCTTAAGAAGTGTATCTTTTGTATTTTGTATTTGAACTTGGCTTCGAGCCTTAATGAAATGAGAGTTTGTTCTATTATGTCTCTTCTGATTAATTGCAATGGAAAATGTTTATATTCTCAATAATAACTAACAAGGTTACTAAGAGCTTTGCGCATAACATTATTCATATGCATTCATACGCATCATGTCGCATTTCATAAAAACAAAACCAAAAACTTACAAAAAACTTGACCTCCATTCGCAGTAAACAAGCTGACTTCCCGACACCCCTACTATACTCGTGGCAAGCAAAGATTACTGATGGATCAGATTGAGCAGACTCAAGCCGCTTTCAGAGACGAGATGACCCACATGAAGACTCAGATGGGCCAGTTGATGGAAGTCATCCAGGCTATGGCTAAAGGACAAGAAGAGTTGAAGCAAGCTATGGAGAGAAACGCTGCCAACACTCTAGTTCCTACTACTGTAGGCTCAACTCCCACTCCCGACAATGTCATTCCTACTCCTACAAATGCAATCCCCGTTCCTGGTGGTACGATCCCTACTCCTGCTGGCGCAGGCACAATCCTTATTCCTCGTAGTGGTACGACTACCCCTCAAATCCATTTTGATGATCACGAAGGTTTCTACAACTCTCACAATGACTTGGCTGCAGACGGCTTTGGAGCACCAACTACTGACTTGGAAAAGAAGGTACTCGCCTTGCAAGAGATGGTCAAAGGACTACAAGGCCCAAGCACTTTTGGGTTAGAGGCTGCGGATATGTGTTTGGTACCCGGTGTTAAGATTCCGCTCAAGTTCAAAGTCCCTGACTTTGAAAAATACAAAGGGACAAGCTGTCCCCGAACTTACATCCGATCTTATTGTAGTAAGATGGCTGCCTACTCTGATGATGAAAAACTACTAATGCATTTCTTTCAAGATAGCCTCAGTGGAGCTTCCCTTGAATGGTACATGCAGTTAGAAGGTACGCACATCAAGACTTGGAAAGAGTTAGCTGAGGCATTTCTGAAACACTACCAATACAACTCTGATATGGCGCCCAATCACACACAACTCCAAGGCTTGACCCAGAAATCTGGTGAAGCGTTCAAGGACTATGCTCAAAGGTGGAGGGACTTAGCTGCTAGAGTCCAGCCTCCTCTTCTTGAAAGAGAATTGACCGATATGTTCATGGGGACTCTTCAAGGTCCTTTCCTAGAACGCTTGGCTGGATGCACATCTACTGTGTTTTTAGATTTAGTGATGGATGGTTAGAGGATAGAGAATATGATAAAGATTGGAAAGATTCAAATTGCTGATGGAGCTTCTAAGAAGCCCTACCAAGGTTTTGCAAGGAAAAGGGAAGGCGAAACGAGCGCTGCTTTTATGGACAAAGGGAAGGCCAAAGAATACCAAGGCTCTTATCATCATGTGGCCGCAATTACTCCAAATCAGCCTCTCTCCATACCCACAAGTCAACCGGCTGCTCAAGCTCCCTATCACCAACAACGTCAAAACTATTATCAAGGTCCGCCAAGACAAAGGAGACCTGAGAAAATTTTTGATCCTATTCCGACAACGTACGCTAGGTTGCTTCCGCTCTTGCTTAGAGGTTCATTGGTGCAGTTAAGAGAAATGAAGGCTCCCCCAGCTGTTCTACCTCCCGGCTATGATGCAAATGCCCGTTGCGAATTCCATTCTAGAGCTCCCGAACATAACATTGAAAACTGCAAAACTTTGAAATACGTGGTACAAGATCTCATTGATTCAAAAGCCATCAATTTCACCAAGAACCCTCCCAACGTGACTAAAAATCCAATGCCGCACCATGCCACAAATATGGTTGAAGAATCTAAAGGAAAGAAGTTGGTATCAGAAGTTGATAAAATGAAGACCCCTTTTGCTGTTGTTAAAGAACAATTGTGAATGAAGAATATTGTCCCAGGATGTACCGAGGATTGCCAACATTGTTTGAAAGATCCCCAAAACTGTCATGAATTGAAGATGGGCATCCAAAATTTGTTAGATCAAGGTGTCATATTGATAGAACAGATGTCTAGTGCTGAAGAAGTGGCCACTCTTGATATTCCCTATGATCCAATGGAGTTTGCTTATGATGAAGAACTGTTGAACAATTTGTATGGTCAAAACCGTGTACCTTTGACAATTCCGTACGATGAAGATTGGTATCCTACCCAAGTTCCACTACAAATCCCGTATGATGTTACACCGCTGAAAATTCCATGTGACCAGCCTCGTGCGCCCTTGGAAATCCCATGTGATTATGATTGGCATTCTGTTCAGACCCCATACAATCAAGTTCGTGAACCGTTGCAAATACCATATGACCAAGTAGAGATTCCATTGTCTCCACCTTCACTTGCTCCATTAGTGATATCTACACCTGCTCCTTTCCCTTTTGAGAGCACCAAGGCTGTCCCTTGGAAATATGAGCCAACTGTTTACATTAATGGGCAGAAGGTGGAAGAGGATGCTGTGAAAGTTGATAATTTTGTAGAGAACATGGTTGGGACCGGTGGAATAACCAGAAGTGGGAGGATTTTTGCGCCCGTACCACCACCAAACGGTACAAGTGAAAAGCAGCCAAAAATAGAGCAGGGGCAGACTTCTACTAAAAAAAGGAGTTCCAATGAAGATGTCGAAGAATTCTTACGAATCATTCGAAAAAGCGATTATAAGGTGGTGGACCAGCTCAACCAAACACCTTCAAAGATTTCCATGTTGTCATTGCTAATGTGCTCTCCTGCCCATCAGGAGTCATTGATCAAGTTCTTGAAGACTGCTCATGTTCCTCAAGAAATATCTGTTGTAAAATTTGAAGGAGTGGTATCGAACATTGCCTCCGCACATATTCTGAGCTTTAATGAGGGAGAGTTGCCCCCCGAGGGGAAGAACCATAATAAGGCTTTGCACATCTCCATTGAATGTGTGGATGTTGTGTTGTCGAGAGTATTGGTAGATACTGGGTCATCCTTAAATGTTTTACCAAAGAATTCATTGGCCAAGCTGACCATTGAAGGATTAATGATGAAACCCAGTTCAGTGATAGTGAAAGCTTTCGATGGGGCAAGAAGGACTGTGATAGGGGAAGTTGATCTCCCCATCAAAATAGGACCTCACACTTTCATTATCACATTCTATGTGATTGATATCTACCCGGCGTACAGTTGCCTACTAGGTCGTCCCTGGATTCATGCGGCCGGTGCTGTAACGTCCACTCTTCACCAAAGGCTAAAGTTCATGGTCAATAACCAACTTGTCGTCATCGAGGGAGAGGAGGATATGCTAGTAAGCCATCTGTCTTCATTCCGTTATATTGAAGTGGGAGGGGAAGTGCATGAGACCCCTTTTCAAGTGTTTGATGTGATAAGTGTAGAAATGATCCCTGCTAAGAAGGAGGAAAAGAAATCAAAAAGGGTAGGACCCCCCATGATTACTTATAAGGACGCAAGGACCGTAATTGAGGCCGGTCACCCCGAAGGTTGGGGAAGAGTGTTGGAGCTACCCGTCAACAAAAACAGAACTGGTTTGGGTTACCCAGGCAATCACAAAGATCAGCAGAAGACAACCATTGACAAAGGCAAAAGGTTCATTTCTCCACTTGCCTTTGTTAGTGGTGGACATATGGTGGATGATCAGGTGGCCGTTGTGGAAGCTGAAGATGATGCATTAAAGGAAGTCTGCATGGTGTACCCAAAGGCGCCAAACCAACAACTCAGCAATTGGACCATTACGGAAATACCGGAGGTCACCCTTGTTGAAGAATAATTTTCCTTGTTCTGCTTTCAAATCCTATGCTCTGCCCAAGGCATAAGGATTATTTTGTAGGGCCCCATGTTTTCAAATAATGTTTATCATGAATGAAATGAACCTCTTTGCATTCAATTGTGCTCCCTGTCTTTCTTTTTTACTTTTTGCATAAATAAATGGCAATGTTTTCTCGCATTTTTCTTTTTCATCTTCTAAAAATAAAGCATAAAATCACCAATCATGCAGATCCACCCCAGATTCCATTGATAACGATACTGCTACGGTTCCATATGACTTTGATAATCCAATCTACCACGCCGACGAGGATGGTGAAGAAGATTGTGAACTCCCTGAAGAGTTAGCCAGACTATTGAAGCAGGAATCAAAGATCATCCAGCCGCATCAAGAGTCATTGGAAGTTGTAAATCTTAGAACTGAAGAGGACAGGAAAGAGGTCAAGGTAGGCGCTGCCCTAGAAGAGGGTGTAAAGAGAAGACTGATTGAGCTCCTACGTGTGTATGCAGATGTGCTTGCTTGGTCATACCAAGACATGCCCGGATTGGATTCAGACATCGTGGTGCACAAATTTCCGCTCAAGGAAGATTGCCCGCCGATAAAGAAGAAGATTAGACGAACTCGACCTGACATGGCCCTGAAGATTAAGGAGGAAGTACAAAAGCAGCTTGATGCCGGATTCTTGGCAGTATCAAAATACCCTAAATGGGTTGCCAACATTGTACCTGTGCCTAAAAAAGGAGGTAAGGTGCGGATGTGCGTTGACTACAGAGACCTAAATAGAGCCAGCCCAAAAGATGACTTTCCGCTGCCACATATTGATGTGTTAGTGGATAATACGACCCAATTCTCTATGTTCTCCTTCATGGATGGTTTCTCCGGATACAACCAAATCAAAATGGCTCCAGAGGATATGGAGAAGACTACCTTTATTACCCCTTGGGGAACCTTTTGCTATAAGGTTATGCCATTTGGTCTGAAGAACGCTGGCGCGACATATCAACGAGCAATGGTGACTCTCTTTCATGACATGATACATAAAGAGATTGAATGCTATGTAGACGATATGATCGCAAAATCCCAAACTGAAGAGGAACATCTCATCCACTTGGAAAAGTTGTTTGCTAGGCTAAGAAAGTTCAGGCTAAGGCTCAATCCGAACAAATGTACCTTTGGGGTAAGATCTGGTAAATTGCTAGGTTTTATCGTGAGCCAAAAAGGGATTGAAGTCGATCCTGACAAAGTAAAAGCTATCCAAGATATGCCAGCTCCAAGAACCGAGAAGGAGGTTCGTGGTTTCTTAGGGAGATTAAACTACATTGCCAGATTCATATCTCACCTAACAGCTACCTGTGAGCCAATATTCAAGCTCCTTCACAAAGATCAAGCAATCGTGTGGAATAACAATTGCCAAAAAGCATTTGAGAAAATAAAGGAATATCTGCAAGAACCACCGATTTTGATGCCTCCCGTGCCAGGAAGACCTCTCATCATGTACTTGACCGTTCTGGAAGGATCCATGGGATGCGTGTTGGGGCAACATGACGAAACAGGTAGAAAGGAGCATGCTATCTACTACCTAAGCAAAAAGTTTACTGACTGTGAAACGAGATATTCAGTGTTGGAGAAGACCTGTTGTGCACTCGCATGGGCTGCCAAACGCTTAAGGCAGTATATGCTGACCCATACCACATTGCTGATATCAAAGATGGATCCAGTCAAGTACATCTTCGAGAAGCCTAATCTCACCGGACGAGTAGCCCGTTGGCAAATGGTACTGAAAGAATATGACATTCAGTACGTCTCGCAAAAAGCTATCAAAGGGAGTGTGTTATCTGACTACCTTGCCCACCAACCCGTGGAAGATTACCACCCGATGCGTTTTGACTTCCCTGATGAAGACATCATGTTTGTCAGAGACTACGAAACACCAGGCCCAGGCGAAGGACCCGAACCAGGATCGCGATGGACGCTCGTGTTCGATGGTGCCACAAATGCTCAAGGCAATGGGATAGGGGCAATCCTCACCTCTCCTACCGGTTTCCACATTCCATTCACCGTAAGATTATGTTTCGAATGCACCAACAATATGGCAGAATATGAAGCATGTATCTTTGGAATTGAAGCCGCAATTGACCATAGAATCAAGATTCTGGAAGTGTATGGAGACTCAGCTCTAGTCATCAGCCAAGTCAGAGGCGACTGGGAAGCACGTGACAGCAAATTAGTGTCGTATCAGGATCACGTCTTAAAGTTGATCCCATACTTCGATGAGATTACTTTCAATCACATTCCTAGAGAAAGCAATTAATTGGCAGACGCTCTTGCCACGTTGTCATCCATGTTCAAAGTTAAATGGAAAAATGAGGAACCCTCTATCCGTATTGAATATCTTGATGAGCCTGCTCACTGCCTGGAAGCAGAGTTAGCAACCGATGATCAACCTTGGTTCTATGATATCAAAAGATATCTAGAAAAGCAAGAGTATCCAGAAAATGTTTCCATCACGGACAAGAAGTATTTAAGAAGGCTTTCGTCCAAATTCTTCTTAAGTGGAGATGTGCTTTACAAGCGAAACTATGACTCGGTCTTGCTCAGATGCATGGATAGACACGAAGCCGACCGGATCATAAACGAAATCCATGAAGGATCTTTTGGTACACATTCCAGTGGACACACGATGGTTAAGAATATCTTGAGAGCTGGTTATTACTGGTTGACGATGGAAACTGATTGCTATCGTCACGTGCAAACATGTCACAAATGCCAAATCTATGCAGATAGGATACATGTGCCGCCAGTTCCTCTGAATGTCTTGACGTCGCCTTGGCCTTTCGCCATGTGGGGCATAGATGTGATCGGACGCATCGAGCCAACTGCTTCAAACGGACATCGTTTCATCTTAGTGGCCATTGACTACTTTACTAAATGGGTGGAAGCCGCATCTTATGCCAATGTCACCAAACAAGTGGTCACTCGCTTCATCAAAAAGGAAATCATTTGTTGTTATGGGGTCCCAAATAAAATCATTACTGACAATGGTTCAAATCTCAATAACAAGATGATGAAGGAATTGTGTGAAAGTTTCAAGATCGAGCACCACAATTCGTCACCGTATCGCTCGAAGATGAACGGCGCCGTTGAAGCAGCGAACAAAAACATCAAGAAGATTGTTCAGAAAATGGTGAAAACATATAAAGATTGGCAGGAAATGCTAGCATTTGCTTTGCATGGCTATCGCACTTCAGTGCGCACTTCGACTGGGGCAACTCCATTTTCTCTTGTGTATGGCATGGATGCGGTACTCCCTGTTGAGGTAGAAATCCCTTCCCTGAGAATTCTGACTGATGTCAAGCTTGACGAAACATAATGGGTGCAGGCAAGATTTGATCAACTTAATCTCATTGATGAAAAACGCATGGCAGCCATCTGCCATGGCCAGCTTTACCAAAAGCGATTGAAAAGGGCGTTTGACAAGAAAGTTCGTCCTCGAGATTTCGAAGTGGGAGACTTGGTATTGAGAAAGATTCTGTCAATCCACACAGACCCAAGGGGCAAATGGACACCTAATTATGAGGGTCCATATGTTGTAAAGAAGGTTTTCTCCGGAGGGTCCTTGATATTATCCAACATGGACGGTGAAGATCTGTCATCCCCTATAAACGCAGATGCAGTAAAAAAATACTACGCTTGAGAGTAGACCCGGTGGACAACAAAAAGAAAAGTCCAGGCAAAAATTAGGGTTAAAAATAATAAAAAAAATAATAATACCTGATAAGTTGAAAACCCTTAGGGGCAACTTAGGCAAAAAAATGGGTATCCCGGTAGACTGAAAACTCGAAAGGGCGGTCTAGGCAAAAGTTAAGGGCCTAAAAAAAAGAAAAGACTGAGGTCTGCGAAAAGTTTGTGAGCTCATCATCCGAATAAGGAGAACTACACACGGGGAAGATAAATTCATCCACCTTCCTCAGAGGAAATGTACGAGAAGCTTCAAGGCCATAGGGATCATAGCAGAATTGGAACTCAGTGGAAATCCGATCTTTTTTTCACATTGCCACTGTGCTTTTTGTCATATTTTTTGCAATTACCTCTTTTAGGAGTTGTACCCTTATGTAAAATTACCCATTTATGGGTCACTTTATCATCAATAAAAATCTCTTTCATCAATTCGTGTGTCACATTTATTTTCTTCTATGTTTGCAAAAAGTGGAATGTTCATTCTTAATAAATATTGCATTGAAAAATTATGGGATACCGATAACAATAACAAAAGAAAGCATAAAGTTGCTCTTCAACCTAGGTGTATGAAGGATAAAAACGATCTCTAGTAGGCGCGCGTGTACACTAAGCATCGTCTGATCATAAAGTTCGTCGGGAACTTGACCAAATCAGGGGCAACCTGACTGGCCAACACGACTTATCTGATAAGACCATTTGGAGATGATCCAAATTTCGTCACGAGGATGTTGGGAAGTCAAACTTGACGCCCCAAATCAAAGCCTAATCACTTGGCATAAATTATCACCCCTAACCTTCATGTCCTTACGTCCCTGACATTTTTGCATACATACTGCATCATTACATGTGCTTAGCCATTCATTCTCAAAGATGCGAATTTCCTGTGGAAATCCTGGCAGGATCCTTTTGGAGTGTTTATCCATTCACTTACCTTTTGTAAGTCCTTTGAGCCTTTTGCATGAGATATTTTCTCACCTTACCTTTCATAAGGGATTTCATTGCCTTTTGCGTGAAATCTTTTCCCTTCGCTTCCCTTTTGTAAGCGTTTCTCGCTGTCTTTTACATGCGACAAAACTTTGTCTTGGGTATCTTCGATCTATTTGGACGCTTGATGCCTATGTGGCCAAGAAATGAATGGTTACCATACTTAAGGAATATCATCTCCGCCGTTGTGCCTGTGAGATTGAATGATGTTCTAATACCCTATACAATTTCCTCTACCTTTTGCAGAAGGATGGTTATTGCCCTCAACTTACCTTTTGTGAGTCTTTTTGAAATATCCCTGCCTTGCCTTTCGCAACAGATTCAACTTAACTTTAACAAGACTTCTCGTACCTTTTGTACAGGTTCTTGTCAGCTTACCTTTCGTAAGTATCCTGTCTACCTTTTGTAGAAGGAACATTTTCTCCTAACCTTTTGTTCAGGAATATTTTCTGCTTTTCGCAGAAGAAAATACGATCATCCTCTCCTAAGAGAGTTTCCTATCTACCTTTTGTAGAAGAAACTTTTCTCCTAACCTTTTGTTCAGGAATCCTCTCTAACTTTTGTAGAAGGAACATTTTCTCCTAACCTTTTGTTCTGGAGTCCTTTCTGCCGTAACAGAAGGAAATACGATCGTACTCTCCCAAGGGAGTCTTCTCTACCTTTTGTAGAAGGAATACTTGTCTTCAAACCTTTTGTTTCGGAGTCCTTTCTACCTTTTAAAGAAGGAAGCATTTTCTCCAAACCTTTTGTTCAAGAGTCCTCTTTGCCTTTTGTAAGAGAAAAAACCATCTCTTGAGTCCTCTCTATCTTTTGTAGAAGGAATATCTCATTGTTATTTCTTGAGTCCTCTCTATCTTTTATATAAGGAATATCTCTTGGCCAATTATATTTCCATGTTACGAGGTGCCTCCTCTTCCGGTTGGCAAAGCACTCATGTTCATTCAGCATTGCATCTCAAGCATATCATCATATCCCTCATACCCCTTCTCCAATAACAAGAAACCTTTTTCAAGCCATCTCGTTGACTGTTTACTTTCACCCCATACATCTCCAGTCGAAAATCTCGGGTATTCTAGTATTTAATCCTCTTCTACCATGAATATCCGAGCACCTTTACACTCCAGACATTCAGGTCCAAAAGGATTAAATAGGGGCAACTGTCACACCCTCATTTTCTCCTTTAGCCTTTATACCCTACATTCGCCATATCATACATCATTTTATTACATATCGAGCATGTGGGTACGGATTGGGTCGATTTGTCATTTTCCATTTCAAATGAGGTAACTTGTCTACCTTGGACTGCATGGAAGGAAAGGTTCATCATTTAAGGTTTGATCTAAATTGGAAAGTCTATTCTTGTAGATTTCTTCAAAGAGAAGTTACTCGACAAAATACTAGGATATTCAAGAAATATTCCTAATGACCATGAAATGCAAGGCATAATTCAAGATTGCTTCATCCAATTTTGTTTTAAATTTTTGATCAAGTGGAGTTCAAATTTGCAAAGCATGAGTCAAGATCACAAGTCCATAATTCAAGACTTCATCCATTTCAAGCTTAATGGTTCTAAGGAAATTCATCATGAATTCAAGATTAAAGGCAAGAATATTACAAAGAGAAGTTTTATGACATTACAAGAACGTAATTTGTTGCAAGATTTCCAACTCTAAGTAATGTTTAGAAATTAATTTATTTCTAATACTTCATTCAAGTCTCTAGTCAAATTCATGTTATGGTAATACCACACCAAGTCTACATTATGTTTACAAACATCCAAGAAACATGCAAGGATTAAATCAAGATTGGAATGTTTTAAGACCAAGAATATGCATGTTTAATCATGGCAAAACAGTCCCATGCAAGAGGCGACAAATTTCTTCATGTCACAAGATCACATGTCACAAGACCAAGGGAATAACATGTGACAATGCTTCTACATATCAGAATTTTCAAAATGCTGTCAAGAGTTGGTGGCATTGACCAAGAGGAGCTGTCGAAACACAAACCAACAAAATGGGTGCAAGGCACAAGGTGCTGCAGCAAATAGCATAGGAAAGTAATGCAGAAAATGCAGCATAGCAAGTTGCATGGAAATGGAAAGAAAGAGAGTGACATGAGAAAAGGTGGCAAGAGACATTGCCCAATGAAAAAATCTGATGTTTGGGGGGAAGAGAAAACCCTAGGAGCTGAGATAAGAAGAGGGGGCTGTAAACAAGATTCTTCATTCATTCAACATCCATTCTACACACATTTGCAAAACCAGAAAATAGAGAGAGCAAACAAAACCCTAAAAACCAGAAAAATAGGAAGCTTTGCAAACCAACAAAAGAGAGTGATATAGAACCAAGAGGATCATAGAGAAACAAAACCTTCACAACATAGAGTGAAGAGGAGTGAGGTACATTCAACCAAGACCAAGGAGGACTTGCAAGAAGGATAGAAAGCTCTTGGGTATCCATTTCCTCCAACCTTTTTCTCTTTACTTTTTTTGCTATTTACATTCATTTTGTTTACTCTTTTATGTGTTGTTGTATTGTATGTATCACGTAAGGTTACAAAGGGACCAAGAAACCATTCTCAAGAAACCACAAAAAGGAAAGAAAAACGTAAAAACGTTAGGTTTTTTCACTCTGGTAGCCGGACACGGGCCGTGTCACACAACACGGCCACCCGTGTTGCACCTCTGTTTGAGGTTTCCACGTCCAAAAAATCCCAGACCTCACAACACGGGCCGTATCACACAACACGGCCACCCGTGTCACACCTCTGTCACGCCCTAAAAACCCACATTGCAGGTACCCTATGACACGGGCCGTGTCACACAACACGGCCACCCGTGTTACACCACTGTTTTGCTACTTTTTTTTCGATATTTTACCTCCAAAAAATTTTTTTTTCAAGGAGTTCGCACGTCGATCTCCCCGTTTTTATTGCATGTCTCAATTTTTTCAGCCGACTAATCCCATAGGTCTGTATGATTTTAGTATGAATGTTGCTATTGTCCTTGGTGACTTTTGATTCCAAAAACCATTTCCAAAAACAAACTCTCGATTTTATCGAGCCATTTTCAACCCTTGTAAGTCGGCCGCCTTGTGCGTCCGCCATCGACCTTGTTCGTATCACCTCAAATACTTTTACAAACAATAAACCTTGATCCAACGTCAAGTGGTTCTCTTTTTCTCATAAAAATCCAAAACACAATAAAATATACGATTAGAATTATGCATCATGAGCTTTAAAGTGGTAGAGAAGGAATGAGAATGGAATCCTCCTACACTCGTTCCGAATGTTTTGAATACAAGGCGCTCGACTTGGTTATTTGAAACATTCGTCTCTATCCAAAGTCTTTTGTATAATCCTAGTCAAGAATAGATTCTTCCCTAAGAAAAACCTAAAAATAACATCAACTCATCAAACTATTTTTCGCCTTAGGGCATCAATCGAAAACCCTTTTTCAAGGTATAAAATCAACCAACAAACAACAATTTCATAAGCCTCCGAACTACGGAGCTCTGATTCTTCACTTCTTTTAAGTGAGGATACGTAGGCACAAGGGCCACAATCCTTGGCGAGCATTAAAATAAATAAACCAACCCCTCTTTTCCGTAAGCAAGCAAACTTTTAGAATAAAATACCCATTCTCGCCAAACAACCTAGGAGGTTCCCATCGAGTACGATGGATGCAAGGGGGTGCTAATACCTTCCCCTCGTATAACCGACTCCCAAACCCTAAGACTTGGTTGCGATGACCATGCTCCTTTTCCAAAGGTTTTATCGCTATTTCCCTTTCCCTCCTTGGGATGAATAAAATCTGGTGGCGACTCTGTGTCATTTTTTCGCGTAGCGACAAGCATGTAGGTCCCCCTCCATCTAAAACAATCTCTTTAAACCTATCTTCCTCGCCTTCTATAAGTCATTCGGAGCCTAAATATGGTTGTAAATAAAGTTGATATATTCTAAATGAAGGTTGAGAAACACAAAAAAGGGGAGTTTGAGAGTTTCACATTTCATCCCCTTTTGCGGAATTAAACTAATTACATTAACAAGTAAATAAAAATAAATGAACAAAATTATTTTTATTCTGGTTCCTTGTTAACAAAGCTACTCTAGTCCACCAACCTTAGATATTTCTCCTTAGACAAGGACTTAATCTAATAATCATCAAAATTATTACAACCTCTAAGCTATTAAACAACACACTTAGTCCTCTCAAGCATTTTGGCTTTCACTTAGCCGCTCAAGGAAATCATCAACGATTACAACCATAACGGGTACCTTCCATTTCCTTCTTGAGAATCCTGGCTCTCACTAGCCTCTCGAGGAATTAACCTCCAAGCCGTTAGAAAATTACCCGGCCCTCTCAAGCAACCTAGCTAACAACTTAGCCACTCAAGAAATATCATCCACTAAGCTGTTAGAAACATGCTTAGTATTCTCAAGCATTCTGGTCTTCACTTGACCTCTCAAGGAACAACACCTTTTACAAGGATTTTCTTGTACACTGATATGCTTCTTACAAGCATATTACACAAATGAAGTACATGAACACCTAAATGTTTTTAGCAAGTTCTTGAGCAACAACTCTTTGCTTTCTAATACAAAACTATCTAATGATAAATCTCTAAGAGATTATAAAACACACTAGTCTTCTATTGCTTAAAATCTTTCTTATTAAGCACTACGACTTCTTTTCATGAGCTTTAAGCTTCTTTTAATGAACTCCTTTCTTGAGCAGGTAATGCTTCTTCTAGCTTAACTATCAAGATCAACTAAGTTGCTATGCTTCACTTGTTGATGTTTCACTTGACTAGTTTCACATGGATTTAGCATGTTGCATCGTTGTACACTCATTCACACAGTTTGCTTCAACTTCTTCTTCATTGAGCATTCTTCATTTAAGCTTTAACTTGTAGCATTTTCTTCAGCATTTTGGCTTTGCATGGCATCGTGCTATCACCAACAACTAGCAATCGACAATTCTTCAAACTTATTGATCTTCAATTTATAAAGATTGAGAGAATAGATCCTTTGAGGGGCATTCTTGAAAATATATTCCAATAGCAATATCCTAACATTCACATGAAGGAATGATCAACATCACTGTACAAAAAGATGCTCTTACGCCACCTTATCGAGGTAGAGGTCACCGTTTTTGTATCCTTATGTTCATCTCAAACCATTCTTATCTCCAGTCTTTCTGATTTCTTCGGTGGCTTCAAATAAAAAATTAATGAAGCATGTTGTAGAAGAGTCAACTCTTTTCAACTTCAAAAACCCAGTCTTAAGAATTCCAAGATCTTTGCTCAATATAACTATCTTGAGAATCTTCAGCACTTGTTCTTTTGGAAGTAATATCTTCAGAGTCTTCAGAACCTGTTCTTTCAGAACCTTGTCTTCAGAGTCTTCAGAATTCATTAAGCGCATTATTATCTTCAGAGTCTTCAGTACTTCGTTCACTTGAACCTTGTCTTCATAAACTCTTCAGAACTTGACCTTCAGATATTGTGCCTTCAGAATCTTCAGAACCATATTCATATGAATCACGTCTTCAGAATCTTCAGAACTTGTAACATTAGAAGCACATCATATAGAAATCCTTATAGGCCTTTCTCATAAAGTATCAATTATAATGTCCAGAACTAACGTTCATTAGAACCGTTGTATTAAAAATATTCATGAATCTTGAATTTATCTTGTACACACATATGTTTTCTTCCAGAGTGTTGATAATAGAGTCCGACGACATCACACATCTTCTTATCAGAGTCAAAATCATATTAAAAACAGTCACACATTAGACAAAAACTATATCGTACAAATTTGTTCTCTTAGATACCATGTGCAGTTATCATCAAAACTCAAGGCTAGATGTAGAACTCAATCTTGTTCTTATACTAAATTCTTGTCTGAGAATGAGGACACCTCTCGACACCCCTCGTTGTCTAGGGGAGCCTCTATTTCCAATTTTATGGAGGCATCTGCCTCCAAATTAATATGTACCTTACCTAAGTCATCCTTGTGACTTTGGAACTTAGGGAAAGATGTAGTTTTGTTAGAATATGAATGCCTCATTTTGGAGATGGGATTGACACATATGAGTTTGCTCTCGGCTGCCAGCTTCCTTTTCTTGGGGGCATGGATCAACATCCTTAATGGATCTCTCTTTTAACTTGTGGATCGTACCTCACATCTCATTGCTTTGGCCATCTCCAAGTAACATTTCCTCTCTGACACTGAAAGGGGGGGGGGGGCATTCTTTCTGCATGAAAATAATATTGAAAAGATATAATAGAAATACTTAAGTAGGAATAAATATAGACACTAAAAACTAACCTACGAAAATATTCACTGATCCACACCAGATTCCTCCCATACTTCATAAATTCTCTAACATTCATAACAAATAACTATTCTAAAACGTTAACCCTATCTTTGTTTGAGTCACTTAAGGAAATCTAAATCCATTTGTGGACACCCTTTGTGTCGTAAAAAATAAGATGCCCACGGTTTGTGTGTTCCTAAGGGCGCCGCGACATATGATTTCGAATCCATTCGTGAAGGCTCATATATTTGGATGTAGTTGCAAAAAAGTGACATTGATTTCCTTCAAAATTCCGAGTTCAAATATGTTAAAGGGAACCCATACCCCTATATTAGGTATAATGCATGTGTACATGAAGAAATATTTGTCATCCACTCCTTGAGGACCCTTATACAATCCTTCTCAGCCTCCACACTTGGCCCTAACGAGATGTAATCTTCATTTTCGGTGGACGATATGTACATGTCCTTGAAAAACCACTTTACCATTGCTTCATTATCAAAATGAAAGTTAATGTTCACTACTTTATCACATAAACCTTGCACTTGAATTCTCCAAGGTTGCCATCAGAAGTCTCTCCGATCTTGGGTAAGAAGAGACCAAAACATCACTAGATGCGTCACAATTAGAAATACTCATAGAATTACTACCATAACTCCCAAACATCTCTATTTCAAAAAATCTCTAGTTTATACCACCTTTCCTCACCTCGAACCCTCAATACATTAACGTCATAACTCCCACCTCTTATCTTGGGTGTTAGGCTCAACTATATTTCCACTAGCGTCATAATCCCTAAGTAACACCATTCTCTATGTACAAATAGAAAAATAGAAATACGAAGGAGTAAAATGGGGTACTTGTTGTGGAGTGACATGAATTAGTGAATAAAGTTGGGTTCACAAGGAGAGATGAATTGGAAAGATTAAACAATTGATGTTTAAACATATAGACAAGAGAAGAAACAAAAATGACATGCAAGCACATCCATATTTACATGAAATGAACAATCCTCAACCTAATAGCCATCATTACACTGTTAGAATATCAAGGATCAACTCCCAAACATGCAAAATAGTGGAGGTCTAAGATTGAATGATCTTTCCCAAGAACTTAATAATCACAAATTTAATGAAAAGATCAAAGGATTTTTACAAACCCCTCAATTGATAGGTTGAAATGTCACCATTAAATCAAATAGTTTAGAATGAACCTATCTTTAATTACATGTAATCAACAATCTTGCAAACTCATCTTAATCACTTTGACCTTACCTGATACTGGAGGGACTCTGGATTGTAAAGTCTTTCTTTAATCACTCCGCCCTCACAAGCCTCGTGCTTAAGGGGTTATGGATCCTAATATCTCTCCTTAACCACATCTCCCTTATAGACCACATGCTTGAAGGACAGTGGAACATAATATATCTCTTTAACTACTTTGTTCTTACATGCCCCGTGTTTGAGGGATTGTTGACCATTACGTAAGGATCCAAACCCATTTTGCATTAACAATCCGGACCCATTCACCCTTAACTCTTAAAGAATTGAGAGAGATCCAAAAAGGAGTTAGACGAGGTCATACACACACTTAATTAGTGGGCGAGCTTGCCACACCCCTTGCATTATAGGAGACGACTCATCAATGTACATTTCTTGAAACCTGTAAGAGTATTCCTATCTCAACGGAAAACTCTCAATCTCCTTAAATTAATGATCACATCTCCTAAATTAGAGAGAGTAATACTAACTTGTGCCCTAAGGGCACACGTTAACAAACCCAAAAATAGAAAATTTACATTAAAAATAATAGAAAAAAAATTAATTACAAGTTTTTAATAAAGACAATACACAAGTTTCAAGATGATATTTCTACATTTAGTTCTTAACTTGCGCCTCTAGGACACAAGTTATAACATGACCCTAGAGAGGGTAATGAGTCACATGCTACACTCTAGTATAGAGATGGCAAAAATATCCATACCCACAAATATCCGTGAATAAAATCTATCACGGATACGAGGCTGGTAGCTTAACAGATATCTGCGAATAAAATAAATGAATATTTAAATACCCATTTAATAATGAATATGGATACGAGTTTAATGATACTCATGCCCGCGGATATCCGTATTCGTTAATAAATTATAATAGTTACTTAAATATTAGTTCATTATACTCTGTCTTTTCATCTTCTAAAAACTAGTGTTCTCATATATATATATATATATATATATATATATATATATATATATATATATATATATATATATATATATATATATATATATATATATATATATATATATATATATATATATATATATATATATATATATATATATATATATATATATATATATATATATATATATATATATATATATATATATATATATATATATATATATATATATATTTAAAGTTTTCTTCGAAGAAAACCTTTTAGATTTCATTTAAATCATATTGGTCGTTTCGTATTTAAGCTTTTTCTTTAGTCTATACTTGACCTTGACAATTTAATTCCACCGTCCAACCAACTACTTTCCCTGTCCAATCAGTGTCTTCCTTTCAACTTATGTGTCGTCTGCTCTTTCACCATAACTCACAATCACAATATTTTTCATTTTTTGTTAAAAATGAAATGTATGAATATTATATTTTTTTGAAAATGAAGAAAATTAATTTGATAACATTTGTTGTTGAAATAAGAGAGATTTATATGAATGTTATGTGATAATAATTTATTGTGTCTTTAAAAGAAGTTGGAATAAAAAATTTAGAAAAATTTCTTTTTTCATAAATATCTGTAAATATCTACCGATACTTTAAAATCCACGGATTATTCGTTTAACAGATACCTGCACAAATATGAGATGAATATGAATATCATATTTATTCAATAAAACGGACACATATATCATAATTTCCATTCGCATAAATATTCATTTACATCCCTATTCTAGTAGATAAATGTCATGTTTAACCTGACAAAAAAAAAAGTCCATAAAACTAAAATATAAATACCTAACTTAAGAGTTTGATCAAAGTGTCACTTATTCACATATAAAAAAAAAATCTAAAAATCCTTGTTTAATATTCTAGGCAGAATCACCTTCATTATGTTCGCCGCAAAAGTACCAAAGTTATAGGTGAATCTAATTAATAATGTTTTATTAATGGATAGAGTGTCTAATAAATACTCATTAAAAAATAATAAATGAATTATGTATACACGTAAAACCCGCTTAAATACAAAAACTTAATTTCCAAACTTAGATGGCAAAATGGGCGACTAATACAAAAGCAGAAAATGGCAAATATCAAGCAAGCATAAAGTTTGAAACATTGAATTCTATGGTAAAATGTGGGGCTAATACAAAAGAAGCAAGCATATAATTATTGTGCTAAAATGTACGTACGCTTTTATTTTTCATATATAAGTAGGCCACATTTATGTCGTTTCTGCAAGATTGTTTTTTATATTTTGCAACAGAAAAGGTTCACTCAACCATTATGCAAATGAAAATGAAAATTAATAGTATGTGAAATAGTTGCACATGAAATGGCAGGCACCTTTTCCTATGTGTATTACGAAAGGGACTGAAGATCTTCGAAATTAATAGCAAATATAAGACAAAATAGAACAATGAATTCATCCTTTTATCTGATTTATAATAGTATGTCCCCCGTGACCACTTTTTTTGTGGGAAATAATATCATGCTGCATTTTCTCAACTACTATTGGCAGTTTAATTATTGCTGATGACAAATATTATTTTTGGGTAGGGCAAACATTCTAATAAGATCGGATTAATTAAAATATGATCCGAAGAGCATGTAGATCTTTACTATGAGAGTGCACATCAGAGTTATGAAACACTCGCCTCATCTTAGTCGTTCCGAATTTGTCCAATGGTTTTATGTGCATTCATCGGAAGCGGTTTTAACCATCGTTTATATATAGGCATGACCACGTGTCACACCAAAGTATGAATTATTCACTATAATACGTTATATTTCTATCTTCAGTAACTTAAGCGTTGAAGTATTAATCTTATAAGTGCACCTCCTTCAATACCCACCAGAGGATCTTGTCGCCGTATGAGAGAACTTCGATTTTCATCATCATTTTACTAATTTTCTATTTCACATTGAAATAATGGTGTCGTTTGTGAGAATCGTTTCTTAACTCTTGCAAAATTCCACATCAAATTTGTCTAATCTTTTTTGTTGCACCCCACAACCGTTTTTGTTAACCGATCCGATAATTCCCCATTTTGAAAATCCTTGACAAATAGAAGCTTCTAGAGCGATTCAATAAACTGATTGGCAAAACATCACTACACAAACTTCAACTTCTTTTACTCCACTACCTCCCGTTATCTCCCTATTAACCGGAGGGTTATCCTACCTAAAAAAACCACTCAAGAAGAACACAAAGAGACATGCCTTAGAATTAGAGGCGAAATATGAAGAGAGGAAGTTGAAGGAAGAAATACCCATTCTATGGTTCCGAGACAACAAAAAAGTATACATTGTTTTCAAGTAAATACTCCCACGGGTGATAATGACCATAATAGTTATTCACGAAGTATAAGAAATCCTAGTCGATGAGGGAAACTTATGTCACATCATGTATGTCGGCCTTATCTAAGAATTAGGGTTAGATAAGAGAAGATTATATCCATACACAAACACCCATCTGCATCTGTTTAATGACTTTGTAACACACTCTTGGGGAAAACATAGAGTTGATGGACTCTCTCAAAGAAGGGAGAGATGCAAAAATGGTAGACATGCATTTGCTTGTGGTCCCATGCAAAAACGTCTATAAAATCCATAGAAGACCCTTCTTTGAAAATTTTGAGATTGTCACTTTTACTGCCCCTTTGAGGATGAAATATCACAACATTTATGACAAACTGATAGCTGTCCATGTTGACTTAGCAAGAGCCCATTAAATACATGAAACACTACTAAAAGACCTAACTTAAAATCCCTCAGACATTAAAGGAAGGTGACAGAAGTATGCCTTTCCAATCAAAATTGGTTAGATGTCAATATCACGGATTTTGATTGGCGTTTGACCAGAACGGATGACGAGCTTTACATCCCAATCAAAGCAAGAATAAAGATCCCAAGGACAATTCTAGATGAGGAATTCATAATCGTCCAACTCGACGAAAATCCAGTCATAATGGTAAAGATATCAGCCTACTTGACTTTGCAGAAACATACATCAAGTGTTTAAGGCCAACACTGATCTCTTAACCACTTTCTTGAATGATATGTTCGACATTGGCCCCATCGTGATATGTTCAATTGAACATCGAGCCCTCTGTCCGACATGTCGCTCAATAAAGAACCCACAAGGGTTATTTCCGAATTAAAATATATTGACTAATTATCCAATGTCTTCCTAGTTAAGAAAGCATTGGGATAATGGAGGATGTATGTTGACTACACATACTTGAACAAGGCATGCCCTAAGGATTCATACCCATTACCCATCATTGATAAACTGGTAGAAAATTTAAACATATACCAACTATTATCATTCAAAGATACTTATTCTAGATACAATTAGGTTCTCATGCATGACAAAAATAGTGACAAGACCACTTTCATGATAAAACATGCCAATTGTCGATACAACGTCATGCCTTTTAGCTTGAAAAACGTAGGTGCGACATACCAAAAAATGATGAACACGACATTTGAAGGAAAAATGAATAATGTGCTAAAAGTATATATAGACAACATGATCATCAGATCTAGTGAATAGCAGTTTCACAGAGGCCATCTTACTAGAGTGGTGGAAGTGTTCGATAATATATCATGAGACTTAACCCAGATAAATGCACCTTCAATGTCAGGGTTGAAAATATTTTGGGATTCTATTTGATAGAAAGAGGTATCAAAGTCAACCCTAACGAATGTGGCACAATCATTAAGATGGAAGTCTTAACCATGAAGAAAAATATAATGAAACTGAATTAAATGCTCATTGCTCTTAGCAGATTCATTTCAAGGTTATCCCAATACACAGTTACATTCTACATGCTATTGGGAAAAGAGGTACAATTTTATTAGACCCCTAAATGTGAGTAGGCATTCACATTACTAAAAAACACCACTAAAACCCCTTTGGTATTGTCCAAACCCTTATCTGAAGAGACTTTATGCCTATATCTTGCTATGTCTACCAAGGATGTAAGTGTAGTCCTTATCAAAGAGGCGGTGATATACAAAGCCTAATATATTTCATATAAAAAGAATTAGCCGACCTAAAAGCGCATAACCATAAAATTGAAAAAATTGCTTTGGCCTTAATGACAACTTCAAGGAAGCTCAGACACTACTTCTTGTCATATACCATAGTAGTTAAAACAAAAAAAACATTTAAAATTCAAAAGCAAGTGCTTCACAAAGATAGATCAGAATTTTGGTTTCACAGAGAAATGCATAAAATCTAGGGGAGGACGCTTCTCAAAGTACTCGATACGTGTAAAATTTTGCAATGGTTTTGCCATCATAAAAAAGGGGGAGTATGTGAGGACAATGTTCCTTAGTCCTTGTTTTAATGTTGTCAAAGCTAGTATTATCTCATACTTGTACTTTGGACGATATCATCACGTCTTAGACTGCATTCATTCTTTAATATGTCTAAAACATCCCACGTTCATGTGTCTATACATATAGGAGCATCTCATATATGATATTTGTGAACTTGATCACATTTGATACCTTAGAGCTAATAAAAAATGGTTTAGGTCGACCAAAATATTCATAAAAACTTGTTTTTGGCTTTCTAGAGTCCTTGCATCGACTCACATACATGTGGAGGTCGACACATGATGTTGATTAAACAATTTATTGCTCTCGGGTCTCCACGCGTCGACCCATAGGTCGACTCATATTGTAGGAATAAAATTTGTTGTTGTGAGAGAACTTTGTGTCGATGCATGACCCTGTTCCGGTTGATACATCACTTGAAATTTTGTGTAGTTTTGGATTCGGGTGTGCTCAGATCGACCCACACAAGGATTTGGTCGACCTCTCGCTGATGTAAGTTAATTTTTCTGATCTTTTGTGTTTCAAAAAGCTGTTATGTCAGTTATTGGGTCTTGGCATCATATATATTCATTTGTCTCATTATTGTACATATATAGAACAAGAAAATTGAAAGATATACACTGATTTTTGCTCATCATCTTCATTCTCACACTTGCATTCTTCAACAATTACACATAATCATTTTTATTGATCTTGTGCATTGTCGAGGTGATAACGTCCAAACTTAGGATATGTGTATCTAGTTTGGGTTGAGAATTCAGTGGGTTTTTCTTGAATAAAACCTCTGGGGTTTTGTCCTCCAAGATCTTGAGGATTTGGTTTTATTTTGCATAGATCTTTACTTCACATATTCATCAGAGTGAAAGGTTTGAAGAAGGATGGGTTCGTTCAAACAAGTAGCGGTAACTAGAGGATTGTGTAGAAAGATATGGGGTCTAATGTCTTGCGATCGAAATCAGCTGAGCGAAAGGTTTGAAGAATGATGGGTTCGTTCAAACAAGTAGCGGTAACCGGAGGTTTTTTTGAAGCGTTTGATGCACTTGATTTGACTTGAATCAAGGGGAGAGAAGGGAATCGTATCAACATTAAAAATTATGCTTGAGTGTGTGGTGACTATTGCTTCTCTTGTATAAACTTTGCAAATTGATAATAAATATCTCAATTCTAGTTTTAGAATTGGGGGCAGACGTACCCGAAGTGAGGACTAAAAGGGGAATTTCCTAAACAATATCGGTGTCGTTCTCTCTTGCTCTATCTCTTTATTTTGTGTTGATTATATTTGTTTGATATCAATTATTCGATAAATTTTCAATGTTGTGTAGTGCTAAAAATCTGTTTTGAAAATACATTACAATCACTTGGATTGTAATTGTAAAAAATTATGCACTATCATTTCATTGGAAATTTAACTTGAGGTGTTCATTGCTTGTATTGATTAATTGGCAATGTATTGAATCATTTTCTCATTAAATTTAGTCTATTTGGCTAAGCATATCCGATCTTACCAATAACGGTTCGTTTAGATGATTAAAATCCACAGCCACTTCTGCACGTTTTTGAAACAATTTTTAAGCGCTGATTTTTGTTAAAAATTAGTGGTCTATTCAACCCCTTCTAGATTAATGCCATCGTCTAATAAGTAGGTCCTCCACAGACATATTTATCATGAAGAATGACAGAATGGTCGATCAAGATATTTTAGTTTGATATCTCTTTTGAACCAAGAAAATTTAGAGCTCAAGTATTCATAAATTTTATTGCAAAAATGATGCGATCCTAATCAAAATCGTGCGCGTCTTCATACACAGGCCATCAAACAGTAGAAGAAGTAACACATGACTATTCCTCGAGAGCGATAGATGATTAATAGTAAAAGTATTCTCGTGTTTTGACTTTCCTACTACTATCAATCAAGTGGAGTATGAAGTGTTCATTGACAGCCTCACCCTGGCATATGATATGGGAGAAGAAGAATTCAAATCTTGCATGGATTCACTATTGGTAGTTTCCAAGTTAAATGGAAAGTGCAAGCCAAAGACCCCTTAGTGTAGAAGTATTTAATCATAGTTAAAGACAAGTTGAACTTATTTAAGTCATATGAGATCGCCCATGTAGCTCAAGAGAAAAACATGAGGGTGAATGCCATGTACAAGCTGGAATGCATGAGAGCGGTGATCACCAAACATTCCTTCATTTAGGAGACACTTGAAAAACCTATTCTCATCACACCGAGCCTAATAGTAGTTGTGATCGATAGTGCTCATGCCCCTTGTGGATAACATAGATAATAGTCTATATAAATAGCATAGTCCTGCCAACAGAACTTGCAAAGGCAACCTAATAAATAAAAGAGAAGGTTCATATTCAATCATATGAGGAAAGGTGTATATAATATGCATATACACCCCTTTATTAAAATGTATAGAGGAAGAGGAAGTCAAGTAGGTTCTCACGGAAGTCCATGAAGGCATATTAGGAATAACCGGAAGAAAGATCATTTGCTAAGAAGGTTCTCAAGGGTGGATATTATTGGTCCTCAATGGTCCATGATCTAAAACAAAATACTTCAGGAAGTGCAATAAATGTCACAAGCACATGGACATTCACATCACCTATCCATTTGAGATTATCATGTTAACTACATGTGGCCTTTCTCCCAATGGGGTATATATATCCTTGGCCATTTCTTATTAGTTCTATGGAAGCTAAAGTTATGATTCTAGCTATAGATTATTTCACCAAATGGATAAAATAAGAAGGCATATCAAAGATCAAATGACCAATATTAAAAAATTCTTCAAGAGGAGCACCCTAACAAGGTATGTCATTCCCCAATCTGTTATTAATGATAATGGAACCTAATACACCGATACTAATTTGAAGAAATTCTTTAAGGATCTCATAGTCAAACATTACTTTATATTAGTAGAACACCCCTAGACTAATAGACAAGATGAACTTTCCAGTAAGATACTATTGAGAGGGCTGAAGAGAAGGCTCAAGGGATCTAAATAAAATTGGATTAAATGGCTCCTGGACATTCTCTAGACATAGCAAACTACACGTCATTTAAAGACCGAGGAAACACCTTTTAGGCTCACCTATGACATCGGGGCTATTATTCCATTTGATGTAGGATAACTTAGCTAAAAGATGACACACACCTTATAAGGGGAAGACAACTTGGAAGCAATTTAGGAGGTGATGGACTTTCTATGGGTAACAAAGGTTATTCCATCGAGATTCTCCATGAGGAAATTATTCCAAGGACCTAGAATATTGCTAAGTTGAAAAGTTATTAGAGCTAAATTGTTCCTTATTTTAAATAAATTTAGAATGCTTATGATAATCTACGAACATAATGCTTTGTCGAGCAAATTAATGAATAAGATTATCACAAAGTTTTACTGGCATCATGACTTTCTTAGACAACGGAGAAAACTTTAACGCTATCACATTCAATGGTACCAATTCTAAAAAAAAAGAATAAGATCCCCATACCTCATCTGAGACAGTGGTGAACGTGTAAAGATGTTGCAAGAAGCTAAAGTAGGACGCAACACTAGGAACACCCCTATTGGTAGCTTGCCACTCAAGAGCATAGACGGTGGAGCCTTTCTCATGCCAGACTCAAAATGGGTCCTCACCCTGGGCAAGGAAGGGGAACAAATCCGTGCTAGAAAAAATCCTCAGAGATGTCAAATAATTTAAAGATCGATTTCTCAAAGCGGTCATAAATATCGACATGGACAGACGTTCCTAGAAGAGAGTTGTCAATGCAAATAATAGAGGCATATTGCTATTGCAAACGATGAAACAAAATCATTCATAAAAGTAAATGATTGAAAATTCTGGTATCATATATTAGACGTCGAATGAGATGTTCTCGACACAAATATCTGTATAATAAGAACAAAGATAAACAAAAATAATTATAAAGAGACACAACAATTGTTAATCCAGTTCGGTGAAACCACACCTACGTCTGGGGGCTACCAAGCCAGGGAGGAAGTTTACTATCAGTAGAATTAATTCAGAGCTAAACTCCCAGTTTACAACTCCTCACTTAATCTCTACCTATGCAATTTCTTCCTAGAACACACCTAGACAAGAGACACCTCTCACTCCCCCTCAATCACAGCAGTGATAACAGTCAATAAAATAAGAAGACTTTAGAAGACACTCTTCAAAGTCACAACTTGATCTTACTTAAAAGCTTCAATCAAGTATAATACACTCTTGCTTACAAGCTTTGAGTGAACAATTTACAATTAACAACTTAGTCCAATTCACACGTTAATCAATGAGTGAATGGCTCACAAAAATAACACACACGAAGGCTTAAGATGCACACACTTTTAATCCTTGCTTCTCTAATCTTCAAGCTAGGGTTTACGCCTTTTTAAATAGCAACGCAGAATGGGCTTGGGCTGTGGCAAAAGTAACAACAGGTTTTGAGAAGATTCCAATTTTCATCAATAGCAACAGATTTGATTTGCTCAATCAGATCTAATCAAATCATTCTTCCAATATTCAATCAATCTTCTGAGAATAACTCCATACAAGTCAAATCTGGTCCACAATAAGTGTATCAGAAATGCTTTTAAAACACCACTAAAACCTCGCAAATTCCACACCAGAATAGTGCAACAGGCTTGCACATAAAGAAATGGACAGACAAACATAATCATACAAAATGTTTTGTCCATGAGAGTCAAGACATCTTGTTTGACATCATGAGATAATTCCTGTTAAAAATTCCAAAGCAACCTGCTAATCCTGACAGATAGATGTCACGACATCCTGTAGGACATCTTGTGATTACACCTAGTTTTACCAAAATGCTTGCCAATCAAGAACTAACAATGATGAAAGAAAATCATTCATACAACTGTTCATAGAACAAGATCAAAGGATAATACAATACGAGCTGACAACAAACCAAACAAACAAAGTAAACACAACTACATAATGAAAGAAAAGTTAAAACAATGCCTAGGAAGCCAGAGTTTCACTGAGACTGACCAATTTCCCCTCCACGACCACTTACTTGTAATTGAGTTTGTCCCTAAGAATATTCACTCCATGAAAAATAAATTCCACTTGGTTTAAAGTGTTTTCAAAAGAGGCTTTCATGACTTGGCTGGAAACACAAATAACTCAGTTGAACTTACTATTCCGCGAGTCTTTTCTTCCTCCGATTTCTTCAATTGTTCCTTCATACTTTAAACCTTTTCCGATTGAGACTCCCTTGCTTCTTTCAAAGAGGTCTCTGTATCTTCCACTACTTTTTATATCATTTTGAGCCACTTTGGCCTCATCCAAAGCATCTTTGGCACCATACAGAGAAATATTGATCTCACTTAAGGCCTCTCTTTCTCTTTTATCAACTTCTCAAAGTCTTTCACCTTTTCATTCAGGGTAGAAGGGGAACTATACTCCTTCATATATATATATATATATATATATATATATATATATATATATATATATATATATATATATATATATATATATATATATATATATATATATATATATATATATATATATATATATATATATATATATATATATATATATATATATATATATATATATATATATATATGCACATATTCCAAGAGTTTCCCCCCTTAGTAAACTCCTTTAAAGTACAGTCTTTTTTAAGAAGAAAGACTGAGTCAATTCGCTTTCACAAGACCTCTTTATTCTGCATTAGACTATCTGGGGCCAAGATTTCCCCATTTAAAATGCAAATGGTAGCATATATTCACAATTGTTTCTTTTCAGCACGTCTTAGTCAAATGAGCAAAGTAGTTATAATCACTAACATCTTTAGCAAATTTTGGACGGTGAGAAGGAATGCTTGTGAGTGTTGGAATGCGATTGAGACTCTATCCATTATCTAACCTCACTATCACTCGAATTTTGACTATGTTAGCACTTAAAGACCATGATATAAAAACGAGCCTTCAACTCATCCCTGTACACCTCTACAATCTTTGTGTTTGTCCTAGGGAGCTCAAGCAAGGCGAAACCACAACCAACTTCAGTGATATTAATTCTAAAGGGAGTAAATTCCTTATTTCCAACCACATCGATTTCAAGGTTTTTTCTTCCTAGAGACCATTCAACTCTTCAGTGTCCTCACTACCCCTATCAATGTCAGAATTATCATTATTCTTTATAAAGTCTATAGAAGGAAACCTCACGGCTTAATGAGACACTTCCAATATTTTTGAATTTATCACTTCACTTCGTGGGGAGGCGTTACTCATTTCATCCTTAGTCGACAAGTTTACGTAGAGAATGTTTGGGTTTTGTATATTGGCCATGGATATAAATAAATGGAAACAATTGAAAGGGAAGAGAAAGAGAACGTTTCCATGAGTAATTGCAGGTTTTGAGTTGAAGAAACGAAAACAAGACCACCAAGGATCCATAAGGATTGAACGAACAAATATGAAGTCGAAGGAAGTAAAGGATATCACTAGAAAAGTAAAGATCATTGAAAAGACTAGAGATATGAAACTCTAAAGAAAAGAAAGCAAAATAAGTAATTGTTTTCATTCTACCAATTTGAAGGCAATCACGAAATATAGATCTACGATCAGGAGTTAATAAAACATCAAAAGATGCGATCAACGATCCAAGGTCAACCTCAGTTCCATAGCGACTCGATGCGCTCAAGTGCTATAATAGTGTCACCCTCCCCTACCCTAGAAGCCTAGGGCCACATGGAGGATTTTCACCATGAAATATTTATGTTACAAAACAAGCATTTAATACACTTGTTCTCGAGACCACATACTCCAACTCAACATGCCACCGGTTTCCTCTCTGACTCGAAGAACCTCCCTCAAGCCTCAAAACGACGAAGAAGGGCATTATGAAGGACATTCTTAGCAATTCTATGACAATTCTAACTCCTTACTCGATAGTAAAGACTTGGAAAACAACTATTACATTCTGATCAAACGAGCAAATTCAAATGCTTCATTCCAAAACACAAAACTGACAAATAAATATATTCTCAATATGAGACCGCATACCATAGCCCGACAAATAAATATATTCTCAATATGAGACCGCATACCATAGCCCGACAACGCTCTCATCTTTATTGTTAAAATATATTCAACGATTTTTTCACATTCCATACTTGGAACTTCTAGAATGATCTCATCAATTTCTTATTTCACGTTGAAATAGATATAGATTGCCCTGCAATATTGGAAACTTAATCTATTTCTTTAGTTTCAATGAACCGTACATTTAATATTCTACATATAATGCTTCTTAGGTTTATTTAATATATATAATGCATCTCTAATTTAGAAGTTCTATAATGCATTTCATGATATATAATTTAGGAACGAAGACTACATATACATTATAATAGACCATCAATTTTTTGGAAATTACTCTTAAAATCTGTCCAAAAAAAACTCATTCTTTCTTTATTATAATTCACACCTTAGAGTATGGTATCGAAATTCAATTTAAATATGCATGATTGAATGAAGCGGCAACAAATTTAGTCGCCAACTGTCAAAGAAAATGGGATGGAGACATAGGTGTAGATGGGTCATGGAAACATAGCATAATCAAGGATGTGACGTGGGAGTCTCTGCGGCAGAAAGAGAAAGATGAAGTGGGGTGAATAAAGTTTAGGTGAAGAGAGAGGTAATGTTTTGCTCACACACATTTCGTGTGTGGTAATCAATGTGTTCTCAGATAGGGAAATCAATGAAGTTTTCTTATAGGGCCAAGTCTATGAACTTAAATATATACTACTACCATTTTACTCTAGGTAGATTTCAGAGGTTAACGAAGTAGTATCAGTAGGGGTGTTCAAAATATCCAATAACCATAAACCAAATTCCTATCCACATTAATCCAAATTTTAAAATCCAAACCAAATTTGTATTTTAAATTTGGTGGCCCATTTATCAAATTTTAAAAAAACCGGTAACCATTTGTTTTAAACCGGTTTGAGATTCAATAAACCATTTTCAACTTTTGTTTTTAGGTGAAGTTTAGAGGTTTTTGGTTAAGGAATGAAAGTTTAGGGGTTCAACCGTGTCTACTTCATCTATGCACTCTTTCTTACCATTCTCGTAAACGCCAACGCTTCAATTCATCACTACACCAACCAACCCTTCACTCACCGTTCCAACGCTTTCTTCTTCCACGCCGGCACCGAAGCTATCTTCTCCTCCTCTTCCTCTTTCATCAGGTATTCAACTTTCACTCTCTTTCTTCTCACTCACTATTAGGGTTAGGCTTTCATTCATTTCAATTCAATTCAATTCAGGTTTGAAACGGTGTCCTTCACCAGACCCAGAGAATCTGCTCTCACCTATGGCCAAATGCAAACCCACACTGGTCTTGTTGAAGCTATTATTCTTGAAATTAAGGACAGAAACAGAATTGGTGGATTCTATTTTAATCCCAAATCTGATTTCATTTGTTGTACCCCTGATCTTGCTAAACAGTATAACTGTAATCTGGGCGAAGTTATCATTCATAATAATCCTGATAATCCTGACTTTCCCAAACGGATCAAAACCTTTTTCCGAGGAATCGATGAAGTTGCTCGCATGGATCCTCAAACTGTTGAAATCAATGCTACTGGGATGTATTATCTTTACTTCATGTTTTGTGATCCTAACCTCAAAGGGACTACTGTTACAGGAAAAACTGTGTGGAGAAATCCTAATGGTTATCTTCCTGGTAAAATGGCACCTCTTATGACCCTTTAAGCAATAATTTACATTCACTTTATAAGAGTCTGTGTCATGTAGAAATCTTGTTGATGACATCAAGAAATGCTGATAGCTTCCTCTTCCTTCGATGAATAATATGCATTTATTTGAGATGTTACATCCTAATTTATGCGTTTCTAATTTATTTTCCTAATTTTAACAGAATCAAGATGACTAATGTTGGCACAACTTATGCAACATCCGAGAATACGGTTTCAACCCCTCCACCTACAATCTCTAGTGAAATGCCACCTCCTCACATTAAGAAACGAAAGAATCGTTCAGAGGTTTGGAATCATTTCATTGTATCATCGGAAGAAGAACAAAAAGCTTCGTGCAAATACTGTGACATAAAAATTAAGTATAATAACGGAACTAGTTCCATGCATGCTCATTTATCGAGATGCCTTTTTTACAAGAGGAAAAGGACATCGTCTTCTATGACAAGTGCTGAAGAACATGTTGGGTCTCCTTTAATCGCCAAGTTTGACCAAGAAGCCATTCGAAGAGCAATGGTTAAAATGTTCATAAACATGGAGATTCCTTTTCGGAAGGTCGAACATGGGTCTTTTCATGAATTTATGAGTCTCGCTTCACCAAGATTTCAAATTTGTTCGCGCATAACATTGGCACGTGATGTCTTGAAACTCTGGGACACAGAAAAGATAATTTTAAAAAATTTTCTCTCTCTGAATTGTCGAAGAGTTTGTCTCACCACTGATATGTGGACTTCTTGTCAAAAGTTGAGCTATATGTGTGTGACGGCCCATTTCATTGACAATAATTGGCACTTACAGAAGAAGATTTTAAATTTTTGTCAAGTCACAAGTCATACAGGGGATGCTATTTGTGAAACAATGGAGATGTGTTTGAACAATTGGGGCTTAAACCGCGTGCTTAGTTTGACGGTTGATAATGCTTCATCTAATGATGTTGGAGTTGAACGTCTCAAGAGAAGGCTTTTGTCTAAGAATAGTTTAGTTATGAGCGGAAACCATTTTCATATGAGGTGTTGCGCACACGTATTAAATCTAATTGTGAAAGAAGGTTTGAAAGACATTGATAATTCTGTTTATAGAGTTCGTCATGCTGTTTGGTACGTTAGATCTTCTCCGGCGAGGCTTGCTAAATTCAAGGCATGTATTGATGAGGAGAGCATGGACTATAAAGGTTTAGTTTCTCTAGATGTTGAGACTCGTTGGAATTCAACTTATTTGATGTTAGTATCCGCATCAAAACATGAAAGAACCTTTGAAGAATTAGGTTTTCGAGATAAAAGGTACGTGATGTTTATTCTGTTTATGTTCATATGCATTCAATTTGTTGTTGCTTGGATTTTAATACCCTAAAATATACATTTATAATAATATAGGCCTCACTAACAAGATAAATACCGCCACATGATGAATTTAGCTCCATTACCTTGTAAAACAAACATCAGAATAATTTGTTAACTAGTTGGAAATTTAATACCACCACCTTTCATAGTCATAAACACCCAACATCTCTTTTTCAAAAGAAAATCATATCAGCTGTTGTTTGATGGTGAGTTTGATTTTGATATGCGATGAAGGTCTAATGTTTGAAAGTAATGCAAGTATTTCATCATATAGTAAGCTACCTGTTGTGCATCATCAAGAGTTCTAAATCCTTTATAATTTATTTTATGAATCGTGTTACTGTTTACTTGTGTTAATGTTATGATTTTTTTTTATATTGAGGTAGCTGTTATGTAGATTTCTTATGCTATGTCATATATATATTGGTTATGTGATGGATGTATGTTTCTAAACTTCTCAATCTCATCATATATGTATGTCCGCTAGTGTTTAGGATCTATCAGGTTGTTGAAAGGTTGAAAAGTTGAAAATTATTGACAAAGTATAGTTATGACTATTCTTTGTTGCGATTTGTCATGTACGTAAGTTACAAAGAGTTGTACAGAAAAAACCAAAATCTACATTGGTTTAGTGTAGGGTATTATTACACAATGATGCCAATCATTTTAGAGGATCTGTAATGTAATATGATTTTTGATATTGATTCTCAGAATGAAATAATTTATACTACTTTACTGGTATATTGCTATTTATTTGAATCATTATGAACTATTTGTCAATAATTTTCAACTTTTCAAATGCAGAGTTCCTAAAATATAATTTTCAACTTGTGTTAATGTAATATGATTTTTGATATTGATTCTCAGAATGAAATAATTTATACTACTTTACTGGTATATTGCTATTTATTTGAATCATTATGAACCATTTTTTAATTTTCTTGTCTCTATCAGGTTGTTGAAAGGGACTGTATGTTAAGCTAAGATATTAATGATGGTTGTGTTAAATATTTATACTTCAATTTATGTTAAACATTTTATGTTGTGCTAGGTATGTGAATGAGTTGACAAAGAAGGGAAAAGGTGTCCCGACGAAAGATGATTGGAAGCATATCAACTTAATCATTCCATTCTTAAAGTTGTTTTATGATGCTACAGTACACATATCAGGGTCATCTTATTTGACAAGCAATATTTATATGTTTGAGGTCCTGGGTATTGGAAAGAGCATTGCGGATATGTGTGCGTCTGATGATGAACATCTACGTTCAGCAGCTCAAAAGATGAAGAAGAAGTATGATAAGTATTGGGGATCTCATGAGAAGCTTAATATGATTTTGTTGATTGCTCTAGTTTTCGACCCTAGGCGCAAGATTAAATTAGTTGATTGGATGGTAAGGCGGTACTACAATAAGGATGATGCCGATGCCTTGAAAGCAAACTTAAATTTCTACTTGAAATCTATTTATGAAGAATATTGTGCTGGATTTATGTCTCCTCAAGGTAATTCAGATGAGCCACAAGTTTTTGGTAGTGTTAGTCATCCTTATGGAATTGCTGAGTTCTATCTTTTAGAAGGGTGTGACAATGCAGATAATGAATTAAGTACTTATCTTGGAGAGAAGTTGGAGCATAACATGGAGATAAATGTTTTAGAGTGGTGGAAAGTTAACTCTGGCCGATATCCCATCCTTGCAAACATTGCAAGAGACGTGCTGGCCATACCTATAAGCACAGTGGCGTCTGAATCTGCATTCAGTACAGGAGAAAGAGTACTTGATCCATATCGCAGCTCGTTAACACCTACAACAGTTGAAGCACTGATTTGCACCCAGGATTGGCTCAAAGGAACATCTTCATCCTTGATTACAAATGAAGATTTTGATACTCTTGAGAGATTTGAGCAAGGTATGATAACTAACTATATTTCCTAATGTATTATTATTTATTATACTTGAGGCATAATGAAATGTCTTTATATGTTTTGTAGAATTAGTTTATACAGAAGATGGTGTTAGCTGTTCAACCTCTTCAACCTCTGTTGCATTCGAAGATGACTTAATGGTATTTTTGATTAAGTTTTCTCCTTTATTACCCTTAGTTTTCTATTTTTTAATTGGAAGACATTGTTGTTACCCTTAGTTTTCTACTTTTTAATTGGAAGACATTGTTGTTATGTTGTGACAGTGAGTAGAAATTTTCATTTAAGTGGTGTGAAGAGGATGGGACGTGGATATGGCATTCATATCACATGCACAACTTGGACCAGATGAAGCATCAGTACGGGAAGCACCGCCTGACGACAGTACTTTGGCATAGTTAATTAGATGTGTAATATACTAAATAGTCTTCATTGCTTGTGTTGTTTATGAATTGTGGATAAAGGAGATAAGAAATTTGACATTACTTGTGTTGTTTATGAATCAACATGTTATCTTACTTGCTATTTCAGAATTTTATTCTATATTAGATTATCAAACTTCAACTTAGAACAAGAATAGCTTATTAGGGTGCTTGGCTTTGTTATGTCTTTAAACAGATGTTGAGTCTAATATTTGAGATGCTTTGGATTTATAAATAATGTTCTTTTCATTCACTGAGTATCTGATTTATGAGTAGCAGACACACTTTTTCCAAGAGGAGGATGAATAACCCGAGAAAATATGCACTTCTGACAGTTGTTAGACAATCTTATAGATTGAAAGTGCCTAAGGAATAGCAGGCAAACCCAAATATTTTGAGGAATTTGTAGTCTGGAAGTTGATTAAAAGGTTTATTATAGTAGGGTGAATTAAGCTGCAAAACCGTTGTTGGCATTCTATTATGAGGAGCTGTGAGAAGGGCATGATTCCAACTAGAGATCAATGACTATGTGAAGTAAGAAATCATTGAATTTGGAGTTTCAGAATAGAAATGACTATGTGAAGTAAGAAATCATTGAATTTGGAGTTTCAGAAGGAGATAAGAAATTTGGTTTTAAAACTGATTTTTTTAAAGAAAATAAAAAACTGGTTTTGAGAAAAACCGGTTTAAAATTGGTTTTTAAAAAAACTGTTTTTTTTAAAAAACCGGTTTGAAACCGAACCGAACCACTTATAAACTGGTTTTAAAAAAATGAACCGGTTTTATATAAATGGTTTTAAGATCCAAACCAAACCATATATGTGATTTGGTTTGGTTTGGTTTGGTTATTTTGAACACCCCTAAGTATCAGATATTTTTACTTTAGTGCGTAAACTTTTTGATACCTAGCTCGTTAAACATTTATCATTTATAAATATACAAGGTTAATTCAATTAATATACTTGAATTTTATCCTCAAAAACTAGTAAGAGGATGCATCACATGTTTATAGATCCAATCTATTAGGTGTTTAAAAATGAGAGGACATATCAATTTTTTGAGTTAGCTTTTGGGATTAGATCTCAAACATATCTAATATGATATTAGGATCAGGTTAAATACTCTAATATGAATATTTGACTAAGATTTATAATAAATATGAAGGTGAATATTGAAGTTGATATTTGTGTTGTTAAAGTTTATGTGAAGTTTTATATTGTTTAAGTTTTTATTGATGATATAAATATGTGAGGACAACACCTTTTAAATTAACTTTTGAGGTTGAAATCCAAATATATTTAACATGGTATCAGAGTCGGCTTAAAGATTGTAATATGGACATTTGACCCAAACTCATACTAGGCATGAGGGTGACTTTTGAAGTTGATATTTGTGGTGTTAAAATTTGTTTGAAGTCCATATTGCTTACTTTCCCTATCTGTTAGGTGTATAAATATGTGAGGGCATCCCCACCCTTTGAGCTACCTTTTAGGGATGAGATCCAAACATATCAAACATGGTATAAAAGTCGGGTTAAAGACTATAATGTGGGCATTTGGCCAAGCTCACACTAGGTGTAAGGGTGAATGTTGAAGCAAATATTTGTGCTATTGAAGTTTGTTTGAAGTCTCACATTACTTAAGTACTCGGATTGTTGATTGTATAAATATGAGAGGGCAACCTTGAAACAACCCAATTTTTCAATAAGTGATTAATTGTGCTAATTAATTGGTTTATGTGATTTATCTGATTTAAATAAGTTATTGGATTTATTTAAATGAGTTAATGGATTTAATTAATTTATTCTACTTGAAGAATAATGTGGATTTATTAGATATTCTCTAATTAATGATAAAATGAGATATTTTGTGAGAAATGAATTGATAGATATTTTTGAGAGAAGAATTATGATAGAAAGAAAATAAAAGGATATATAAGGGAAATTGGAGAGAAAAGAAAAGAGATAGAAACATAAGAGAAAGAAAGAAAGAAAAGGAGAGAAAGAATAGAGAAAGAGGAGAAAAGAGAAGAGAAGAGGGAAACTTGGAGAAATCATCAAGAATCAACTTCAAGCTTCAATCCAATCAAGGTAAGGGTGAGAAACATTATTATTTGATCAATGTGTATGATTATGTATGAGTTGTGTTGGATTTGTTGGTAGTTTTCTCTATTTTCCATTTCTAGGGCATAAATGGTTTAATCGGTAGAATCGAGTTTTGAACGGTTAGAATTCAAAATGAATTGCATAGTTTAGTCGGGTAATGTTTAGCCGTGATTATTGGATTTCGTTTGATTGAATTTGGTTGAGTTTTTGAGTTTTGACATTTTTGGATAATTGGGGGTTTGAGATTTGAGTGAAAATTGGACGTCCTAGAAATCGTGTTTAATGGTTCTAATTCACTGCTATATGTTAGGTGAGTCTGAGTATATGTTTGTTTCGAAAAAAAGAATTGAATCGGTCGGATTTTCGGGCGAAAATGCAAAATTCCGTAGCCGTGTTTAGGCAAAATTCTGGTTTTTCGGAAAACTTCAAAAATTCATAACTCTTGAACCGTAAGTCGGTTTTGACCCCCGTTCAAAGCGTTGGTAAGTTAACGAGATTGTCTTTCTAGAAAAAAATGGCTTTGAGGCCTGTACCTAGTTCAATTATAGCAGAAAATTGAAAACATATTGGTGTGTTGATTTTTACCGTCGCGAATGTGTGTGATTGATGTGTTATTGTGCAAAATACTTTTGTTATATAACGTATAGCTTGTGCATGTTGTGATATGATATGCTGTGGGTAGTCGTATGGCGTGAATCCTAGATGGTGGAATCGATTATGAAATATAGTCTTTTGACAAATATATGCATATTGTTTGTATGTGAAGAATGAAAGAGAACATATTGTGAATATGTGTGCATTGCTTGATAAATGTGGTAATGATATTGAAGTGTAAATGCATATTGATTATATGCGATATTGTGAATGCATGAGAACATATTGTGAATATGTGTGCATTATTTGAAAAGTTAATGAGGTTGAATTATGAATGCATATTTGTTGTATCCGATTATTGTGAATTAATGCATGGGAGCATATTGTAAGATATGCGTGCATTGTTTGACAAATATGTTGATGAAAAGTATGAATACTTGATTATATGATATGTTGTGTGTGCAATCTTGTTTAATTCTTGAAGGGAGGAATTATGTGAATGCATGGGATTAAGACGTGTGATCGGTCTTAAGTGCATTTTGTTGTTGATTGCATATGCATCATTTAGTCAAGAGGCAATGTTTGCTAGTTTCGTGGAGACTAGTGGCTTGTCCCAAACCTAGAAGGGTGGGTTTGAAAGCTTAGGGAACGGGCTTTTGTTGTTATCGGTCTAGAAGGGTGGACCCGGTTTAAGTGTAAAAACCGAAAAATGATAACATGTGTTGGTACCACATGGCATGAGTTGTATTGAGTTGCATTGAGTCTCATGGAATGAATATATGATTGTTGTATGAAGTTATGCATAGGTGTATGTACATGACTTGTTTAATTGTGAACTATGGATATGTTTGATGATTGTATTTGCCTATATATATATATATATATATATATATATATATATATATATATATATATATATATATATATATATATATATATATATATATATATATATATATATATATATATATATATATATATATATATATATATATATATATATATATATATATATATATATATATATATATATACTTTGTGAAGTATATGATGAGTTATGATGAAGTATGGTGAGAATGGTGGAATACGCGTATGTGCATTACTTGTGTAATTGAGAGTTGTGAATATGTGATCATTGTATGAAAGTATGCTTATGAACATGAATTGTTGATTTGAGAATTGTGAATGTGTAATTGTAAATTAGTGAATAAACATAATATGTGTATGTTCATGTGGAATGTTGAGATTTATGGATACGTGCATGATGAATATGCTTGGTGATTATCCATATTTGATTATATATATGTTGTATTGTACATGATGAGTTATAATGAATTGTGGTGAGAAAATGTGGAATATATGTATTTTGTGCTTGTGTATTTGTGTATATATAATTATATGCATTGTTATTATGATAATATTTCTCACCCTTCTGCTGGAATTATGTCCTACATGACATCGTGCAGGTATCAAGGAGTAGTATTGCTCGTAGTTACGAGGTCGCTTTTGGTGTAGCCGTTTAGTGATTTAATTATGTTGGGTCGAGTCATGCTCTGGTCATGTAACACTGGGATCGCTTGGGTTGTGTTTAAGATATACATTATGTACTCTATAAACGTGTTTATATCCATTGGAATATTATGATGTTGGCCTTAGTGCCTAAGTGATGTTGTTTTATGTGAGAAAAACAAATGTTTCTTTTATGAAAATTGTGGTATAATTGAATCCGCTGCTACATGCAAAGTGAAGTTTTGTAAAGCATAATTTTATATTGAAATAGTAATGAGCATGACAGGTGGTTTTGATATTTTCAAAGTTATGTGTAATGCCCTTTTGTAAATGCATGGAAATTTACTCTGATTATTCATATATTATCCATGGGGTTTAGAAGGGTGTTACATTAGTGGTATCAGAGCCTGGTTGGCCCGTCCGGCCAAGTTGTCTAATGTTGGTTGTTCCCTTGTATGCGACATGTGTGTGAAAACACTGTCGATACATGTTTGTTGTCTAACCTTTGTCTACAGAAGTGGGAATGATCTAAGTGGGGGAGAAACTTGTGCTTCTCCAGGATACTGCAAGTGCGGAGTTGTAGCTCAGTGTGTGGTTAAACGCTCTTATAGTTTGGTAAAGATGGTTTATACCCCATCATGATTTTCGGCTGTCTATCGATAAATTGAGGAACTGATCACCCTTAATCTCTTGTTGATAGTAGTTGGGATTGTGTTGGATGGAAAAGACGTGTCTTGCAAGCTTAGATGACGTGAGCAATGAATTGTTTGGAGTTAAGCCAAGTGCTGAAAAATTGTTTTGATGAGTCGGCGCAGGACAATGATGAGATGTTTCATTTTGATGGAAATTTTGAGTGTTAACGAAAGTGGAAAGTTGGCGGTTTGCCGATTAATTGTGGTTGTCTGGAAGTTATTCTGACAAGATAGCGATATACAGCCAGGACGTGAAGTGGAGTTGTGATTGACTTAGTTACGGGAACTAGTCCGATATTAAGAGCTCTATATTGTTTGTCTATTTGGATAGTCAAGGAATTAAACTGATTGAGTAGTTTTGAGACTTGTGTCTGGTGTGCGTGTTGTGGCAACAGATTGTGAAGTCAAGTATATAAAGGGTGGATAATGACTTTTGGTGATTATTAAAGGAAGTAAGGTGTGGGATACTATATTGGTATAATTAGACCTTTAAACATTTCAAGAGTTGAAGATGTGTTGAATAGCCTTCTAAGTGTGGAAATGTTGTTTTCGTATTTTTGTCGTAACGGGAGGACCGTAACTCGGAATGACGCAATATTAGAAGCGCGGGAAACAATGCTTTATGTGATGGTGAAGTAGTGACATGGAATTAATTATTTATTGATGGAATATGTTTGGTTGTTGTAGTAAGTACGGTTTGTATTTCCGCCATGACTCACAAATTGAGTGTCCGTTTGGCATAGGATTCTCCATACTTAATTGAGTGAGTCAATGGTTGGGTAACCGATGATATTTGGATATACTCGAAGAGTATAGAGGATCATGTTGAGCATCGGGAACTTGAGTTATCAGTGTTGGAGAAGAAGTAGTAATATTCTACTGTGAAGAAAGTTTAAGGAATTGTTAGGAAAGCTGTCAACAGCTCGTGTATTGGTTTTGCCGAATCCGACAGAACAAATTGTTGTGTTTTATGATGTTTGGTTGATATGATTGGGGGATATGTTAAGTACAACATCATCGAGTTTTGGTTATGCTTTAAGGCAACTTAAAGTACATAAGGGAATTATCTGACAAGTAATTGGAGTTGGTTGCTGTTGCATGTTTGTGCCGGAGTTTGGAAGCCTCAACTGTTTAGTTGAGATTTGAGATGGTTGGTGATCTTAAGAACTTAAGGTATTTGTTGATTTGAAAAAGAATTGAATATGGTGCAGAGGAAATAAATAGGGACTTCTGAAGGAGTATGGTTTTGGGTTGAATTACCATTCGAGTGAGACCAAGTGGTAGCAGAGGTATCGAATTGGAAATTTCTGTATATACCAATGATGATGGTAATGAGTTAGAACTGATGAAGCAAATTCGGGATATGAGTTTGGTCTGTGAAGAAAATATCTTAGAGAGTTGAGCTTTGTATCTTGAGACTGACTATAGGTATTCTTGATAAGATTCGAAGAAGTCGAAGTTCTAATTTGAGTTAATAGATTGATTGAATTTAATGAATTGAAGTCGAAGAGCTGATTTTCGGATTGATGAGAATGGTACCATGAGATGTCGTGATGGAGTGTGTGTTTCAAATAGTGTGAGTTGGATAAGAGTACTCTGGAAGAAGAACATTGAGATATATGGAGAGAGAAGTGGTTGAAGTGGTATGTGCTGGTTTGACTTATCGGAAGTCGAAGTGTGAACATCAGAGGTTGTTGGACCTGATACAATTATTGAATATTTCTAAATGGTATGAGATAGTATTCTCATGGATTTTGTGTCGGGTTTTCCGAAGAAATGCGAAGGGATATGATTCGACTTGGGTGGTTATGAATGGATTGGCAAGATTAACTCATTTCTTACTCATGAGGATGATTCATTCTATGCTGAAGCTAGCTAAGAGGTATAGTGAGGAAGTTGCGGGGTAGTATGGGTTACCGTCGAATATTGTGTCAGATGGGAATCTGAATTTTCGTTGAGATTTTGAGAAAGTTGTAGACGCTTTGGTTGTCATGTTGAAGTTGAACTCTGTCTAGCATCCGTGGTCGGAATGGACAGACAAAGAGAACTATCTAGTATGTAGGGGATTTGTGGAGAGCTTGTGTGTTGGATCAAGGTGGATCGTGGGATAGTTAATTATCGTTGCTTGAATTACCTACTATGACAATGATCATTCTAGTATCGGAATGACATTGTATGAGGCTTTGTATGGTAAGAGGTGTAGGAATCCTTTGTGTTGATGTGTGCCAGGCGAGAGTGTTGTACTCGGACCTGAGATTGTGCAAGAGACGACTAGAAAGATTAAAAGAACCCAAGAAAAGACGTAATTCGAGAGTTACAATAGTAACTGGTGTCGGTCGAGCTTGAGGTCTCGGAAGTACCCACTGTGTTTTGTTGATCTGTATCAAAGTGGCGCAGCGGAAGCATGGAGAAAATAGCATGTTAGATTGTTTTACCGCGGTCGCTTGTGGGAATTGCATGATGTGTTCATGTGTCTAAGTTGAGGAAGTGCATTGATTCAGATGGACAATGTACGAGTGAGAGAGGATTTGATTGTTGAGACATTGCCAGTTCAGGTTGATGAACGAGAAGCAACTTCGAGGTATAGAGATTCCTTTGGTGGAGGTGGTTGGGAGATTAGGATGCGAGAGTCGTATCCAGAGTTATTTGAATCAGGTAACATTTTCGAGGACGAAAATTCCTAAAGTGGGGGAGGGTTGTAACAACCCAATTTTTCAATAAGTGATTAATTGTGCTAATTAATTGGTTTATGTGATTTATCTGATTTAAATAAGTTATTGGATTTATTTAAATGAGTTAATGGATTTAATTAATTTATTCTACTTGGTAGAATAATGTGGATTTATTAGATATTCTCTAATTAATGATAAAATGAGATATTTTGTGAGAAATGAATTGATAGATATTTTTGAGAGAAGAATTATGATGGAAAGAAAATAAAAGGATATATAAGGGAAATTGGAGAGAAAAGAAAAGAGATAGAAACATAAGAGAAAGAAAGAAAGAAAGAAAAGGAGAGAGAATAGAGAAAGAGGAGAAAAGAGAAGAGAAGAGGGAAACTTGGAGAAATCATCAAGAATCAACTTCAAGTTTCAATCCAATCAAGGTAAGGGTAAGAAACATTATTATTTGATCAATGTGTATGATTATATATGAGTTGTGTTGGATTTGTTGGTAGTTTTCTCTATTTTTCATTTCTAGGGCATAAATGGTTTAATCGGTAGAATTGAGTTTTGAACAGTTAGAATTCAAAATAAATTGCATAGTTTAGTCGAGTAATGTTTAGCCGTGATTATTGGATTTCGTTTGATTGAATTTGGTTGAGTTTGTGAGTTTTGACATTTTTGGATAATTGAGGGTTTGAGATTTGAGTGAAAATCGGACGTCGTAGAAATCGTGTTTAATGGTTCTAATTCGCTGCTATATGTTAGGTGAGTATGAGTATATGTTTGTTTCGAAAAAAAGAATTGAATCGGTCGGATTTTCGGGCGAAAATGCAAAATCCCGTAGCCGTGTTTAGGCAAAATTCTGGTTTTTCGGAAAACTTCGAAAATTCATAACTCTTGAACCGTAAGTCGGTATTGACCCCCGTTCGAAGCGTTGGTAAGTCAACGAGATTGTCTTTCTAGAAAAAAATGGCTTTGAGTCCTGTACCTAGTTCAATTATAGCAGAAAATTGAAAACATATTGTTGTGTTGATTTTTACCGTCGCGAATGTGTGTGATTGATGTGTTATTGTGCAGAATACTTTTGTTATATAACGTATAGCTTGTGCATGTTGTGATATGATATGCTGTGGGTAGCCGTATGGCGTGAATCCTAGATGGTGGAATCGATTATGAAATATAGTCTTTTGACAAATATATGCATATTGTTTGTATGTGAAGAATGCATGAGAACATATTGTGAATATGTGTGCATTGCTTGATAAATGTGGTAATGATATTGAAGTGTAAATGCATATTGATTATATGCAATATTGTGAATGCATGAGAACATATTGTGAATATGTGTGCATTGTTTGAAAAGGTAATGAGGTTGAATTATGAATGCATATTTGTTGTATCCGATTATTGTGAATTAATGCATGGGGGCATATTGTAAGATATGCGTGCATTGTTTGATAAATATGTTGATGAAAAGTATGAATACTTGATTATATGATATGTTGTGTGTGCAATCTTGTTTAATTCTTGAAGGGAGGAATTATGTGAATGCATGGGATTAAGACGTGTGATCGGTCTTAAGTGCATTTTGTTGTTGATTGCATATGCATCATTTAGTCAAGAGGAAATGTTTGCTAGTTTCGTGGAGACTAGTGGCCTGTCCCAAACCTAGAAGGGTGGGTTTGAAAGCTTAAGGAACAGGCTTTTGTTGTTATCGGTCTAAAAGGGTGGACTCGGTTTAAGTGTAAAAACCGAAAAATGATAACAAGTGTTGGTACTACATGGCATGAGTTGCATTGAGTCTCATGGAATGAATATATGATTGTTGTATGAAGTTATGCATAGGTGTATGTACATGACTTGTGTAATTGTGAACTATGGATATGTTTGATGATTGTATTTGCCTATATATATATATATATATATATATATATATATATATATATATATATATATATATATATATATATATATATATATATATATATATATATATATATATATATATATATATATACTTTGTGAAGTATATGATGAGTTATGATGAAGTATGGTGAGAATGGTGGAATACGCGTATGTGCATTACTTGTGTAATTGAGAGTTGTGAATATGTGATCATTGTATGAAAGTATGCTTATGAACATGAATTGTTGATTTGAGAATTGTGAATGTGTAATTGTGAATTAGTGAATAAACATAATATGTGTATGTTCATGTGGAATGTTGAGATTTATGGATACGTGCATGATGAATATGCTTGGTGATTATCCATATTTGATTATATATATATATATGTTGTATTGTACATGATGAGTTATAATGAATTGTGGTGAGAAAATGTGAAATATATGTATTTTGTGCTTGTGTATTTGTGTATATATAATTATATGCATTGTTATTATGATAATATTTCTCACCCTTCTGCTGGAATGATGTCCTACATGACATCGTGCAGGTATCAAGGAGTAGTATTAGTCGTAGTTACGAGGTCGCTTTTGGTGTAGCCGTTTAGTGATTTAATTATGTTGGGTCGAGTCATGCTCTGGTCATGTAACACTGGGATCGCTTGGGTTGTGTTTAAGATATACATTATGTACTCTATAAACGTGTTTATATCCATTGGAGTATTATGCTGTTGGCCTTAGTGCCTAAGTGATGTTGTTTTATGTGAGAAAAACAAATGTTTCTTTTTATGAAAATTGTGGTATAATTGAATCCGCTGCTACATGCAAAGTGAAGTTTTGTAAAGCATAATTTTATATCGAAATAGTAATGAGCATGACAGGTGGTTTTGATATTTTGAAAGTTATGTGTAATGCCCTTTTGTAAATGCATGGAAATTTACTAAGATTATTCATATATTATTCGTGGGGTTTAGAAGGGTGTTACATTAGTGGTATCAGAGCCTGGTTGGTCCGTCCGGCCAAGTTGTCTAATGTTGGTTGTTCCCTTGTATGCGACATGTGTGTGAAAATACTGTCGATACATGTTTGTTGTCTAACCTTTGTCTACAGAAGTGGGAATGGTCTAAGTGGGGGAGAAACTTGTGCTTCTCTAGGATACTGCAAGTGCGGAGTTGTAGCTCAGTGTGTGGTTAAACGCTCTTATAGTTTGGTAAAGATGGTTTATACCCCATCATGATTTTTGGCTGTCTATCGATAAATTGAGGAACTGATCACCCTTAATCTCTTGTTGATAGTAGTTGGGATTATGTTGGATGGGATAGACGTGTCTTGCAAGCTTAGATGGCGTGAGCAATGAATTGTTTGGAGTTAAGCCAAGTGCTGAAAAATTGTTTTGATGAGTCGGCGCAGGACAGTGATGAGATGTTTCATTTTGATGGAAGTTTTGAGTGTTAACGAAAGTGGGAAGTTGGCGGTTTGCCGATTAATTGTGGTTGTCTGGAAGTTATTCTGACAAGATAGTGATATACAGCCAGGACGTGAAGTGGATTTGTGATTGACTTAGTTACGGGAACTAGTCCGATATTAAGAGCTCTATATTGTATGTCTATTTGGATAGTCAAGGAATTAAACTGATTGAGTAGTTTTGAGACTTGTGTCTGGTGTGCGTGTTGTGGCAACAGATTGTGAAGTCAAGTATATAAAGGGTGGATAGTCACTTCTGGTGATTATTAAAGGAAGTAAGGTGTGGGATACTATATTGGTATAATTAGACCTTTAAACATTTCAATAGTTGAAGATGTGTTGAATAGCCTTCTAAGTGTGGAAATGTTGTTTTCGTATTTTTGTCGTAACGGGAGGACCGTAACTCGGAATGACGCAAGATTAGAAGCGCGGGAAACAATGCTTTATGTGATGGTGAAGTAGTGACATGGAATTAATTATTTATTGATGGAATATGTTTGGTTGTTGTAGTAAGTGCGGTTTGTATTTCCGCCATGACTCACAAATTGAGTGTCCGTTTGGCATAGGATTCTCCATACTTAATTGAGTGAGTCAATGGTTGGGTAACCGATGATATTTGGATATACTCGAAGAGTATAGAGGATCATGTTGAGCATCGGGAACTTGAGTTATCAGTGTTGGAGAAGAAGTAGTAATATTCTACTGTGAAGAAAGTTTAAGGAATTGTTAGGAAAACTGTCAACAGCTCGTGTATTGGTTTTGCCGAATCCGACAGAACAAATTGTTGTGTTTTGTGATGTTTGGTTGATATGATTGGGGGATATGTTAAGTACAACATCATCGAGTTTTGGTTATGCTTTAAGGCAACTTAAAGTACATAAGGGAATTATCTGACAAGTAATTGGAGTTGGTTGCTGTTGCATGTTTGTGCCGGAGTTTGGAAGCCTCAATTGTTTAGTTGAGATTTGAGATGGTTGGTGATCTTAAGAACTTAAGGTATTTGTTGATTTGAAAAAGAGTTGAATATGGCGCAGAGGAAATAAATAGGGACTTCTGAAGGAGTATGGTTTTGGGTTGAATTACCATTCGAGTGAGACCAAGTGGTAGCAGAGGTATCGAATTGGAAATTTCTGTATATACCAATGATGATGGTAATGAGTTAGAACTGATGAAGCAAATTCGGGATATGAGTTTGGTCTGTGAAGAAAATATCTTAGAGAGTTGAGCTTTGTATCTTGAGACTGACTATAGGTATTCTTGATAAGATTCGAAGAAGTCGAAGTTCTAATTTGAGTTAATAGATTGATTGAATTTAATGAATTGAAGTCGAAGAGCTGATTTTCGGATTGATGAGAATGGTACCATGAGATGTCGTGATGGAGTGTGTGTTCCAAATAGTGTGAGTTGGATAAGAGTACTCTGGAAGAAGAACATTGAGATATATGGAGAGAGAAGTGGTTGAAGTGGTATGTGCTGGTTTGACTTATCGGAAGTCGAAGTGTGAACATCAGAGGTTGTTGGACCTGATACAATTATTGAATATTTCTAAATGGTATGGGATAGTATTCCCATAGATTTTGTGTCGGGTTTTCCGAAGAAATGCGAAGGGATATGATTCGACTTGGGTGGTTATGAATGGATTGGCAAGATTAACTCATTTCTTACTAATGAGGATGAATCATTCTATGCTGAAGCTAGCTAAGAGGTATAGTGAGGAAGTTGCGGGGTAGTATGGGTTACCGTCGAATATTGTGTCAGATGGGAATCTTAATTTTCGTTGAGATTTTGAGAAAGTTGTAGACGCTTTGGGTGTCATGTTGAAGTTGAACTCTGTCTAGCATCCGTGGACGGAATGGACAGACAAAGAGAACTATTTAGTATGTAGGGGATTTGTGGAGAGCTTGTGTGTTGGATCAAGGTGGATCGTGGGATAGTTAATTATCGTTGCTTGAATTACCTACAATGACAATGATCATTCTAGTATCGGAATGACATTGTATGAGGCTTTGTATGGAAAGAGGTGTAGGAATCCTTTGTGTTGATGTGTGACAGGCGAGAGTGTTGTACTCGGACCTGAGATTGTGCAAGAGACGACTAGAAAGATTAAAAGAACCCAAGAAAAGACGTGTTTCGAGAGTTACAATAGTAACTGGTGTCGGTCGAGCTTGAGGTCTCGGAAGCACCCACTGTGTTTTGTTGATCTGTATCAGAGTGGCGCAGCGGAAGCATGGAGAAAATAGCATGTTAGATTGTTTTACCGCGGTCGCTTGTGGGAATTGCATGATGTGTTCATGTGTCTAAGTTGAGGAAGTGCATTGATTCAGATTTACAGTGTACGAGTGAAAGAGGATTTGATTGTTGAGACATTGCCAGTTCAGGTTGATGAACGAGAAGCAACTTCGAGGTATAGAGATTCCTTTGGTGGAGGTAGTTGGGAGATTAGGATGCGAGAGTCGTATCCAGAGTTATTTGAATCAGGTAACATTTTCGAGGACGAAAATTCCTAAAGTGGGGGAGGGTTGTAACAGCCCAATTTTTCAATAAGTGATTAATTGTGCTAATTAATTGATTTATGTGATTTATCTGATTTAAATAAGTTATTGGATTTATTTAAATGAGTTAATGGATTTAATTAATTTATTCTACTTGGTAGAATAATGTGGATTTATTAGATATTCTCTAATTAATGATAAAATGAGATATTTTGTGAGAAATGAATTGATAGATATTTTTGAGAGAAGAATTATGATGGAAAGAAAATAAAAGGATATATAAGGGAAATTGGAGAGAAAAGAAAAGAGATAGAAACATAAGAGAAAGAAAGAAAGAAAGAAAAGCAGAGGAAGAATAGAGAAAGAGGAGAAAAGAGAAGAGAAGAGGGAAACTTGGAGAAATCATCAAGAATCAACTTCAAGTTTCAATCCAATCAAGGTAAGGGTAAGAAACATTATTATTTGATCAATGTGCATGATTATGTATGAGTTGTGTTGGATTTGTTGGTAGTTTTCTCTATTTTCCATTTCTAGGCCATAAATGGTTTAATTGGTAGAATCGAGTTTTGAACGGTTAGAATTTAAAATAAATTGCATAGTCTAGTCGGGTAATGTTTAGCCGTGATTATTGGATTTCGTTTGATAGAATTTGGTTGAGTTTGTGAGTTTTGACATTTTTGGATAATTGAGGGTTTGAGATTTGAGTGAAAATCGGACATCGTAGAAATCGTGTTTAATGGTTCTAATTCACTACTATATGTTAGGTGAGTATGAGTATATGTTTGTTTCAAAAAAAAGAATTGAATCGGTCGGATTTTCGGGCGAAAATGCAAAATCCCGTAGCCGTGTTTAGGCAAAATTCTGGTTTTTCGGAAAACTTCGAAAATTCATAACTCTTGAACGTAAGTCGGTTTTGACCCCCGTTTGAAGCGTTAGTAAGTTAACGAGATTGTCTTTCTAGAAAAAATGGCTTTGAGGCCTGTACCTAGTTCAATTATAGCAGAAAATTGAAAACATATTGTTGTGTTGATTTTTACCGTCGCGAATGTGTGTGATTGATGTGTTATTATGCAGAATACTTTTGTTATATAACGTATAGCTTGTGCATGTTGTGATATGATATGCTGTGGGTAGCCGTATGGCGTGAATCCTAGATGGTGGAATCGATTATGAAATATAGTCTTTTGACAAATATATGCATATTGTTTGTATGTGAAGAATGCATGAGAACATATTATGAATATGTGTGCATTGCTTGATAAATGTGGTAATGATATTGAAGTGTAAATGCATATTGATTATATGCGATATTGTGAATGCATAAGAACATATTGTGAATATGTTTGCATTGTTTGAAAAGGTAATGAGGTTGAATTATGAATGCATATTTGTTGTATCCGATTATTGTGCATTAATGCATGGGGGCATATTGTAAGATATGCGTGCATTGTTTGACAAATATGTTGATGAAAAGTATGAATACTTGATTATATGATATGTTGTGTGTGCAATCTTGTTTAATTCTTGAAGGGAGGAATTATGTGAATGCATGAGATTAAGACATGTGATCGGTCTTAAGTGCATTTTGTTGTTGATTGCATATGCATCATTTAGTCAAGAGGCAATGTTTGCTAGTTTCGTGGAGACTAGTGGCTTGTCCCAAACCTAGAAGGGTGGGTTTGAAAGCTTAGGGAACGTGCTTTTGTTGTTATCGGTCTAGAAGGGTGGACCCGGTTTAAGTGTAAAAACCGAAAAATGATAACAAGAGTTGGTACCACATGGCATGAGTTGCATTGAGTTGCATTGCGTCTCATGGAATGAATATATGATTGTTGTATGAAGTTATGCATAGGTGTATGTACATGACTTGTGTAATTGTGAACTATGGATATGTTTGATGATTGTATTTGCCTATATATATATATATATATATATATATATATATATATATATATATATATATATATATATATATATATATATATATATATATATATATATATATATATATATATATATATATATATATATATATATATATATATATATATATATATATATATATATATATATATATATATATATATATATATATATATATATATATATATATATATATATATATATATATATATATATATATATATATATATATATGCTTTGTGAAGTATATGATGAGTTATGATGAAGTATGGTGAGAATGGTGGAATACGCGTATGTGCATTACTTGTGTAATTGAGATTTGTGAATATGTGATCATTGTATGAAAGTATGCTTATGAACATGAATTGTTGATTTGAGAATTGTGAATGTGTAATTGTGAATTAGTGAATAAACATAATATGTGTATGTTCATGTGGAATATTGAGATTTATGGTTACGTGCATGATGAATATGCTTGGTGATTATCCATATTTGGTTATATATATGTTGTATTGTACATGATGAATTATAATGAATTGTGGTGAGAAAATGTGGAATATATGTATTTTGTGCTTGTGTATTTGTGTATATATAATTATATGCATTATTATTATGATAATATTTCTCACCCTTCTGCTGGAATGATGTCCTACATGACATCGTGCAGGTATCAAGGAGTAGTATTGGTCGTAGTTACGAGGTCGCTTTTGGTGTAGCCGTTTAGTGATTTAATTATGTTGGGTCGAGTCATGCTCTGGTCATGTAACACTGGGATCACTTGGGTTGTGTTTAAGATATACATTATGTACTCTATAAACGTGTTTATATCCATTGGAATATTATGATGTTGGCCTTAGTGCCTAAGTGATGTTGTTTTATGTGATAAAAACAAATGTTTCTTTTATGAAAATTGTGGTATAATTAAATCCGCTGCTACATGCAAAGTGAAGTTTTGTAAAGCATAATTTTATATTGAAATAGTAATGAGCATGACAGGTGGTTTTGATATTTTGAAAGTTATGTGTAATGCCCTTTTGTAAATGCATGGAAATTTACTCTGATTATTCAGATATTATCCGCGGGGTTTAGAAGGGTGTTACATTAGTGGTATCAGAGCCTGGTTGGTCCGTCCGGCCAAGTTGTCTAATGTTGGTTGTTCCCTTGTATGCGACATGTGTGTGAAAACACTGTCGATACATGTTTGTTGTCTAACCTTTGTCTACAGAAGTGGGAATGATCTAAGTGGGGGAGAAACTTGTGCTTCTCCAGGATACTGCAAGTGCGGAGTTGTAGCTTAGTGTGTGGTTAAACGCTCTTATAGTTTGGTAAAGATGGTTTATACCCCATCATGATTTTCGGCTGTCTATCGATAAATTGAGGAACTGATCACCCTTAATCTCTTGTTGATAGTAGTTGGGATTGTGTTGGATGGGATAGACGTGTCTTGCAAGCTTAGATGGCGTGAGCAATGAATTGTTTGGAGTTAACCCAAGTGCTGAAAAATTGTTTTGATGAGTCGGCGCAGGACAGTGATGAGATGTTTCATTTTGATGGAAATTTTGAGTGTTAACGAAGGTGGGAAGTTGGCGGTTTGCCGATTAATTGTGGTTGTCTGGAAGTTATTCTGACAAGATAATGATATACAGCCAGAACGTGAAGTGGAGTTGTGATTGACTTAGTTACGGGAACTAGTCCGATATTAAGAGCTCTATATTGTATGTCTATTTGGATAGTCAAGGAATTAAGCTGATTGAGTAGTTTTGAGACTTGTGTCTGGTGTGTGTGCTGTGGCAACAGATTGTGAAGTCAAGTATATAAAGGGTGGATAGTGACTTCTGGTGATTATTAAAGGAAGTAAGGTGTGGGATACTATATTGGTATAATTAGACCTTTAAACATTTCAAGAGTTGAAGATGTGTTGAATAGCCTTCTAAGTGTGGAAATGTTGTTTTCGTATTTTTGTCGTAACGGGAGGACCGTAACTCGGAATGACGCAAGATTAGAAGCGCGGGAAACAATGCTTTATGTGATGGTGAAGTAGTGACATGGAATTAATTATTTATTGATGGAATATGTTTGGTTGTTGTAGTAAGTGCGGTTTGTATTTCCGCCATGACTCACAAATTGAGTGTGCGTTTGGCATAAGATTCTCCATACTTAATTGAGTGAGTCAATGGTTGGGTAACCGATGATATTTGGATATACTCGAAGATTATAGAGGATCATGTTGAGCATCGGGAACTTGAGTTATCAGTGTTGGAGAAGAAGTAGTAATATTCTACTGTGAAGAAAGTTTAAGGAATCGTTAGGAAAACTGTCAACAGCTCGTGTATTGGTTTTGCCGAATCCGACAGAACAAATTGTTGTGTTTTGTGATGTTTGGTTGATATGATTGGGGGATATGTTAAGTACAACATCATCGAGTTTTGGTTATGCTTTAAGGCAACTTAAAGTACATAAGGGAATTATCTGACAAGTAATTGGAGTTGGTTGCTGTTGCATGTTTGTGCCGGAGTTTGGAAGCCTCAACTGTTTAGTTGAGATTTGAGATGGTTGGTGATCTTAAGAACTTAAGGTATTTGTTGATTTGAAAAAGAATTGAATATGGTGCAGAGGAAATAAATAGGGACTTCTGAAGGAGTATGGTTTTGGGTTGAATTACCATTCGAGTGAGACCAAGTGGTAGCAGAGGTATCGAATTGGAAATTTCTGTATATACCAATGATGATGGTAATGAGTTAGAACTGATGAAGCAAATTCGGGATATGAGTTTGGTCTGTGAAGAAAATATCTTAGAGAGTTGAGCTTTGTATCTTGAGACTGACTATAGGTATTCTTGATAAGATTCGAAGAAGTCGAAGTTCTAATTTGAGTTAATAGATTGATTGAATTTAATGAATTGAAGTCGAAGAGCTGATTTTCGGATTGATGAGAATGGTACCATGAGATGTCGTGATGGAGTGTGTGTTTCAAATAGTGTGAGTTGGATAAGAGTACTCTGGAAGAAGAACATTGAGATATATGGAGAGAGAAGTGGTTGAAGTGGTATGTGCTGGTTTGACTTATCGGAAGTCGAAGTGTGAACATCAGAGGTTGTTGGACCTGATACAATTATTGAATATTTCTAAATGGTATGAGATAGTATTCTCATGGATTTTGTGTCGGGTTTTCCGAAGAAATGCGAAGGGATATGATTCGACTTGGGTGGTTATGAATGGATTGACAAGATTAACTCATTTCTTACTCATGAGGATGATTCATTCTATGCTGAAGCTAGCTAAGAGGTATAGTGAGGAAGTTGCGGGGTAGTATGGGTTACCGTCGAATATTGTGTCAGATGGGAATCTGAATTTTCGTTGAGATTTTGAGAAAGTTGTAGACGCTTTGGTTGTCATGTTGAAGTTGAACTCTGTCTAGCATCCGTGGTCGGAATGGACAGACAAAGAGAACTATCTAGTATGTAGGGGATTTGTGGAGAGCTTGTGTGTTGGATCAAGGTGGATCGTGGGATAGTTAATTATCGTTGCTTGAATTACCTACTATGACAATGATCATTCTAGTATCGGAATGACATTGTATGAGGCTTTGTATGGTAAGAGGTGTAGGAATCCTTTGTGTTGATGTGTGCCAGGCGAGAGTGTTGTACTCGGACCTGAGATTGTGCAAGAGACGACTAGAAAGATTAAAAGAACCCAAGAAAAGACGTAATTCGAGAGTTACAATAGTAACTGGTGTCGGTCGAGCTTGAGGTCTCGGAAGTACCCACTGTGTTTTGTTGATCTGTATCAAAGTGGCGCAGCGGAAGCATGGAGAAAATAGCATGTTAGATTGTTTTACCGCGGTCGCTTGTGGGAATTGCATGATGTGTTCATGTGTCTAAGTTGAGGAAGTGCATTGATTCAGATGGACAATGTACGAGTGAGAGAGGATTTGATTGTTGAGACATTGCCAGTTCAGGTTGATGAACGAGAAGCAACTTCGAGGTATAAAGATTCCTTTGGTGGAGGTGGTTGGGAGATTAGGATGCGAGAGTCGTATCCAGAGTTATTTGAATCAGGTAACATTTTCGAGGACGAAAATTCCTAAAGTGGGGGAGGGTTGTAACAACCCAATTTTTCAATAAGTGATTAATTGTGCTAATTAATTGGTTTATGTGATTTATCTGATTTAAATAAGTTATTGGATTTATTTAAATGAGTTAATGGATTTAATTAATTTATTCTACTTGGTAGAATAATGTGGATTTATTAGATATTCTCTAATTAATGATAAAATGAGATATTTTGTGAGAAATGAATTGATAGATATTTTTGAGAGAAGAATTATGATGGAAAGAAAATAAAAGGATATATAAGGGAAATTGGAGAGAAAAGAAAAGAGATAGAAACATAAGAGAAAGAAAGAAAGAAAGAAAAGGAGAGAGAATAGAGAAAGAGGAGAAAAGAGAAGAGAAGAGGGAAACTTGGAGAAATCATCAAGAATCAACTTCAAGTTTCAATCCAATCAAGGTAAGGGTAAGAAACATTATTATTTGATCAATGTGTATGATTATGTATGAGTTGTGTTGGATTTGTTGGTAGTTTTCTCTATTTTTCATTTCTAGGGCATAAATGGTTTAATCGGTAGAATTGAGTTTTGAACAGTTAGAATTCAAAATAAATTGCATAGTTTAGTCGAGTAATGTTTAGCCGTGATTATTGGATTTCGTTTGATTGAATTTGGTTGAGTTTGTGAGTTTTGACATTTTTGGATAATTGAGGGTTTGAGATTTGAGTGAAAATCGGACGTCGTAGAAATCGTGTTTAATGGTTCTAATTCGCTGCTATATGTTAGGTGAGTATGAGTATATGTTTGTTTCGAAAAAAAGAATTGAATCGGTCGGATTTTCGGGCGAAAATGCAAAATCCCGTAGCCGTGTTTAGGCAAAATTCTGGTTTTTCGGAAAACTTCGAAAATTCATAACTCTTGAACCGTAAGTCGGTATTGACCCCCGTTCGAAGCGTTGGTAAGTCAACGAGATTGTCTTTCTAGAAAAAAATGGCTTTGAGTCCTGTACCTAGTTCAATTATAGCAGAAAATTGAAAATATATTGTTGTGTTGATTTTTACCGTCGCGAATGTGTGTGATTGATGTGTTATTGTGCAGAATACTTTTGTTATATAACGTATAGCTTGTGCATGTTGTGATATGATATGCTGTGGGTAGCCGTATGGCGTGAATCCTAGATGGTGGAATCGATTATGAAATATAGTCTTTTGACAAATATATGCATATTGTTTGTATGTGAAGAATGCATGAGAACATATTGTGAATATGTGTGCATTGCTTGATAAATGTGGTAATGATATTGAAGTGTAAATGCATATTGATTATATGCAATATTGTGAATGCATGAGAACATATTGTGAATATGTGTGCATTGTTTGAAAAGGTAATGAGGTTGAATTATGAATGCATATTTGTTGTATCCGATTATTGTGAATTAATGCATGGGGGCATATTGTAAGATATGCGTGCATTGTTTGATAAATATGTTGATGAAAAGTATGAATACTTGATTATATGATATGTTGTGTGTGCAATCTTGTTTAATTCTTGAAGGGAGGAATTATGTGAATGCATGGGATTAAGACGTGTGATCGGTCTTAAGTGCATTTTGTTGTTGATTGCATATGCATCATTTAGTCAAGAGGAAATGTTTGCTAGTTTCGTGGAGACTAGTGGCCTGTCCCAAACCTAGAAGGGTGGGTTTGAAAGCTTAAGGAACAGGCTTTTGTTGTTATCGGTCTAGAAGGGTGGACTCGGTTTAAGTGTAAAAACCGAAAAATGATAACAAGTGTTGGTACTACATGGCATGAGTTGCATTGAGTCTCATGGAATGAATATATGATTGTTGTATGAAGTTATGCATAGGTGTATGTACATGACTTGTGTAATTGTGAACTATGGATATGTTTGATGATTGTATTTGCCTATATATATATATATATATATATATATATATATATATATATATATATATATATATATATATATATATATATATATATATATATATATATATATATATATATATATATATATATATATATATATATATATATATATATATATATATATATATATATATATATATATATATATATATATATATATATATATATATATATATATATATATATATATATATATATATATATATATATATATATATATATATATATATATACACTTTGTGAAGTATATGATGAGTTATGATGAAGTATGGTGAGAATGGTGGAATACGCGTATGTGCATTACTTGTGTAATTGAGAGTTGTGAATATGTGATCATTGTATGAAAGTATGCTTATGAACATGAATTGTTGATTTGAGAATTGTGAATGTGTAATTGTGAATTAGTGAATAAACATAATATGTGTATGTTCATGTGGAATGTTGAGATTTATGGATACGTGCATGATGAATATGCTTGGTGATTATCCATATTTGATTATATATATATATGTTGTATTGTACATGATGAGTTATAATGAATTGTGGTGAGAAAATGTGAAATATATGTATTTTGTGCTTGTGTATTTGTGTATATATAATTATATGCATTGTTATTATGATAATATTTCTCACCCTTCTGCTGGAATGATGTCCTACATGACATCGTGCAGGTATCAAGGAGTAGTATTAGTCGTAGTTACGAGGTCGCTTTTGGTGTAGCCGTTTAGTGATTTAATTATGTTGGGTCGAGTCATGCTCTGGTCATGTAACACTGGGATCGCTTGGGTTGTGTTTAAGATATACATTATGTACTCTATAAACGTGTTTATATCCATTGGAATATTATGCTGTTGGCCTTAGTGCCTAAGTGATGTTGTTTTATGTGAGAAAAACAAATGTTTCTTTTTATGAAAATTGTGGTATAATTGAATCCGCTGCTACATGCAAAGTGAAGTTTTGTAAAGCATAATTTTATATCGAAATAGTAATGAGCATGACAGGTGGTTTTGATATTTTGAAAGTTATGCGTAATGCCCTTTTGTAAATGCATGGAAATTTACTAAGATTATTCATATATTATTCGTGGGGTTTAGAAGGGTGTTACATTAGTGGTATCAGAGCCTGGTTGGTCCGTCCGGCCAAGTTGTCTAATGTTGGTTGTTCCCTTGTATGCGACATGTGTGTGAAAATACTGTTGATACATGTTTGTTGTCTAACCTTTGTCTACAGAAGTGGGAATGGTCTAAGTGGGGGAGAAACTTGTGCTTCTCCAGGATACTGCAAGTGCGGAGTTGTAGCTCAGTGTGTGGTTAAACGCTCTTATAGTTTGGTAAAGATGGTTTATACCCCATCATGATTTTTGGCTGTCTATCGATAAATTGAGGAACTGATCACCCTTAATCTCTTGTTGATAGTAGTTGGGATTATGTTGGATGGGATAGACGTGTCTTGCAAGCTTAGATGGCGTGAGCAATGAATTGTTTGGAGTTAAGCCAAGTGCTGAAAAATTGTTTTGATGAGTCGGCGCAGGACAGTGATGAGATGTTTCATTTTGATGGAAGTTTTGAGTGTTAACGAAAGTGGGAAGTTGGCGGTTTGCCGATTAATTGTGGTTGTCTGGAAGTTATTCTGACAAGATAGTGATATACAGCCAGGACGTGAAGTGGATTTGTGATTGACTTAGTTACGGGAACTAGTCCGATATTAAGAGCTCTATATTGTATGTCTATTTGGATAGTCAAGGAATTAAACTGATTGAGTAGTTTTGAGACTTGTGTCTGGTGTGCGTGTTGTGGCAACAGATTGTGAAGTCAAGTATATAAAGGGTGGATAGTCACTTCTGGTGATTATTAAAGGAAGTAAGGTGTGGGATACTATATTGGTACAATTAGACCTTTAAACATTTCAATAGTTGAAGATGTGTTGAATAGCCTTCTAAGTGTGGAAATGTTGTTTTCGTATTTTTGTCGTAACGGGAGGACCGTAACTCGGAATGACGCAAGATTAGAAGCGCGGGAAACAATGCTTTATGTGATGGTGAAGTAGTGACATGGAATTAATTATTTATTGATGGAATATGTTTGATTGTTGTAGTAAGTGCGGTTTGTATTTCCGCCATGACTCACAAATTGAGTGTCCGTTTGGCATAGGATTCTCCATACTTAATTGAGTGAGTCAATGGTTGGGTAACCGATGATATTTGGATATACTCGAAGAGTATAGAGGATCATGTTGAGCATCGGGAACTTGAGTTATCAGTGTTGGAGAAGAAGTAGTAATATTCTACTGTGAAGAAAGTTTAAGGAATTGTTAGGAAAACTGTCAACAGCTCGTGTATTGGTTTTGCCGAATCCGACAGAACAAATTGTTGTGTTTTGTGATGTTTGGTTGATATGATTGGGGGATATGTTAAGTACAACATCATCGAGTTTTGGTTATGCTTTAAGGCAACTTAAAGTACATAAGGGAATTATCTGACAAGTAATTGGAGTTGGTTGTTGTTGCATGTTTGTGCCGGAGTTTGGAAGCCTCAATTGTTTAGTTGAGATTTGAGATGGTTGGTGATCTTAAGAACTTAAGGTATTTGTTGATTTGAAAAAGAGTTGAATATGGCGCAGAGGAAATAAATAGGGACTTCTGAAGGAGTATGGTTTTGGGTTGAATTACCATTCGAGTGAGACCAAGTGGTAGCAGAGGTATCGAATTGGAAATTTCTGTATATACCAATGATGATGGTAATGAGTTAGAACTGATGAAGCAAATTCGGGATATGAGTTTGGTCTGTGAAGAAAATATCTTAGAGAGTTGAGCTTTGTATCTTGAGACTGACTATAGGTATTCTTGATAAGATTCGAAGAAGTCGAAGTTCTAATTTGAGTTAATAGATTGATTGAATTTAATGAATTGAAGTCGAAGAGCTGATTTTCGGATTGATGAGAATGGTACCATGAGATGTCGTGATGGAGTGTGTGTTCCAAATAGTGTGAGTTGGATAAGAGTACTCTGGAAGAAGAACATTGAGATATATGGAGAGAGAAGTGGTTGAAGTGGTATGTGCTGGTTTGACTTATCGGAAGTCGAAGTGTGAACATCAGAGGTTGTTGGACCTGATACAATTATTGAATATTTCTAAATGGTATGGGATAGTATTCCCATAGATTTTGTGTCGGGTTTTCCGAAGAAATGCGAAGGGATATGATTCGACTTGGGTGGTTATGAATGGATTGGCAAGATTAACTCATTTCTTACTAATGAGGATGAATCATTCTATGCTGAAGCTAGCTAAGAGGTATAGTGAGGAAGTTGCGGGGTAGTATGGGTTACCGTCGAATATTGTGTCAGATGGGAATCTTAATTTTCGTTGAGATTTTGAGAAAGTTGTAGACGCTTTGGGTGTCATGTTGAAGTTGAACTCTGTCTAGCATCCGTGGACGGAATGGACAGACAAAGAGAACTATTTAGTATGTAGGGGATTTGTGGAGAGCTTGTGTGTTGGATCAAGGTGGATCGTGGGATAGTTAATTATCGTTGCTTGAATTACCTACAATGACAATGATCATTCTAGTATCGGAATGACATTGTATGAGGCTTTGTATGGAAAGAGGTGTAGGAATCCTTTGTGTTGATGTGTGACAGGCGAGAGTGTTGTACTCGGACCTGAGATTGTGCAAGAGACGACTAGAAAGATTAAAAGAACCCAAGAAAAGACGTGTTTCGAGAGTTACAATAGTAACTGGTGTCGGTCGAGCTTGAGGTCTCGGAAGCACCCACTGTGTTTTGTTGATCTGTATCAGAGTGGCGCAGCGGAAGCATGGAGAAAATAGCATGTTAGATTGTTTTACCGCGGTCGCTTGTGGGAATTGCATGATGTGTTCATGTGTCTAAGTTGAGGAAGTGCATTGATTCAGATTTACAGTGTACGAGTGAAAGAGGATTTGATTGTTGAGACATTGCCAGTTCAGGTTGATGAACGAGAAGCAACTTCGAGGTATAGAGATTCCTTTGGTGGAGGTAGTTGGGAGATTAGGATGCGAGAGTCGTATCCAGAGTTATTTGAATCAGGTAACATTTTCGAGGACGAAAATTCCTAAAGTGGGGGAGGGTTGTAACAGCCCAATTTTTCAATAAGTGATTAATTGTGCTAATTAATTGATTTATGTGATTTATCTGATTTAAATAAGTTATTGGATTTATTTAAATGAGTTAATGGATTTAATTAATTTATTCTACTTGGTAGAATAATGTGGATTTATTAGATATTCTCTAATTAATGATAAAATGAGATATTTTGTGAGAAATGAATTGATAGATATTTTTGAGAGAAGAATTATGATGGAAAGAAAATAAAAGGATATATAAGGGAAATTGGAGAGAAAAGAAAAGAGATAGAAACATAAGAGAAAGAAAGAAAGAAAGAAAAGCAGAGGAAGAATAGAGAAAGAGGAGAAAAGAGAAGAGAAGAGGGAAACTTGGAGAAATCATCAAGAATCAACTTCAAGTTTCAATCCAATCAAGGTAAGGGTAAGAACCATTATTATTTGATCAATGTGTATGATTATGTATGAGTTGTGTTGGATTTGTTGGTAGTTTTCCCTATTTTCCATTTCTAGGCCATAAATGGTTTAATTGGTAGAATCGAGTTTTGAACGGTTAGAATTTAAAATAAATTGCATAGTCTAGTCGGGTAATGTTTAGCCGTGATTATTGGATTTCGTTTGATAGAATTTGGTTGAGTTTGTGAGTTTTGACATTTTTGGATAATTGAGGGTTTGAGATTTGAGTGAAAATCGGACATCGTAGAAATCGTGTTTAATGGTTCTAATTCACTACTATATGTTAGGTGAGTATGAGTATATGTTTGTTTCAAAAAAAAGAATTGAATCGGTCGGATTTTCGGGCGAAAATGCAAAATCCCGTAGCCGTGTTTAGGCAAAATTCTGGTTTTTCGGAAAACTTCGAAAATTCATAACTCTTGAACGTAAGTCGGTTTTGACCCCCGTTTGAAGCGTTAGTAAGTTAACGAGATTGTCTTTCTAGAAAAAATGGCTTTGAGGCCTGTACCTAGTTCAATTATAGCAGAAAATTGAAAACATATTGTTGTGTTGATTTTTACCGTCGCGAATGTGTGTGATTGATGTGTTATTATGCAGAATACTTTTGTTATATAACGTATAGCTTGTGCATGTTGTGATATGATATGCTGTGGGTAGCCGTATGGCGTGAATCCTAGATGGTGGAATCGATTATGAAATATAGTCTTTTGACAAATATATGCATATTGTTTGTATGTGAAGAATGCATGAGAACATATTATGAATATGTGTGCATTGCTTGATAAATGTGGTAATGATATTGAAGTGTAAATGCATATTGATTATATGCGATATTGTGAATGCATAAGAACATATTGTGAATATGTTTGCATTGTTTGAAAAGGTAATGAGGTTGAATTATGAATGCATATTTGTTGTATCCGATTATTGTGCATTAATGCATGAGGGCATATTGTAAGATATGCGTGCATTGTTTGACAAATATGTTGATGAAAAGTATGAATACTTGATTATATGATATGTTGTGTGTGCAATCTTGTTTAATTCTTGAAGGGAGGAATTATGTGAATGCATGAGATCAAGACATGTGATCGGTCTTAAGTGCATTTTGTTGTTGATTGCATATGCATCATTTAGTCAAGAGGCAATGTTTGCTAGTTTCGTGGAGACTAGTGGCTTGTCCCAAACCTAGAAGGGTGGGTTTGAAAGCTTAGGGAACGTGCTTTTGTTGTTATCGGTTTAGAAGGGTGGACCCGGTTTAAGTGTAAAAACCGAAAAATGATAACAAGAGTTGGTACCACATGGCATGAGTTGCATTGAGTTGCATTGCGTCTAATGGAATGAATATATGATTGTTGTATGAAGTTATGCATAGGTGTATGTACATGACTTGTGTAATTGTGAACTATGGATATGTTTGATGATTGTATTTGCCTATATATATATATATATATATATATATATATATATATATATATATATATATATATATATATATATATATATATATATATATATATATATATATATATATATATATATATATATATATATATATATATATATATATATATATATATATATATATATATATATATATATATATATATATATATATATATATATATATATATATATATATATATATATATATATATATATATATATATATATATATATATATATATATATATATATATATATATGCTTTATGAAGTATATGATGAGTTATGATGAAGTATGGTGAGAATGGTGGAATACGCGTATGTGCATTACTTGTGTAATTGAGATTTGTGAATATGTGATCATTGTATGAAAGTATGCTTATGAACATGAATTGTTGATTTGAGAATTGTGAATGTGTAATTGTGAATTAGTGAATAAACATAATATGTGTATGTTCATGTGGAATATTGAGATTTATGGTTACGTGCATGATGAATATGCTTGGTGATTATCCATATTTGGTTATATATATGTTGTATTGTACATGATGAATTATAATGAATTGTGGTGAGAAAATGTGGAATATATGTATTTTGTGCTTGTGTATTTGTGTATATATAATTATATGCATTATTATTATGATAATATTTCTCACCCTTCTGCTGGAATGATGTCCTACATGACATCGTGCAGGTATCAAGGAGTAGTATTGGTCGTAGTTACGAGGTCGCTTTTGGTGTAGCCGTTTAGTGATTTAATTATGTTGGGTCGAGTCATGCTCTGGTCATGTAACACTGGGATCACTTGGGTTGTGTTTAAGATATACATTATGTACTCTATAAACGTGTTTATATCCATTGGAATATTATGATGTTGGCCTTAGTGCCTAAGTGATGTTGTTTTATGTGATAAAAACAAATGTTTCTTTTATGAAAATTGTGGTATAATTAAATCCGCTGCTACATGCAAAGTGAAGTTTTGTAAAGCATAATTTTATATTGAAATAGTAATGAGCATGACAGGTGGTTTTGATATTTTGAAAGTTATGTGTAATGCCCTTTTGTAAATGCATGGAAATTTACTCTGATTATTCAGATATTATCCGCGGGGTTTAGAAGGGTGTTACATTAGTGGTATCAGAGCCTGGTTGGTCCGTCCGGCCAAGTTGTCTAATGTTGGTTGTTCCCTTGTATGCGACATGTGTGTGAAAACACTGTCGATACATGTTTGTTGTCTAACCTTTGTCTACAGAAGTGGGAATGATCTAAGTGGGGGAGAAACTTGTGCTTCTCCAGGATACTGCAAGTGCGGAGTTGTAGCTTAGTGTGTGGTTAAACGCTCTTATAGTTTGGTAAAGATGGTTTATACCCCATCATGATTTTCGGCTGTCTATCGATAAATTGAGGAACTGATCACCCTTAATCTCTTGTTGATAGTAGTTGGGATTGTGTTGGATGGGATAGACGTGTCTTGCAAGCTTAGATGGCGTGAGCAATGAATTGTTTGGAGTTAACCCAAGTGCTGAAAAATTGTTTTGATGAGTCGGCGCAGGACAGTGATGAGATGTTTCATTTTGATGGAAATTTTGAGTGTTAACGAAGGTGGGAAGTTGGCGGTTTGCCGATTAATTGTGGTTGTCTGGAAGTTATTCTGACAAGATAATGATATACAGCCAGAACGTGAAGTGGAGTTGTGATTGACTTAGTTACGGGAACTAGTCCGATATTAAGAGCTCTATATTGTATGTCTATTTGGATAGTCAAGGAATTAAGCTGATTGAGTAGTTTTGAGACTTGTGTCTGGTGTGTGTGCTGTGGCAACAGATTGTGAAGTCAAGTATATAAAGGGTGGATAGTGACTTCTGGTGATTATTAAAGGAAGTAAGGTGTGGGATACTATATTGGTATAATTAGACCTTTAAACATTTCAAGAGTTGAAGATGTGTTGAATAGCCTTCTAAGTGTGGAAATGTTGTTTTCGTATTTTTGTCGTAACGGGAGGACCGTAACTCGGAATGACGCAAGATTAGAAGCGCGGGAAACAATGCTTTATGTGATGGTGAAGTAGTGACATGGAATTAATTATTTATTGATGGAATATGTTTGGTTGTTGTAGTAAGTGCGGTTTGTATTTCCGCCATGACTCACAAATTGAGTGTCCGTTTGGCATAAGATTCTCCATACTTAATTGAGTGAGTCAATGGTTGGGTAACCGATGATATTTGGATATACTCGAAGAGTATAGAGGATCATGTTGAGCATCGGGAACTTGAGTTATCAGTGTTGGAGAAGAAGTAGTAATATTCTACTGTGAAGAAAGTTTAAGGAATCGTTAGGAAAACTGTCAACAGCTCGTGTATTGGTTTTGCCGAATCCGACAGAACAAATTGTTGTGTTTTGTGATGTTTGGTTGATATGATTGGGAGATATGTTAAGTACAACATCATCGAGTTTTGGTTATGCTTTAAGGCAACTTAAAGTACATAAGGGAATTATCTGACAAGTAATTGGAGTTGGTTGCTGTTGCATGTTTGTGTCGGAGTTTGGAAGCCTCAACTGTTTAGTTGAGATTTGAGATGGTTGGTGATCTTAAGAACTTAAGGTATTTGTTGATTTGAAAAAGAATTGAATATGGTGCAGAGGAAATAAATAGGGACTTCTGAAGGAGTATGGTTTTGGGTTGAATTACCATTCGAGTGAGACCAAGTGGTAGCAGAGGTATCGAATTGGAAATTTCTGTATATACCAATGATGATGGTAATGAGTTAGAACTGATGAAGCAAATTCGGGATATGAGTTTGGTCTGTGAAGAAAATATCTTAGAGAGTTGAGCTTTGTATCTTGAGACTGACTATAGGTATTCTTGATAAGATTCGAAGAAGTCGAAGTTCTAATTTGAGTTAATAGATTGATTGAATTTAATGAATTGAAGTCGAAGAGCTGATTTTCAGATTGATGAGAATGGTACCATGAGATGTCGTGATGGAGTGTGTGTTCCAAATAGTGTGAGTTGGATAAGAGTACTCTGGAAAAAGAACATTGAGATATATGGAGAGAGAAGTGGTTGAAGTGGTATGTGCTGGTTTGACTTATCGGAAGTCGAAGTGTGAACATCAGAGGTTGTTGGACCTGATACAATTATTGAATATTTCTAAATGGTATGGGATAGTATTCTCATGGATTTTGTGTCGGGTTTTTCGAAGAAATGCGAAGGGATATGATTCGACTTGGATGGTTATGAATGGATTGGCAAGATTAACTCATTTCTTACTAATGAGGATGAATCATTCTATGCTGAAGCTAGCTAAGAGGTATAGTGAGGAAGTTGCGGGGTAGTATGGGTTACCGTCGAATATTGTGTCAGATGGGAATCTGAATTTTCGTTGAGATTTTGAGAAAGTTGTAGACGCTTTGGGTGTCATGTTGAAATTGAACTCTGTCTAGCATCCGTGGACGGAATGGACAAACAAAGAGAACTATCTAGTATGTAGAGGATTTGTGGAGAGCTTGTGTGTTGGATCAAGGTGGATCGTGGGATAGTTAATTATCGTTGCTTGAATTACCTACAATGACAATGATCATTCTAGTATCGGAATGACATTGTATGAGGCTTTGTATGGTAAGAGGTGTAGGAATCCTTTGTGTTGATGTGTGCCAGACGAGAGTGTTGTACTCGGACCTGAGATTGTGCAAGAGACGACTAGAAAGATTAAAAGAACCCAAGAAAAGACGTGTTTCGAGAGTTACAATAGTAACTGGTGTCAGTCGAGCTTGAGGTCTCGGAAGCACCCACTGTGTTTTGTTGATCTGTATCAGAGTGGCGCAGCGGAAGCATGGAGAAAATAGCATGTTAGATTGTTTTACCGCGGTCGCTTGTGGGAATTGCATGATGTGTTCATGTGTCTAAGTTGAGGAAGTGCATTGATTCAGATGGATAATGTACGAGTGAGAGAGGATTTGATTGTTGAGACATTGCCAGTTCAGGTTGATGAACGAGAAGCAACTTCGAGGTATAGAGATTCCTTTGGTGGAGGTAGTTGGGAGATTAGGATGCGAGAGTCGTATCCAGAGTTATTTGAATCAGGTAACATTTTCGAGGACGAAAATTCCTAAAGTGGGGGAGGGTTGTAACAGCCCAATTTTTCAATAAGTGATTAATTGTGCTAATTAATTGGTTTATGTGATTTATCTGATTTAAATAAGTTATTGGATTTATTTAAATGAGTTAATGGATTTAATTAATTTATTCTACTTGGTAGAATAATGTGGATTTATTAGATATTCTCTAATTATTGATAAAATGAGATATTTTGTGAGAAATGAATTGATAGATATTTTTGAGAGAAGAATTATGATGGAAAGAAAATAAAAGGATATATAAGGGAAATTGGAGAGAAAAGAAAAGAGATAGAAACATAAGAGAAAGAAAGAAAGAAAGAAAAGGAGAGAAAGAATAGAGAAAGAGGAGAAAAGAGAAGAGAAGAGGAAAACTTGGAGAAATCATCAAGAATCAACTTCAAGTTTCAATCCAATCAAGGTAAGGGTAAGAAACATTATTATTTGATCAATGTGTATGATTATGTATGAGTTGTGTTGGATTTCTTGGTAGTTTTCTCTATTTTCCATTTCTAGGCCATAAATGGTTTAATCGATAGAATCGAGTTTTGAACGGTTAGAATTCAAAATAAATTGCATAGTTTAGTCGGATAATGTTTAGCCGTGATTATTGGATTTCGTTTGATTGAATTTGGTTGAGTTTGTGAGTTTTGACATTTTTGGATAATTGAGGGTTTGAGATTTGAGTGAAAATCGGACGTCGTAGAAATCATGTTTAATGGTTCTAATTCGCTGCTATATGTTAGGTGATTATGAGTATATGTTTGTTTCGAAAAAAAGAATTGAATCGGTCGGATTTTCGGGCGAAAATGCAAAATCCCGTAGCCGTGTTTAGGCAAAATTCTGGTTTTTCGGAAAACTTCGAAAATTCATAACTCTTGAACGTAAGTCGGTTTTGACCCCCGTTCGAAGCGTTGGTAAGTTAACGAGATTGTCTTTCTAGAAAAAATGGTTTTGAAGCCTGTACCTAGTTCAATTATAGCAGAAAATTGAAAACATATTGTTGTGTTGATTTTTACCGTCCCGAATGTGTGTGATTGATGTGTTATTGTGCAGAAAACTTTTGTTATATAACTTATAGCTTGTGCATGTTGTGATATGATATGCTGTGGATAGCCGTATGGCGTGAATCCTAGATGGTGGAATCGATTATGAAATATAGTCTTTTGAAAAATATATGCATATTGTTTGTATGTGAAGAATGCATGAGAACATATTGTGAATATGTGTGCATTGCTTGATAAATGTGGTAATGATATTGAAGTGTAAATGCATATTGATTATATGCGATATTGTGAATATGTGTGCATTGTTTGAAAAGGTAATGAGGTTGAATTATGAATGCATATTTGTTGTATCTGATTATTGTGAATTAATGCATGAGGGCATATTGTAAGATATGCGTGCATTGTTTGACAAATATGTTGATGAAAAGTATGAATACTTGATTATATGATATGTTGTGTGTGCAATCTTTTTTAATTCTTGAAGGGAGGAATTATGTGAATGCATGGGATTAAGACGTGTGATCGGTCTTAAGTGCATTTTGTTGTTGATTGCATATGCATCATTTAGTCAAGAGGCAATGTTTGCTAGTTTCGTGGAGACTAGTGGCTTGTCCCAAACCTAGAAGGGTGGGTTTGAAAGCTTAGGGAACGAGCTTTTGTTGTTATCGGTCTAGAAGGGTGGACCCGGTTTAAGTGTAAAAACCGAAAAATGATAACAAGTGTTGGTACCACATGGCATGAGTTACATTGAGTCTCATGGAATGAATATATGATTGTTGTATGAAGTTATGCATAGGTGTATGTACATGACTTGTGTAATTGTGAACTATGGATATGTTTGATGATTGTATTTGCATATATATATATATATATATATATATATATATATATATATATATATATATATATATATATATATATATATATATATATATATATATATATATATATATATATATATATATATATATATATATATATATATATATATATATATATATATATATATATATATATATATATATATATATATATATATATATATATATATATATATATATATATATATATATATATATATATATATATATATATATATATATATATATATATATATATATATATATATATATATATATATATATATATATATGCTTTGTGAAGTATATGATGAGTTATGATGAAGTATGGTGAGAATGGTGGAATACGTGTATGTGCATTACTTGTGTAATTGAGAGTTATGAATATGTGATCATTGTATGAAAGTATGCTTATGAACATGAATTGTTGATTTAAGAATTGTGAATGTGTAATTGTGAATTAGTGAATAAACATAATATGTGTATGTTCATTTGGAATGTTGAGATTTATGGATATATGCATGATGAATATGCTTGGTGATTATCCATATTTGATTATATATATGTTGTATTGTACATGATGAGTTATAATGAATTGTGGTGAGAAAATGTGGAATATATGTATTTTGTGCTTGTGTATTTGTGTATATATAATTATATGCATTGTTATTATGATAATATTTCTCACCCTTCTGCTGGAATGATGTCATACATGACATCGTGCAGGTATCAAGGAGTAGTATTGCTCGTAGTTACGAGGTCGCTTTTGGTGTAGCCGTTTAGTGATTTAATTATGTTGGGTCGAGTCATGCTCTGGTCATGTAACACTGGGATCGCTTGAGTTGTGTTTAAGATATACATTATGTACTCTATAAACGTGTTTATATCCATTGGAACATTATGATGTTGGCCTTAGTGCCTAAGTGATGTTGTTTTATGTGATAAAAACAAATGTTTCTTTTATGAAAATTGTGGTATAATTGAATCCGCTGCTACATGCAAAGTGAAGTTTTGTAAAGCATAATTTTATATTGAAATAGTAATGAGCATGACAGGTGGTTTTGATATTTTGAAAGTTATGTGTAATGCCCTTTTGTAAATGCATGGAAATTTACTCTGATTATTCATATATTATCCGTGGGGTTTAGAAGGGTGTTACATTAGTGGTATCAGAGCCTGGTTGGTCCGTCCGGCCAAGTTGTCTAATGTTGGTTGTTCCCTTGTATGCGATATGTGTGTGAAAACACTGTCGATACATGTTTGTTGTCTAACCTTTGTCTACAGAAGTGGGAATGATCTAACGGGGGAGAAACTTGTGCTTCTCCAGGATACTGCAAGTGTGGAGTTGTAGCTCAGTGTGTGGTTAAACGCTCTTATAGTTTGGTAAAGATGGTTTATATCCCATCATGATTTTCGGCTGTCTATCGATAAATTGAGGAACTGATCACCCTTAATCTCTTGTTGATAGTAGTTGGGATTGTGTTGGATGGGATAGACGTGTCTTGCAAGCTTAGATGGCGTGAGCAATGAATTGTTTGGAGTTAAGCCAAGTGCTAAAAAATTGTTTTGATGAGTCGGCGCAGGATAGTGATGAGATGTTTCATTTTGATGGAAATTTTGAGTGTTAACGAAAGTGGGAAGTTGGCGGTTTGCCGATTAATTGTGGTTGTCTGGAAGTTATTCTGACAAGATAGTGATATACAGCCAGGACGTGAAGTGGAGTTGTGATTGACTTAGTTACGGGAACTAGTCTGATATTAAGAGCTCTATATTGTATGTCTATTTGGATAGTCAAGGAATTAAACCGATTGAGTAGTTTTGAGACTTGTGTCTGGTGTGTGTGCTGTGGCAACAGATTGTGAAGTCAAGTATATAAAGGGTGGATAGTGACTTCTGGTGATTATTAAAGGAAGTAAGGTGTGGGATACTATATTGGTATAATTAGACCTTTAAACATTTCAAGAGTTGAAGATGTGTTGAATAGCCTTCTAAGTGTGGAAATGTTGTTTTCGTATTTTTGTCGTAACGGGAGGACCGTAACTCGGAATGACGCAAGATTAGAAGCGCAGGAAACAATGCTTTATGTGATGGTGAAGTAGTGACATGGAATTAATTATTTATTGATGGAATATGTTTGGTTGTTGTGGTAAGTGCGGTTTGTATTTCCTCCATGACTCACAAATTGAGTGTCCGTTTGGCATAGGATTCTCCATACTTAATTGAGTGAGTCAATGGTTGGGTAACCGATGATATTTGGATATACTCGAAGAGTATAGAGGATCATGTTGAGCATCGGGAACTTGATTTATCAGTGTTGGAGAAGAAGTAGTAATATTCTACTGTGAAGAAAGTTTAAGGAATTGTTAGGAAAGCTGTCAACAACTCGTGTATTGGTTTTGCCGAATCCGACAGAACAAATTGTTGTGTTTTGTGATGTTTGGTTGATATGAATGGGGGATATGTTAAGTACAACATCATCGAGTTTTGGTTATGCTTTAAGGAAACTTAAAGTACATAAGGGAATTATCTGACAAGTAATTGGAGTTGGTTGCTGTTGCATGTTTGTGCCGGAGTTTGGAAGCCTCAATTGTTTAGTTGAGATTTGAGATGGTTGGTGATCTTAAGAACTTAAGGTATTTGATGATTTGGAAAAGAGTTGAATATAGTGCAGAGGAAATAAATAGGGCTTCTGAAGGAGTATGGTTTTGGGTTGAATTACCATTCGAGTGAGACCAAGTGGTAGCAGAGGTATCGAATTGGAAATTTCTGTATATACCAATGATGATGGTAATGAGTTAGAACTGATGAAGTAAATTCGGGATATGAGTTTGGTCTGTGAAGAAAATATCTTAGAGAGTTGAGCTTTGCATCTTGAGACTGACTATAGGTATTCTTTTATAAGATTCGAAGAAGTCGAAGTTCTAATTTGAGTTAATAGATTGATTGAATTTAATGAATTGAAGTCGAAGAGCTGATTTTCGAATTGATGAGAATGGCACCATGAGATGTCGTGATGGAGTGTGTGTTCCAAATAGTGTGAGTTGGATAAGAGTACTCTGGAAGAAGAACATTGAGATAGATGGAGAGAGAAGTGGTTGAAGTGGTATGTGCTGGTTTGACTTATCGGAAGTCGAAGTGTGAACATCAGAGGTTGTTGGACCTGATACAATTATTGAATATTTCTAAATGGTATGGGATAGTATTCCCATAGATTTTGTGTCGGGTTTTCCGAAGAAATGCGAAGGGATATGATTCGACTTGGGTGGTTATAAATGGATTGGCAAGATTAACTCATTTTTTACTAATGAGGATGAATCATTCTATGTTGAAGCTAGCTAAGAGGTATAGTGAGGAAGTTGCGGGGTAGTATGGGTTACCGTCGAATATTGTGTCAGATGGGAATCTGAATTTTCGTTGTGATTTAGAGAAAGTTGTAGACGCTTTGGGTGTCATGTTGAAGTTGAACTCTGTCTAGCATCCGTGGACGGAATGGACAGACAAAGAGAACTATCTAGTATGTAGGGGATTTGTGGAGAGCTTGTGTGTTGGATCAAGGTGGATCGTGGGATAGTTAATTATCGTTGCTTAAATTACCTACAATGACAATGATCATTCTAGTATCGGAATGACATTGTATGAGGCTTTGTATGGTAAGAGGTGTAGGAATCCTTTGTGTTGATGTGTGCCAAGCGAGAGTGTTGTACTCGGACCTGAGATTGTGCAAGAGCCGACTAGAAAGATTAAAAGAACCCAAGAAAAGACGTGTTTCGAGAGTTACAATAGTAACTGGTGTCGGTCGAGCTTGAGGTCTCGGAAGCACCCACTGTGTTTTGTTGATCTGTATCAGAGTGGCGCAGCGGAAGCATGGAGAAAATAGCATGTTAGATTGTTTTACCGCGGTCGCTTGTGGGAATTGCATGATGTGTTCATGTGTCTAAGTTGAGGAAGTGCATTGATTCAGATGGATAGTGTACGAGTGAGAGAGGATATTATTGTTGAGACATTGCCAGTTCAGGTTGATGAATGAGAAGCAACTTCGAGGTATAGAGATTCCTTTGGTGGAGGTAGTTGGGAGATTAGGATTCGAGAGTCGTATCCAGAGTTATTTAAATCAGGTAACATTTTCGAGGACGAAAATTCCTAAAGTGGGGGAGGGTTGTAACAGCCCAATTTTTCAATAAGTGATTAATTGTGCTAATTAATTGGTTTATGTGATTTATCTGATTTAAATAAGTTATTGGATTTATTTAAATGAGTTAATGGATTTAATTAATTTATTCTACTTGGTAGAATAATGTGGATTTATTAGATATTCTCTAATTAATGATAAAATGAGATATCTTGTGAGAAATAAATTGATAGATATTTTTGAGAGAAGAATTATGATGGAAAGAAAATAAAAGGATATATAAGGGAAATTGGAGAGAAAAGAAAAGAGATAGAAACATAAGAGAAAGAAAGAAAGAAAGAAAAGGAGAGAAAGAATAGAGAAAGAGGAGAAAAGAGAAGAGAAGAGGGAAACTTGGAGAAATCATCAAGAATCAACTTCAAGCTTCAATCCAATCAAGGCAAGGGTGAGAAACATTATTATTTGATCAATGTGTATGATTATGTATGAGTTGTGTTGGATTTGTTGGTAGTTTTCTCTATTTTCCATTTCTAGGGCATAAATGGTTTAATCGGTAGAATCGAGTTTTGAACGGTTAGAATTCAAAATAAATTACATAGTTTAGTCGGGTAATGTTTAGCCGTGATTATTGGATTTCGTTTGATTGAATTTGGTTGAGTTTGTGAGTTTTGACATTTTTGGATAATTGAGGGTTTGAGATTTGAGTGAAAATCGGACGTCGTAGAAATCGTGTTTAATGGTTCTAATTCACTGCTATATGTTAGGTGAGTATAAGTATATGTTTGTTTCGAAAAAAAGAATTGAATCGGTCGGATTTTCGGGCGAAAATGCAAAATCCCGTAGCCGTGTTTAGGCAAAATTCTGGTTTTTTGGAAAACTTCGAAAATTCATAACTCTTGAACCGTAAGTCGATTTTGACCTCCGTTCGAAGCGTTGGTAAGTTAATGAGATTGTCTTTCTAGAAAAAAATGGCCTTGAGGCCTGTACCTAGTTCAATTATAGCAGAAAATTGAAAACATATTGTTGTGTTGATTGTTACCGTCGCGAATGTGTGTGATTGATGTGTTATTGTGCAGAATACTTTTGTTATATAACGTATAGCTTGTGCATGTTGTGATATGATATACTGTGGGTAGCCGTATGACGTAAATCCTAGATGGTGGAATCGATTATGAAATATAGTCTTTTGACAAATATATGCATATTGTTTGTATGTAAAGAATGCATGAGAACATATTGTGAATATGTGTGCATTGCTTGATAAATGTGGTAATGATATTGAAATGTAAATGCATATTGATTATATGCGATATTGTGAATGCATGAGAACATATTGTGAATATGTGTGCATTGTTTGAAAAGGTAATGAGGTTGAATTATGAATGCATATTTGTTGTATCCGATTATTGTGAATTAATACATGGGGGCATATTGTAAGATATGCGTGCATTGTTTGACAAATATGTTGATGAAAAGTATGAATACTTGATTATATGATATGTTGTGTGTGCAATCTTGTTTAATTCTTGAAGGGAGGAATTATGTGAATTCATGGATTAAGACGTGTGATCGGTCTTAAGTGCATTTTGTTGTTGATTGCATATGCATCATTTGGTCAAGAGGCAATGTTTGCTAGTTTCGTGGAGACTAGTGGCTTGTCCCAAACCTAGAAGGGTGGGTTTGAAAGCTTAGGGAACGGACTTTTGTTGTTATCGGTCTAGAAGGGTGGACCCGGTTTAAGTGTAAAAACCGAAAAATGATAACAAGTGTTGGTACCATATGGCATGAGTTGCATTGAGTCTCATGGAATGAATATATGATTGTTGTATGAAGTTATGCATAGGTGTATGTACATGACTTGTGTAATTGTGAACTATGGATATGTTTGATAATTGTATTTGCCTATATATATATATATATATATATATATATATATATATATATATATGCTTTGTGAAGTATATGATGAGTTATGATGAAGTATGGTGAGAATGGTGGAATACGCGTATGTGCATAACTTGTGTAATTGAGAGTTGTGAATATGTGATCATTGTATGAAAGTATGCTTATGAACATGAATTGTTGATTTGAGAATTGTGAATGTGTAATTGTGAATTAGTGAATAAACATAATATGTGTATGTTCATGTGGAATGTTGAGATTTATGGATACGTGCATGATGAATATGCTTGGTGATTATCCATATTTGATTATATATATGTTGTATTGTACATTATGAGTTATAATGAATTGTGGTGAGAAAATATGGAATACGTGTATTTTGTGCTTGTGTATTTGTGTATATATAATTATATGCATTGTTATTATGATAATATTTCTCACCCTTCTGCTGGAATGATGTCCTACATGACATCGTGCAGGTATCAAGGAGTAGTATTGCTCGTAATTAAGATGTCGCTTTTGGTGTAGCCGTTTAGTGATTTAATTATGTTAGGTCGAGTCATGCTCTGGTCATGTAACATTGGGATCGCTTGGGTTGTGTTTAAGATATACATTATGTACTCTATAAACGTGTTTATATCCATTGGAATATTATGATGTTGGCCTTAGTGCCTAAGTGATGTTGTTTTATGTGATAAAAACAAATGTTTCTTTTATGAAAATTGTGGTATAATTGAATTCGCTGCTACATGCAAAGTGAAGTTTTTTAAAGCATAATTTTATATTGAAATAGTAATGAGCATGACAGGTGGTTTTGATATTTTGAAAGTTATGTGTAATGCCCTTTTGTAAATGCATGGAAATTTACTCTGATTATTCATATATTATCCGTGGGGTTTAGAAGGGTGTTACAAACCTTATCCTTCGAGCTACATTTTGGGGTTGAGATCCAAACATATTTTACATGGTATCAGAGTCAGGTTAATGGAGTGTTGAATGTCAAATATGACTTAAAATAAACCAATATTCTTGGAGTTTTTCAACTATTTTCTTATGTTTTCATTGATTTATTCCACGTTCTTGTGTGAATTTTTATAAAATTACATGTACCATTGGATACCTTGATTTGTGTGTTATTGTATAGGATTTATGTGTAATTATCAAAGAACAAGGCACAAATGAATCAACAAGGAAGCCAGAGAAAAGAAGAAGATTCTGCAAGTTCACAGTGTGAACCATAAGCAAAGCCAAGGCGAGCTCGCAGTGCGAGCTCAAGGCGAAGGCCAGCGAGCTGGATATTTTGGATGGCAGTAAGAAAACGCCTCTCTGAATGCAGTGCAAAGGTATGATGCCGTTTTCGATGATTGGTGTTTAGATATTGAATCACATTGCAATAGTTTCTATATTTTTGAACTTTGTACAATTGTTTATATTGTATATATACTTCTTTCCTTTCATGTTTGATCAAGTGTTGGATAGGGATAGATGTTGATGAGAACTTCTAGATTGGTTTCTCTTTTGCTAAAAAGTATCCAATGAAGATTCTATAAAGTTTGGATGGTGATGATAGAAATTTTTAATGTGATGAATGCCGACAAGGTAAATGGTTACCGCTTTCTAGAATGTTAGAACAATTAAGATTTTTGTGCAAATGTGTATTCTTGTTTCATTGTATAACTTGTTTTAATGTTTGAGTCACTTAGGTCCAAAATCCATAAATTGTGAGAAACCTCCATTATTTACTAAATACTTGGATAACAGTTAACTTAGTTTAATTCATTCGATTCATACTTAATCTTTTGATTATTGTGACTTTATGGAAGCATTAGAAAGGATCAAGGCATTTTTTTTATATATTAAGCATATCCATATCCAAAAATAACTTACTCGTGAGTAGTGAGAATTCATTAAACCTATTGATCCTAATAGATTAGATCCCCTTTTAGTGATGAACTTAGTTTGTTTATATATAAAAACTTGAAAGCTTCGTTTATTATTGAATTTTGCGGGGTTATAAATTTTTTTCTTAAAACCTTTGAACTTTGTTCTAAATTGATTCCCTTGCCAGAAAAAGCAAGGAGTATTCACTTGAGGTTTGATTGTAATCAAGTTGAGGAGAATGGAAAAAAAAATGATAGGTTGCTAGATTTTTGAAAAATTTCAAACAAGCAAAGAAAAAAATGTGAATATGAATGTGAAAAAGAAAAGAAAAAAAATACAGAATGCTTGTTTAAAAGAAAAAAAAATAGAGGATGCAAATAATTGTGCAAAAGGAAGTTTGAAAGGGTGAACAATAGATAAAAAGGATTGGTGAATTAAGTTGTGAGGTGTAAATAACTTGTATAGTGAATATCTCTTTTGACTGGCAACTTCGATTCAATGGCCTTTAGAAATGATCTTTTATTCTGAATCTGGCCAAGCTACAACCTTAAGTTCCCTAAGTGATATTTTGATTTCATAATTTCTGATATGATTGATTGATGAATGTATGAATTGAATTGTGTTAATATTGTTTTTTGGTTGAGTGTAATTGTCTCGCGATTGTAAAAATGCAATTTTCTTTATCCATTGATTGAAGAGGTGTGTTAGAGTGATACAAGTATGAAAGTTTAGTTGTCATTTGAAAATATTGTATGATATTTGTTTAAGAACTAAATTCTTCATCATTGTTCGATTCTAGAAAGTAGTGGACATTGCTTGTGTGCATTCTTATGTTGAATTTGAACCATAAATCCTTTCTACGCTAAATTTTATGCTTGAGTAAATCCTCTTGTTTTCATGAGGGACATACTTTACTTGGGGACAAGAAGAAATCTAGTTCGAGAGAGTTTGTTGAATGCCAAATATAACTTAAAATGAATCATTATTCTTGGCACTTTTTAACTATTTACTTATATTTTGATTAATGTTTTCCATGTTCTTGTGTGAATCTTTAATAAAATTGCATGTACCTTTGGATGTCTTCATTTGTGTGTTATTGTGTAGGATTTAAGTGTGATTATCAAAGAATGAGGCACAAATGAATGGGTAACAAAGCCAAAAATAAAATAAGAAGATTTAGCAAGTTCGAATTGCAAACATGAAGCGAAGCCAAGGCGAGCTCGCAGTGCAAGCTCAAGGCGAAGGCCGGCGAGCTAGATATTTTGGATGTCAGTAGCAAAACACCTCTCTGAATGCAGTGCGAAGGCCTGAGCAAATACGTTTGTAGTGCGAACATGAGCTTGCATTGCGAGCTTAGATATTTTCTCAGGGGCGTTTTATTTTTCAAAGGCACTTCCTGTGCCTATGAGTGACCTTTGCCGTGCGAACGAGACAAATTTTATAATACTATTTATGTAATTTTCTTCCTTTTTAGAAAGATGATTTTTGGAAAACTTATATTTTCAGAGATAGAATTTTATCTCTCTTCATTCCAAATATATTTTAGAAAGAGAAACACAAAACCCTAAGAAGGAGAAGTCTAAATACAAACAAATCGGAGCTTGGTCTTTGAGTAAGTACTTCCATCTCTGGTTGGAGTTGTATGTAATCTATTGATACCTTATGTATTTCTTCTAACCTATGTATTTATGAACTAGTTTTGATTCAATATTGACATTGTCTTTGATTTCATATTATTGGGTTTGAGATATTCATCTATCAATAAAAAAAACTCTAGACATAGATTTGTGAGTTGATACTGACTAGTATCAAACTTTTATTGTGTTAATTATTAGCACAAGACATCATTTAGTGATTAAACGGTAAAGCCTATGATAACGCTTTAGACATAAATGGTATTGTGAGGATGCGTGATAATAGAGATGAAGAACTATGTTCACATACATAATTAGTTGAGTACATGTTAAAAAAGGGTTAAACGTATGTAGGTATTCTAATCATGACATTTTATATTAATCAATCATTTATCTGATATGGATGTTATCCTTGTTTACTTGTTTACGCATTGATTTGAACCGTTATAGACATATACTCTTCAGATCTGGATCTAGGATAAATATCTATTAAGTTCTAAACTCTAGACATAGATTTAGATTTAACATTATCGTGAGCATCAGTTCTTAGTGCCCTATGTTGTGAGTTGTGTGAGACATCACGAATGAGAAAATACAGTTGTTCTCTCGACTTTGCATTAGACAGTATCTCGATTGTAGGTGATACATGAGGGTATTAGACGAATGATTGATTTTTATTTAACTAGTCAGAAGAATGCATGTGTTATCAATTGATGAAACTCCAATCCCAACAAGGCTCTGTTAAATCTAAGTCTTTACTTTATATTTTCCATCTTTATATTTTCCTCTTTTATCTATTGTACCTTAAATCTTTCAACCAACTTTTTCACAACAAGCTTAGAAACGTAGAGACCATTGAACGACGTTTTTCCCTCGCACCGATCCATGTGGAGACGACAAAACCGAGTACTCAATAATTTTTGCTTGCCACTTTACTACATCAGCATGGATTTTCTTTGAATTCCCACATTTTTTAAGTTCTTTGGTTGTTGATTGTATAAATATGTGAGAGCAACTTCATCCTTTGAGCTAGTTTTTAGAGTTGAGATCCAAATATATTTAACATGGTATCAAAGTCAGCTTAAGGATTGTAATGCGAGCATTTGACCCAAGTCTATGCTAGACGTGATGATGGGTGTTAAAGTTGATATTTGTGTTGTTGAATTTTTTTTGAAGTTTCACATATCTTAAGTTTCTGAACGGTTGATTATATAAATATGTAAGGAATTAAGAAAACTTTTTGAGGTTGAGATCCAAAATTGTTTAACAAATTCAACTACATAAATTAACTATATTTATTAATATAAATTGAATTATTCAATTACTCATAAAATTAATATCTTCACACATAGTTTATCAGGTGTCAAATAAATTTATACAAAAAGAATCCCACATTTTCTATTTTATTTATATTTCAAGTAGGGGTTTATATGGATTGGGTTGGATCAGGTTTATTCTAATACGTTACCCAATCCGTTCAAACTTGAAGGTGACATGGCCATTGTCCAACCCATAATTTCATGGTTAAAATCGAACATAACCGACTCGTTCATTTATGAATTGGATTGAGTTAGATTCGTGAGTTTTGTTTCAAATAAAAGATATTGTTTTGATAATTTTTTTCAGTTATAAAAAATTTGTAACAACTCAATAGAATTACACTCATTTTTAACACTCAAATTGGAAGAAACATATCATATAATATATAATAAAATTCATCCACTTAACATAACACTTGATAATAGATGAAAATTTCACAAGACTTGTTATTTCCATATAAAACACGTGTTCTGACCTGATCAGAAGGGGACCAATGACTTGCCACACGCCGTTGATCTGCTGCCTGTTCACTAGTGTTGAAAAGGAGATGGAGGGTGTACCTGCAAGACACTCCGATGGCAAAGTAAGAGTTTGGACAGAGTGACAACAAATACAGAAAATGGGTAAGAAGAGAATACTTGACCCTCTTAGGGAATAGGGCATTTATAGAGAGACACCAGCGCTGGGCCAATAGTCACTTGTAGTGGGCTGGATTGCCAGACCCAACCCAGGTGACTGCTAGGGCTTACGTGGCATAGTAAAGACCGGAATATGGTCTTCGCCCTAGTTCAACTGCTCCGTGCACTCCACAAAGTGGGTTGACCTGCTCTTTCAAAAGTGAGCATTTGGTTGATGACGTGCCCCCGCGGAAGGGAGCACGTGTGGAGGACACGTTGTTCTGCTCGACAAGGAAGGAGGTTCTGCCTGCGGAGGGACCATTGTCTGCCCGGCAGAGACCATGTGCTCGACGGATGAAGCCCTAGTTGGATTGGGCCTAACAGAGCATCATTGGGTTGGGCCTTCCCGATCAAGCCGAGGCCCATGCCAGAACAGGAGCCCCCTAAGTCGTAGCTCCGAGGGAGGGAGCGAGGACTTGATGACGCCGTTCCGGGGATGAGAGGTTAGCCCGAGGAGAGAATCCTCTGGCTCGTACTCTGTGGGACGCGTGCACGTGGGTCCTTCCTCGCCATCGGGTGTCCGGGGGTTGAGGACATGTGTTGGCGGGGAGATGTGAAGGGATGCGACTGTCAGCCTTCACCACGTGTCATGCGTTGGATGGCTATGAGGGCGGCTATCGTAGGGTACTCGAGTGCCTAGTGACGCTTCGAGTCCCGTGCTGGGGTATAAGTAGGTGAGTCCCCGTCCGTTTTTCACTTTCGCCATAATTGTTTTCAACCACGAGGATTTGCTGCTCCGCTTCCGATGGACATCTCCGCCGTGACTGCCACCGCGTATTCTGTTGTTAATCGCAATCTAGTAAGTTTTTCTTCTCCTTTCTCTTGTTTTTCTTGTCTGTTTCGAAACTGGGGTCGGGGCGTGTTGAAAGCCCTGAGGAGAGAGGTGCGCCTTCGCCGCTATATGTGGTGTTTTCTAGGGTTTTTAGATGAAGGCGCCGAAGACGCGCGAAGGAACGGTTAAAGCTCCCGGGGACAAACGCTTATTCTGATGAATGCCCCGGGGAGAGACGATAGGCTGGTTGAACGTCCAGGGGGGGGGGATGCGTAGCTTAGCCGGATAGGTGTCTTGGGGAGAAGAGAGGATTAGGAGTGAGCCCCCGAGGAGGATGCTCGGGTGCTTTTCGACCGTTGCTCGCAGGGGCTGTCCTCGTTGCCCTTTCACTTGACTTACGGTGGAAGGGTGAATTTGATCTTTGTCATCGAATTCACCGTTACCTTCTGCTTTTCAGGTGTTCATGTCTTCGTGGATCTTGGGGACTATGGTCGCGGATGAAGTGCCGGGAGTTTCTCTCGCTGACGAACGGGTCTGTTCTATCGAGGAGTGGGTAGCCGACGAGCCTCTATCCACACCCTCGTACTTCGCTTGCGATACGGTTGGAGCTTACGCCACTGTGGAAGATATGGGCTAAGATGATCCCCAGAACTGGCAGGTCTACCGGCCTCAAGAACACCACCATATATGCTCAAAGTATGGGAGGATGCGACTCCCCATGTATGAGTTCTAATTTCGGGAGGCCAGACTCAGATTTCCATTTTCGAATTTTCATCTAGGGCTCTTTGACTGGCTGCGGTTGGCCCCCTCGCAGTTGCATCCGACCGCTATAGCCATTGTTCGGGCGTTCGAGATCGTCTGCCGTTTTCTGGAGGTCGGGGCCACGTTACTGCTGTTCTTCCGTCTCTTCCATCTGCAGCGGCAGACGGTGAATGGTTGGCACAGATGGGTTTCGTTCAAACAACCGAACAAGCTCTTTAAGACGTACATGGACTCTGTTTGGGACTTCAATGGGTGCTTATTCGTCGTCAGTCCAATCACTCTCGCAGGGGTCGACTCGTTGTACCAGGAAGGGGAGCGGGTAGTGAATGGTCGGAGGGAAGCCGTCATGTTGCCGAAAGTACCCGTGGAGTGGACTCACGAGCATTTCTCCAAGGGGACCGATCGGTACATCATGCGCGAGGGGTCCCTCAATGATGAGAACATGGCCAGCTATTTGAAGATAGTTGCTTTCGTGCGCAGTCTGCCCCCGTTGAATCTAGTGACACCCGATGGCTGGTATATCCTCGACAGTCAGGGGAATATCCGCCAGAAGGCGAGGCTGATCAATACGAAGGCCCTGCTCGAGTGTTCCTCGGAGAAGGAGGCCCTTAGCTATTTAGGTGGTGGCCGCCTTATTTTTCCTTTTACTTCTCATTTTTGGTCTGTTACTGACTTATTTCTTTTGTTTTTTGCAGGGAGCATGTCTCCTGTCGAGGAGAGGGTGAAGAAGTTGCATGCGTCGAGGCCCGTTGCTGCTGCAAAGACACGGTTAGGTCAGGTAGCTGCTGGTGACCAGGGCGGTAAGGGTTCTTCCTCGTCTCCTCAGGGAAGCGAGTCCCCCACTACTCAGGGGGCCCCGAAGAGGCCTAGGGTTTAGCAGGTGGAGAGCGTGGTCAACTTGACGGTTGGCTCCGCTGAGGAGGGTTTCACAATCCCGCCCTGCCATCAGCATCCTGGTTACTTCCACGGGGCAAGGTCGCCTAACATTTTGGCTAGGGAAGTGAAGACAATCCTCAGTATGGACCAGGCTGCTTGTCGACAGGTTTTGAGGGAGGACTTGGCCACTTTGATGGGGACTTTCACCACTGCTATGGTCCTGAATGATGAGAGCTGCTCTGCTGCTGAGCTGTCCAAACTGCAAGGGGACCTTACCTTCACGCAGTCGCGCTTGAATAAACTTACCGAGGAGCTGGAGAAGAGCAAGAGGGAGGTTGTCGACCAACGCAATAGGGGAGACAGTGCCGAGGAGAAGTTGGGGGCCGCCGAAGAGGAGGTGCGAGCACTGAAGGCTCGCGTGGGGAAGATGGAGAGTGCTCTTTGTCCTGCCGAGGATGAGACCGAAGAGGACAAATAGATGGTCACTCGAGTAGACCTGTTCGCTAGGATCCGGGTGTTGGAGAGTGACTGCTTGGAGGCATTCGCGGTTGGTTTTAACGGTGTTGTCGCGCAGCTCAAGGTGGTTAACCCTGACGTCGCCCTGGTCGAGGATGGGATTGGGCCTTTCCACGAGATTGTCGACGGACGGGTGGTCGACCTAAGTCTTGAGGATGCTGGCCACGACGCCCGCCCTGACGAACCTGAAGTGGAGGAGGAGGAAGATGCATAGATTAGTTCCGGGCCTGCTCGCCCGTGGATTTTGGGCCTGCGTGCCGAATATTTTGTGTTTTTACTAAGTGTTTTCTATGTCGGGCCTGCGTGCCCTTTTTGGTGTTGTAACCCTGACTACTGGGCTGGTGCCCGTTTTTATATGAGAATTTCTGAATTTTGTTTAAGTGTGCGCTTTGTTTTTTTTTGCATGGTGTTATGCTCGTTTTACTTATGCACTATGTATGCTTGAATTGTATGTTTATATGTTTTAAATGCATGTTTCTCATGCCTTTGGGCCTGTTCAGGGTTGGTAGCTCGACGATGTTTGTTTTCAATAGTGTGGGGAACTGGTCGGTCAACCGATTTGATTTCCGGGTCTGTCCGGGGGTAGTTTATCCCCGTGGCGTGGACGTTCCATCGCGAGCTGGGTGTCCTGCCGATTCTGGTACAGCGACGGGGAGCCTCAGTTGAGGTATTCTCCGTCGAGCAGAGCCTCCTGCCTGCACACATAAAGGTAGGGCTTGCTATTTTGTTGGTCTCTAGGAGACGCGAGGAGGTGCGATGGTACCATATCGCCCCCTTGTGGTCGCAGCGCCTGGGCGTCGCGAGCAGCGCTTAAATGTAGTACCTTTTCAGCTTCTCAGCGTTCCATGGTCAAGCTAGTTGATCCCCGTGTAGGTTTTCGAGGTAGTAGGCCCTGTGCTCCGTCTTGTCACGAACACGATATGGGTCTTCCCAATTCGCAGCTAGTTTGCCCATGTGAGAGTCCTTCTGGTTTCTTCGGAGGACTAGGTCGCCGATCTGAAACTCGCTTTTTAGGACCCTATTGTCGTAGCAAAGTGCTACTTGTTGTTTTAGCCTAGCTTCGCGGAGAGATGCCCTCGATCGAGTTTCCTCGACTAGGTCGAGTTCTTCTCGAAGGGCTTCATCGTTGGCTTCGGCTTCGAGGGGTGCCTTGGTCCGTCTGGACGACTCTCGGATCTCGACTGGGATCACCGCCTCGATTCCGTATGTGAGGTGAAATGACGTTTCCCCCGCGGTCGAGTGAGGCGTGGTTTGGTATGCCCATAGTACACTATGGAGTTCCTCGACCCACGCTCTCTTGGCGTCGCCGAGTCTTTGCTTCATTTCTCTGAGGATCATTCTATTCGTGGACTCGGCTTGGCCATTTGTCTGAGGATGTTCAACCGAGGTGAAGTGATGTTTGGTGACGAAGTCCCAAAAATTTTTGTCGGTGAACTGCATGCTGTTGTCGGTGACGATGGCGAGTGAGACACCGAATCTTGCGAGGATGTTCCTTTTGTAGAATCGGAGTATGTTATGAGTCGTGATTTGGGCGAGGGCTTCGGCCTCGATCCATTTGGTGAAGTAGTCGACGCCCACGATCAGGTATTTATTTTGATACGAGCCTAAGGTGAAGGGACCAAGGATATCCATTCCCCACCAGGCGAATGGACAACAGGAGGAGAGAGATTTGAGCCCGCCCGATGGGGCGAGGTGCATGTCCCCATGTCGTTGACATTTGTCGCATTTCTTGACGTGCTCCTTTGCGTCCTCCTGCATCAACAGCTAGTAGTATCCTGCTTGTAGGGCCTTTCTCGCCAGGGACCGCCCCCCGAGGTGCTGCGCATTGATGCCCTCGTGGATCTCTTCCAGAACGGCAGCGGCCTGAGAGTTGTCGATGCATTTGAGGAGGGGAACCGCGAAGCCTCTGCGATACAATTTATCCTCGAGAAGGACGTACGAGCAGGATCTTAGTTTGATTGTGCTGGCCTCTTTGGGTTCGGCGGAGAGGCGACATGCGCTGAGGTAGGCGTGCAAAGACGTCATCCAACAGTTGATGTCCCCTATGGCGCTGACGTCGAGCAGTGCTTTAGCCTTTTCCGTGCTCGGCTGCGATAGGATCTCTTGGATGACCGACTTGTGTCCGCCCCTCTTTTTGGTGCTTGCTAGTTTTGAGAGAATATCTGCTCGAGCCTTCTGCTCGCGTGGAACATGTTGAACCTTCGCGGAGTCAAAACTTTGCATTTTTACTGTAATGAGGTCCGGGTACTTGGCCAGGTTATCATTTTTCCCATAATACTCCCCCCGTACTTGTGAGGCGACCAGTTGGGAGTCTATGAAGATTCTTATTTCCTTGCCCCCGAGGTCTGCCGCTAAGCGAAGCCTGGACAGGAACGCTTCGTACTCGGCCTGGTTGTTCGTTGTTGGAAAGGCTAGCGTTAGAGAAACCTCTATGATGGTGCCTTCCTCATTTTCAAGGATGACGCCCACGCCGCTGCCCGAGGAGTTTGAGGAGCCATCAACGAAGATAGTCCACTTGTGACTACTTGGGGTAGGCTCCGGCGAGGGGGTCATCTCGGCGACAAAGTCGGCCAGGACTTGAGCTTTGAGGGCTTTCCTCCCTTCGTAGAGGATGTCGAACTCAGATAGTTCCAATGATAATTTTAGCATCCGTACAGCCATGTCTGATCGACCGAGAAGCTGCTTGACGGGTTGCTCGGTGTCGCACCCTAATTTTTGACCTTAAGATCCCACCTCTCTATGCATCATCTTGCATGTTTATGTGCGTGTTTATTATGACTAACCAGTTTATGTAGGTACATTAATCTCAAGAAGGGATAACAGTCTTTCTCACGGTCACATATCCCCACACTTATTTCAAGATAACTTTTGAGGCCTTAGTATTTTAGCTCTCAAGTACCATTACAAGCGGATTTTGGAACTATATCTCCTTGAAGTCAAGTTTATAAGTTGGTTTCTTATTGCTCAAGATTTGGTTTAAGAATATTCTTAGACCATGTCTCAAAGTGGCCTTTTCATTAACGTCATGATGATTGTTGGGCTTTGGCAGACTATGGTTTTGAGTTGACTCTTCAGGCCAAATTATAAGGTCGAAATTTGCTCCTAAGTTTACTACAAGTGATCTATAAGTGCCCTACCAAATAGGCCAAGAGTGAAATTCAAATAAAGGCGTTGTCTTTTTTCCGTTCAATGGATTCATGCCAATTTCATCAATTTTCTTCAAAGTTACAAGTTCAAGACGATATTTTTCTTTCACTTCCAAAGTCAAAAGTAATTTCATGTTACTCAAATTCATTCAAAGCTACAAGTTTAAGGCATAAATAATTGAAGTTACAAGACCTACTCAAGTTACAACTTCAAATAAATTTTGTGAAAGACAATTTGTGAATCCAAGAATACAATTTGAGTTCATCCTAATTTGGTAGAAAAGATCAAGCATGGATTTTTAAGATTCAAGGCATGAGAAACATGGTGTACTTAAGTTATGAAATTAAGGGAGTTTACATATTTTTCTTAAAATCAAGATCCAAACTCAAGAAATTCCAAGATCACAAGCTTTAAATTTACAATAAGAAAATCATTTGGTTGTACAAGAGTTTAAAGTTTACATAGTTAAGAGTGACTAAGCCACAAATAACATAAACAAAATGGAGAGGCCTATCACACGACCCCAGTTGAGGACTCACGAATCCCCCTCTCTCATTAATGTTGCTTTTAGCCTTGGTACCATCACCTGCTCTGCAGATTTGTACCGCCCTGCACATAAGATAAACTAACAACCTTGTTAGTAGCATAACAATCCGACACAGCGGAAATTTGCGTAGGACTCACGAATTCATTTTCCCGCAGTACTACAACAAGAAGAGATCAAGAACATCACCTTCTTTTGGTACTCTATCATTAAGACAGGATATCAGTACATGTGAAAGCTCAGAGGAAAACCGTTCGTACCGGCACCTCGCACGCACCTGCCAACAACTTCAACTTCCACCAACATGTTTTGAACATATCTGCGCAACCTGCATACGACGAGGAATCAGAATATCGGTAAAAAAAATCAGAGCAAACCATCCACAATCATTGCCCAATCTTGGAAATATATACATGAAATGGAACAGGGTGGCTATTGCTGCTTCATATTTTAAAGCTACACTAAGCGTAACTACGGGATAATCTGCACTCACTGTTGTCTCCGATCAAACCTTCATACGTATACAGTCAAAAGGATTTAAATATCTATGTAATGTTTTAATACCTCGAGAATGCAATGATGATCAGTACCTGCAAATACAACATTTGACGCTTTGACTCGAATCTTGAGTGGATTATCATTGTTCCTTACGATCTGAAACGTTCCTCGGTTTCCAGGAAAATCGGAAGCGGCGACAATTCTGTTGCCTCCTTGGTTATCCAGCCCAACAAATCTCTCACTGAACACTCTAAGATTGAAGGATAAGTCATTGGCTCTCCAAATATGCATATTTATAGGGTCATTAGGATTTCTAAAGTTGGTTATATACAATAATACAACATAGAGTATTACTTACCCAGATTGTTTCCCAACCAGAAGCCGAACTGTGGTTTACAAACGACAACATCTTCTCCTCCCTACTCAACGCTAAGATATTTGAACTTCGTGGACAAAAGTAGTACTTGAACTCCATCTTGAAATCACCAGACAAAAACATGAACTTGAGTTGTATTAATGTTTTAACTATATAAGAGTGACAGAAGCAGCACCTGCAAATGAACCCATTCATGTCAGCCCAAAACACTTACTGTACGAGAGTATTTCAATAATGCAAAGCAAAAACCCAAGACAGGAGCACCATCAAGCTAATGAAGCGGTGGGTGTGCAGCGACCGTTGTCGTCATCTAGAACCGGTCTTTGTGATGACGTATTGCCTACAATAAGAATTAAAAGCACAAAATGAAATGTTATGAGAATAAAATTGACAACAACAAACCATACTGGGAAAGGAACAATACGGTGACCGCGCATGATCCATCCTAGGCCGAGAGAGTTTGTCTTGCCGTTCCTGCACTAATACTACTGTTAGAAATGCGAGAATTGCTAATAGTATAAGAGATCATATTACCCTACAAGCTGCTTCTGATAAGTTTGCAACCAAGATATGCCTTCTGACATCATTCAGGGATACTTGTTTCATCGAAAGTATGCCTTTGTACCAAGCACCATAGGGCAAGGTGTGGTTGAGCTTCATTACAATTCACTTTATGAAATTCGAGCTGCACCAAACCAGCATACACAATTAATTATTATTATGAATAGAAGAAGAAAAGTACGAGCATCAACAACGGTAAGACGGTAAAAAAAGAAGAAGGATGTGTTGAATTCATAACTTCTTGTCATGGTCCAAATCTGCATTAAGCCACGGTTAACAAGTCCATTACAATCCCAACAAGCTACAGATATGGTGAACATGCAACAACATTGATCATCTGGTACATGGCCATTTCCTTTGCTGCTCAAAACATACCCACAATTTGCAACAGACGATTAGGAACGTGAGTATCAACTGCCAAATCATTATTAAATCAATATTATGAAAGAGGAATCTGTCATTAGAACCCAAGTCTGCAACTTTTGTCAGCATTAAATCAAAGTACAAATAACAGTAATTATCAGCAAACAATTACCCCCTTCCAAAAACCATCATCCAGTCTGTTTGTTTCACGAGTTAATGAGAAGATGAACTGAAGTTTTGGGATATTCCAATTTTTGAATTCTGTCGACACAGGAAAGGAAACATTATCGCATTGATCCGTAAAGCATGCCCGTCTAAAAAAGGAAAGAGCTTTGAGTCGCAACCACCAATTCTTGATTACACCTGTGCCACAGTTATGGCAAGAATTGAAAGACTCAATCAACGAAAATAGAAACTTTCGGAACAGAGAGACAAGTGTTAATGTTACCTTCCAAAATGGTCCAAGCATGCTCCGCCTGATTTGAAAACACCTTTATTGCTCGTCAATCCGCATTGCTCCCTACAGCCCTATATAAGAAATCGTATCAGAGAGGGAACGGGAGGAAATACACAACAATTTGATTAATCCCCAAAATCTCAATTCTCAAAACCCTTAAAACTCGTAAAGAGAAGACTTATCTTCTTACTTCACCACCGTCAAGGTCCTCGTCGCTGGACCCACCGCGAAACCACTTCAAATGTCGTCGCGAGCACCATCAGCCACCCATCAATGATCCTACAAGAGAGAAAGCCACTTTTGGTAAGGATTACTAATGTTGATCTATAGTTTTGATGTCTTTTGTCTGTTTGTTTTTTAGAATTTTGAAGTGGAGAAAAAGAGAATTGTGGAAAAGAACGGAGTTAGAGAAGAGAAGAAGGAAGCACGAAGGAAGTCGCGACAGAGAAATAGAAATGGCGATCGAGAGATGGAGGACGAGAGAAGCCATAGACGGAGAGAAGGGGATCAAAATTGGGGCCTAGGGTTCTTGTTCCAACTTGTTGGTTTTGTTGTAATATAATCACCTACACTCACACACACGATAACCACCGTGCACACACACACCATCACCGTAGGTCCGTCATCAGATCTCCATCCACGCACCTTACTGAATGACCACCATAAATCCACGCGTCTGTGCCACACCCAATCGCATGCTCCATGTTTTATCTCTTAATCTAACCCTTAATCCATTAAACCCTTAATTAACCTCATTAACCACTCATTAAACAACCTTTAATTTGCCATCTTTTTAATTTAATCATTAAACTATTTTAATTTAATTAATTTTAACTAATAATTAATCTTTTTGTTAATAAGTAATTGAAACAAATTAATAACTTTCTTAATGAACCATCTTTATTTAAATTATTTAATTAACCTCTTTTTTTATTTAAACAACTTTCTTTTTAATTAACTTAGTAATTCACCATTTATTCAATAAGTACTTTTTACTTGATTAATAATCATTTCAAATAACCTTTTATAATTGTCCATTTCTTATTAAAAACCCCATTTCATAATATAATATGATTTGTAACTAAAAAACCATCTAATTACTTTAATAAAAAACCTATAAGCAAATTTCTTTTTAATTCAACTATTTATAAGAAATCTTCTTAATTTTAATTAAAATAATTTACACCATAAATGGACTAATAATCTTCTTCTAGCAAACTCTTTTTATTAAAATATAAAACGTATCTCATAATTAATCCAATGAACAACTTTTAAAATTGAATCAGTTCTCTGCTAAATAAAATCAATCCTTTTAGAAACTTCTTAGCTAATTTCTGTTTAGAATTTAAATCTCACTAAAATAATCAAATAATTTTCTCATAAAATCAATTCAACCATTTTTTTAAAATAATCTCACAAAATATAATATTATTCCAAATCAATTCGACTAAATTAATCAAGTCAACCTTCCTTAATCAATCAATCGTGCATGCTTCGGTATCCGCACATTCACATTATTCACAATTTTCACACTCTCACTCACTTAGCGCTTTCATGCGTTTGTGTATGTTTTACTTTATCCGCAACTTTTATTTATCGCAATTTATATTTATCATCATTTATATTATCGCATTGCATATCGTTAAAAGGAAGAACCTGCACATAACTTAAACAATAGTGTGTATGCATCTCATTTACATCATATTCCCCATTGATCCTTGATCCCATTCAAGTCGATCTTCTAAGTTTAGATCCTACACCATAGGAATGACCTTTATCTTTACAACTTAGACAAACACATTCATCAACTCAATTCAAACTCTTTCAAACACGTTAGAGAATAACATGTGAATCGTCTTAAGAGAGATACAACTCCTACCCCATAACAATTCAATCAATATGTAGGGACTTTGTCTTAAGAGAGATAGTTGCATACTTGTCGATTAAATTCCGAGTGCTTGAGCATTTCTCTTAAGACAATGCAAAGACTATTTTCCTACAAAGTTGTGGTGGTTAAATCAAGTAATCTCCCTTAAAATGACAACTCATCTTTTCTCCTAAAATCAATCAATCAACTACCTTTATCCCGTAGGAACTTTGACCACAGTCAAAGAACTCCTCAAACCCTTTAGGGGAACTACAGATACTCTGATTCCACTCCCGTCAGGATATGTAGGCATAAGATGCGATATCTTATCGAGTATACTTAGAAATAAACCCCTAGGTCTTTTATCCTTAAGCAGATAACTGTTAGCAATAAACAACATAAAACAAGAGGTTCTTGTAGAGTACTACAGAAACTTAGGATGCTAGCACCTTCCCTAAGTTTAACCAACCCCCGAACCTATAACTCTCTAACCTTTGCATGTGCATTGCATTGTGGGTATTTTGATCTTTTTCCCTTCCTTTGGACAAATCAAAGTTCGGTTGCAAATGAATTAGATTCAAGCTCATCAATAGCTTGGTATCCAAATTTCACCGCGACACTCGGTCCTGCACACACTGGCGTGGGCCAAGAAGTAATGTCAAAGGCGTCGTGCGGCGGTGATGAGGGCCAAAGCGACCTTTTCGATCTGTTGGTACCTCACTTCGGGGCCGTGGAGGGCCTTGCTCGTGAAGTAAATTGGTTTTTGTCCCTCGGGGGTTTCCCTGATCAGCACGACGCTAACGACTTCGTTTGCCATGGCCACGTACAGGTACAGGGTTTCTCCAGCTTCGGGCCTCGTCAGCATGAGCGGTTCCGACAGGACGCGCTTGAGGTGATGTAGGGCTTGCTCGCATTCCTCTGTTCATTCGAACATGGCTTCCTTTCTGAGTAACTTGAAGAAAGGGAGGGCATGTTGTGCGGATTTGACGATGAATAGGGAAAGTGAGGCGAGTACACCGTTGAGGGATTGTATAGATTTCTTTGAGGTCGGCGTGGTGATTTCTGAGAAAGCTCGGCAGTTGTCCGGATTTTCCTCGATCCCTCGCTCGGTCAGATAGAAGCCGAGGAATTTCCCTGCTCGGACCCCGAAGGTACATTTCTCCGGGTTGAAGCGCATTCTGCATTTCCTCGCTGTTTCGAAGACTTTCATGAGGTGAGTCGTGTGATCGAGTTCCGCGCAAGACTTGACAATCATGTCATCCATATACACCTCGAGCATGTCGTCAATCTCTCCTCGGAAGACTTTGTTCATCATCCGTTGGTATGTGGCGCCGACGTTATTTAGGCCGAAGGGTATTACGTTGTAGTAATAGTTTCTCGACTCCGTCATGAAGGTCTTGCTCTGCTTGTCGTGTTCGTCCATGGGGATCTGGTTGTACCCCGAGTACGCGTCCATAAAGGACAAGAGTTTGAAGCTCGCCGATTTGTCGACGAGTTTGTCGATGTTAGGGAGGGGGTAGGCGTCCTTAGGACATGCCCGGTTGAGATCGGTGTAATCAACACACATGCACCATTTTTCATTACTCTTTTTAACAAGTACAACATTGGACAGCCAGGTTGAATACCGGGCTTCCGAAATAAAATTTTCCTCTAGGAGGTCTTTTACAGCTTTTTCAGCAGCCGCCGACTTTTCGGGGGACTGCCTAAGCCTATGTTGTACTACGGCCTTGGTGGTCGGGTTGATGGAGAGCTGATGGCAGGCGACCTTAGGGTTAAGTCCGGGCATCTCTGCGGCACTCCAAGTGTTGCACCCCAAAATTTGCCCAACATTTCTTTACCTAGCTTATGTTTCATTTCATTCACATTAGCATTATCATTTGCATTTCATTGACATGTGTGCAGGAGATCAAGAGGTATGAGTACCAATCAAGGGCTACACAAGACTATGAGGCTAGCTAAGAAGGTTATTCAGATGTTCAAGGGTTGATATCCTTGTCAGAGAAATTAAAAGATCCTCAGAGAGAGTGATTGAAACCAAGTGTGTGTGTGTCCTAACTTGAGTGTTGTGGAAAGCCCTCAGATGATTCTGAAGCCATGAAGTTGGACTTGAGGTCTTGAGAGAGCTCATGAGAAGTTTTGAAGATCACTTTGGGGCCTAGACAGGTTATTGTGCAAGAATAAGAAGCCTCAGCCATGAGTGGTGCAGCTAGGGTTTGACTGGGTCAACCCTAGGTCAATTGATGATTTGGAGAAGGTTGAGACCTAGTACAAGAGCCATGTGATCATGGATTGATACATTGAGATGTTATAAGGATGATTCCAAGGTTAACTCATCATGATTGAAGAGCTTGAGAAGTTTCAAGCTAGGGTTTCTAAGGCTTGACAGTGTAAAATCCCCTAGTTTAACCCCTATCTTCAAGGCAATTTAGCTCAAGATGTGATTGTCATATCATCTTACCCCTAACATTATTGTTGTAGAGAATGATCTTAGCTTTAATTTGAGTGCTAGAAGTCCTTGATAGGATTTGTAGAACTCAAGTTATGGCTTTGACAAGTTACAAGTCATCTGAGGAATGTGAATTTGGAGCTTGAAAGTTACCCTACTTGCATGGAACGTTTGCCCTAGAAGGATGATTCTTATGAACTTTTGGTCAACATGAATGTTGTTCCTTGTCCTCTTAGCTTTCTAGAGAGTACTAGAAGTCCTTGATAGGATTTGTAGAACTCAAGTTATGGCTTTGACAAGTCAAGGGTATTTTGGACATTTGGTGATTATAGGTCATTTGTGATCATAAGCCATTTTCACCAACTTAGAGGTCTCAAATGCATTTTTGTTCAACATGAAAGTTGTTCTAAATGATGTTTTTAGCTTGTCTAAACATCAAGTGTTCATTGATATGGATTATATCAAGCATTGGTTGAAGAAACTTCACATAAAAGCCATTTTAATGAATTAAAATGAGAAAATTCAAAATAAATGAGATTGACATGTTTCCAAGTCAAATTTGTGGTCATTTTGAATGGAATTGATGTTTTAGAAAGATTGGAATTGCCACATTTTTGATTTGAGGTCCATAACATAGCCATTTGGATGGTTACTTCACAAGTAAGAAACATATCCTATACACTCCATGTGTTGAAAACAAAGGAAGAAAACCATTTCATTACACTCCTTAATGATCAAGTGAATGGTTTGGAAGTTTAGTAGAGCATGACCAAGGCTTAAAGGCACATATCCATGTTGAAATTTGGAAGGAAAAGTGAAGATCCAAAATCCATAATTGGGCCTAGTTTGGGCTTCTAATCCATCTGAACACATTATAAATAGGTTTTGGATCATGATAGGAAAGTTCTAATGCAGAATTCTGTTGAGAAGCCATTGGAGTGAGGTGAAGGAAAAGCTTGAAAGTTGAAAATTCGTTTTGGAGAATCAGGAGGTTTCAACCAGAATTAAGCATCAAGAAACATTCTCCATCAATCACTAAAGAATTCTGCAAAGTTTGGAAGAGAATTGAGGCGTGTGACCACTGCAATTCAAGCTTCAAGGTTGGTTCTAAATTCTTGAAATATCTCTCTAAATTACGCACTTTTAATCAATTAGAAGCATGTGGTTAAGTTCCCCTTAGGATATAGATGGATTCTGGTTAATTGATTTGAAGATTAGAGATGATTTAGGGTTTATGACATTTTCGGTTGAGATCGTGTTTTTACAAACCCTGCGTTTTTAGCATGAACTAGTGGTATGGTTGGGATCCTGGTGAAATTCAGGTCAACTTTCATTCAGAAATCGTGGCCAATGGTTGATTATAGAGAGAGTTAGGGTTGAGGAGGGGTGACCGGAGAAGTCACCGGCGGTGGCCATGGCTGCGCGCCCGTTTTGTTATTTGCAGAAGTTTGAAAACAAGGAAGACGAAATCACGTCCGTCCATGCGTGTGGAAAAATAGACTTAGTCAAGCAATCCAAGGTTCCTCGTTGCGCCACGTATGCTCCCCTCAAAACACAGCGTTTTGATTAGTGAAGTTCCCCAGCTTGTGTTCTTCGTTGCATAGGCCAAAGGGACGTGAGTTCAAGTCCTCGCGTGTGTTCTTTTTTATTTATTTGTGAATTGTACATGAGGAACTCAGGCGTGTGGGCTTGGGTTGTGATTGATATCAACACCCCTCTTTCCAGGCCCAATGGGATTTACAACATGAATTCCTTACTCAATGCACCCTCCCCTGGTCTTATTTCTTGTGACTGAATTGAAATCCAGATGGGCCTAGCGCCCAGTTGCTATGTACACCCCCAAAATTAAGGGCCCAAGCGAAGATAATGGGAATTGTTTGCTGATCACACCCTCTGGCCATACTCTCCATTTTATTTTCTTTATTTTCTTCATTTTCATGTGACCTAGAAAATAATTCATAAAAAATTGAAGACTAACTCAATTAATTCCATTCTTTTTTCCATTGATTCCTGATTGAATCTAGTTTTTTTTAGATAAAAAATATTAATATTTCATTCATTCTTGATTTTATTTGAATTTGTTGAATTTTAATTGATATTAAAATAACCATGGTTGATGCCTTGTTTTGTTGAATTTGGTTTGAGCATTTGGTGATGATTCTTACCTTGATTTTTTGTGTGTAGCTAGCATAGATATGCATGTTCCCCTTAGATTTTTCTCACATTTTTGTGATGAATGTAAGTGGTAGTTTTAAGTTGAAGCTTTAGGAGCTCCATTTTTAGGGTTTATGGTTAGTGCCTCATGATTTAGGTTCTATTTCTAAGACTTGGTGGATGATTCAACCTCTGGATTTTGTATGGTAGATTCATGATTGAATTAGGGTCCCATAGTTATTTTTGTAGGATTTTACAATTGGTTTTAGTATTTTAGTGGTAAGTCACATTTCCTCATTTTCTTATGTTGAGGCAGAAGAAGAAGTTGGGACCCAATTCCAGGCACTTTTGATCATTGATGATGATACCCGGAAGCCTGGAGTCTTTATGTCATCCTTCAAATACTCACAACGGGTTGTGAATAATGGTTCCCATGAGGGATGAGGCAAAATTCTATCTCTACCTGAGAACAAGAATAGGGAAGGTCTTGGTTTTGTTGCCAGCTCCAACAAACAAGTCACCAGAAGTTCTTTTGTTCCACCTATTGAACAAGTTTGCCGCAGCAGGGGGGGTTATTCATTATCCTCATATTAATGTGGTAACTGAAGATGAGTCTGAGGGTTATATATCAGACGGTTCCATAAACCTCTCCATTTTATATGAAGACTATGAGCCTTACATGGAAGATCCGGGTTATGATTTCGAGACTAAAAACGCATATGTGCCTTTCTATTCTCCCAGATGAAGGCGCAGAGATTATAGTTTTGAGGACAATGCTGTCACCAGAGAAGACTCTGATGAAGACTTACCTAACTTTGTGACTCCGGGAGTAATAGCCAGAAATTGAAGTGCAGTTGATGTCCCTACCATTATTCATATATCAAAGCAATCATTTGTTTTTAGTTTTTCGCTCTGCCCAAGGAAAAATTTGTTGTGTGGGCTTATTTTAAATAATTTCATTTGCTCTGCCCAAGGCAAAGGTGATATTGTTAGGGAATATTGTTCAAACTTTGCTATCATTAATAAAAGCATTATTTTGTTTTCATATCTCTTTCTTTTTATCTTCTTTCGTGTTCTGGAGAATGATAATAATAAATCAATAATCCCTTTTCATATTCTATGCATACACTTTCAATCCCTAAAACTAAAAAAAAAATCATATCACATGCGCAAATTATTGCACGAACAAAATATCAGAAATAATGACCCATTACCTTCGCCAAACTTCGAGTTTCCTGTGTTCGAAGCCGAAGAAGAAGAGATCTCTGCGGAAATTTCCAGATTAGTCGAGAACGAAGATAAAACCATTCAGCCTCATAAAGAGCCCGTGGAAGTTATTAATCTGGGTATAGAGGATATCCGTAAAGAGATGAAATTGGAGCTCTGCTCAAGTCTGACGTGAAAGGAAGGTTGATTGAGTTACTCAAAGAGTATGTCGACGTGTTTTCCTAGTCATATCAATACATGCATGGTCTTGACACTACTATAGTGGAACACCACTTACCTTTGAAGCCAGAATGCCCACCGATCAAACAGAAACTTAGAAGAACTCGGCCCGACATGGCTTTAAAGATTAAAAAGGAAGTACATAAACAAATTGATGCAGGTTTTCTCATGACTGCTGAATACTCATATTGGTTAGATAATATTGTGCCTGTTCCGAAGAAAGATGGTAAGGTCCGTATGTGTGTTGATTACAGAGATCTGAACAAGGCTAGTCCAAAGGATGACTTCCCGCTACCTCATATTGATATATTTGTGGACAACACTACGAGGTACGAGATTTTCTATTTTACGGATGGATTCTCAGGTTACAATCATATCATAATGGCTTCCGAAGATAGAGAGAAGACGTCTTTCATTACACCTTGGGGCAACTTTTGTTACAGAGTCATTCCGTTCATTCTAAAGAATGTCGGGGCAACATATCAGAGAGCTATGACCACTCTTTTTCACGAAATGATGCATAAAGAGATTGAAGTGTATGTGGATGATATGATGCCCAAATCTAAAACTGAGGATGACCATGTTGAACATTTGCTAAAGTTGTTTTGCCAACTAAGAGAATACAAGCTCCGTCTGAATCCTAACAAATATACATTTGGTGTGTGGTCAGGGAAACTTTTGGGTTTCATCGTTAGCCAGAAAGGTATTGAGGTGGATCCGGACAAAGTTAAAGCCATTCAAGAAATTCCAGCTCCTACTACAGAGAAACATGTCAGAGGATTCTTGGGACGCTTAAACTATATCTCCCAGTTTATATCTAACATGACTGCTACTTGTGGACCCATCTTCAAGCTATTTAGAAAAGAACAAGGTTATGTTTGGACTGAAGATTGTTAGAAGGCTTTCGATAGTATCAAGGAATATTTGCTGGAGCCTCCTATTTTGATCCTTCTAGTTGAAGGACGACCTTTAATCATGTACTTGACCGTTTTAGAGGACTCCATGGGTTGTGTACTCGGTCAGCAAGACGAAATAGGGAAACAAGACCATGTTACTTATTATCTGAGCAAGAAGTTCACCGACTGTGAATCCTGATACTCCATGCTTGAGATGACTTGTTACACTTTGGCTTGGGCAACCCGACGTTTACACCAATATATGTTGAGTCACACTACTTGGTTAGTTTCCAAGATGGATCCGGTCAAATGTATTTTCGAGAAACCTGCTTTGACTGGGAGAATTGCTAGATGATAAATGTTATTGTCAAAGTATGACATCGAGTACCACACACAGAAGGCTATTAAAGTAAGTGTCTTGGATGATCACTTAGCACATCAACCTATTGAAGGACACCAGTCCATTAATGATGATTTCCCTGATCAAGATGTAATGTATCTGAAAATGAAAGATTGCGAAGAACCTCTACTGAACGAAGGACCTGAACCAGATTCTCAGTGGGGTTTAATTTTTGATGGAGCTGTCAAAGCTCACGGGAAAGGAATATGAGCAATCATTGTGACCCCGCATGGATCTCACATCCCTTTTACTTCCAGATTAACATTCAAGTGTACCAACAATGAAGCTGAATATGAAGCATGCATAATGGGCCTTGAAGAAGCAATAGATTTAAGAATCAAGAATTTGGATGTATATGGTGATTCTGCTATGGTAGTCTACCAAATCAAAGGAGAGTGGGAGATTCGTCAAGACGACCTGATTCCATATAGAGACTATGCAAGAAGACTATTACCTTTCTTCAATATAGTCGAATTTCACCACATTCCTCGTGACGAGAATAGGATGGTAGATGCTCTGGCAACGTTAGCCTCTATGATTGTAGTGAATTGGTGGAACGATTGTCCAAGGATTGGTGTAAACCGTCTAGATAGACCTGCTTACATATTTGCAATAGAAGATGTTGAAGATGACAAGCCTTAGTATCATGACATTGAATTATTTCTTCGAAAGCAACAATACCTGTATGGAGCGTCTAACAAGGATAAGAAGACATTAAGAAGATTGGATGGTAACTTTCTCTTGAGCAATGACGTATTGTATAAACGGAATTTTGACATGATCTTGCTAAGCTGTGTTGACAAGCGGGAAGCAGACATGTTAATGACGGAGATTCATGAAGGATTTTTTGGTACTCATGTCAATGGGCATACTATGGCTAAGAAACTCTTGAGAGCAGGATACTATTGGATTACAATAGAATCAGACTGTTACAAATTTGCTAAGAAATGTCACAAGTGTCAAATCTATGCGGATAAAATTCACGTACCTCCAACTCTACTTAATGTTATCTCGTCTCCCTGGCTGTTTTCCATGTGGGGCATCGATATGATTGGGATGATAGAACCAAAAGCGTCTAATGAACACCACTTTATTTTGGTAGTGATTGACTATTTCACCAAATGGATTGAAGACGTTTCCTATGCTAATGTTACCAGATATGTGGTTGTTAAGTTCATCAAGAATCAGATCATCTGCAGATATAGAGTACCAAGCAAAATCATTACCTATAATGGGTCTAACCTCAATAATAGAATGATGAAGGAGTTGTGTGAAGAATTCAATATTGAACATCATAACTCTTCTCCTTATCGACCGAAGATGAATGGAGTTGTTGAAGCTGCCAATAAGAATATAAAGAAGATTGTTCAGAAGATGGTTGTCACATACAAAGAGTGGCATGAAATGCTCCTGTTTTCCATACATGGATACCGTACTTCAGTACGCACATCGACATGGGCAACTCCCTTTTAACTTGTTTACGATATGGAGGTTGTGCTCCAAGTAGAAGTTGAGATTCCTTCTATGCGAGTTTTGATGGAAACCAAGCTCTCAGAGGCTGAATGGTATCAAGGAAGATATGATCAACTGAATTTGATTGAAGAGAAAAGAATGACAGTTTTATGCCACGATCAACTATACTAGCAAAGAATGAAGAAGGCATTCGACAAGAAGGTTTGACCACGTAAATTCAAAGAAGGCGACCTTGTACTCAAGAAGATTCAATCATTCCTTACTCATACTCGGGGAAAGTGGACTCCGAACTACAACGGGCCATATGTTGTTAAGGTTTTCTCAAGGGGTGCTCTGATGTTAACAACCATGGGTGGAGAAGAAATTACTCGCCCAGTGAATATAGATGTCATCAAGAAGTACTATGCCTAAAGAAGATAGTCCGGAATGGAATTACAGAAGACAATTAGCCAAGACTCACCAATTAGAGTTGCATAGCTTAGAATATAGGAAAGCTCAAGTTTGGCTAGGAAAATAGTGGTTATTATTTTTCTGATGTAACTATTATTATTATTATTATTATTATTATTATTATTATTATTATTATTATTATTATTATTATTATTATTATTATTATTATTATTATTATTATTATTATCATTTTACAACATTGTAATAATATATTGGAGTCATGCCCTTTTGTTGACTACCTTTTAATGAGATTGGGCCTCCAGGCAACCGTTTTCTTATCTTTACAAATAATTTTTTTTTATTTTGATAGCAATTTTGAACAAATTTAAATCTTTTCAAAAATCTTTTGGTGTGTGTATTACTTGATATATGAATAATAAAAGGGACATTCACGGATGTTTATTTCATCCCTAAAAAATCTCAAGCTCTGATACTCACACAAGATTCCCTTTGAAAAGGATATTTATTTTATCTTCACCAAGAAGGACTTCTTCAATAAAGAGGATATTTATTTTATCCATGAATTCTAATCCCCATGAAGCAATTAGATCCATCCGGACAATTTTGCAAATGAAGTCGAAGTATTATTTCCCAGAGAAAGTTCTGAAGCAAGATGGTGTTTTGGTCCGCGAAGATTTGGTTGAGTATCCTCATTTCAAATGTTTATTTCAACTCCGTTTCCCTCTCTTCATCGTTTTTTCAGAATAATCATAGCATATTGATACATGACATCTGTGCATTTTTTTCATTTTGGTGTTTATTTGTCTGTTCACTTTGGCCATGTTTATCCCCGAGTGACCGGGTTTGGCTTCTCCTTCCAAATTGAATCGTCAGTCCTAGGCAGAAAAAACACAACATTTCTAAATTCCCCACCGTGTTTGATCCTCGTAGAAGATGATTGCTTTAGTTTTCTTTTCTGTGTATCGATAAAGAAAAACTCTAGTTGAGTTCACTCCTCACTGGATGGAGTCTTGTTTGACCGTTTCTCTTCAGTTACTCCCTAAATTGAACTTTGGTCTTGGACAATCACCATGTTGGATATCTCTTGGCTATTGAACCTAGATTGAGCGTGCATTTATTTTTCACTTTGACTCCCCAAGAAGAATCTGTTGAAGATCACCATGGAAGTTGAACATATTTCCTCAGCGGCGATATTACAACATTTTATCAACAAGTTACACCCTAAACGACAAGTGACAGTTCTTTATTTGAGCATCTTTTTTTATTCCCAGGTTTTATATTTGGATGACAAACGATAGTCTCCTCAAGACAGTTTGCCTATCCCTAGCAAATTATCAAAAGTTATCAACTCATCCTTCACCAAATGACATCTCTTCGGAAATCCGTTAGAGAAGTTTGATGAAGACTCCACAGGTGTTTCTCTTTAATTGAGAATTCATGCTACAAAGATTTCAATACATTTACAAATCACAACTAGGGTGCTCCTCAGGGATGTATTCCCCAACGAGTGCGTTATACAAAGTTAATTCCATCAAATGACGTCTCCCCGAGAAGTTTGGTGAAAATTATTACAATATATTAAATCAACCAGCCTGCATCTCTTCTGAAGATCCCCGATGATATTTCCTAATCTCCATTAAATTATGGATTCCCTCTGAAGTCATAGATCCCCAGTGAAGTTCCAATCCCCTGTAAAGATACTCTCCCATAAGTATTTATCATTCCAAGAAGAAACTGAGACCTGTTCATGGCATACAACCTTGAAGTGTGGGGAGGTTTACTTTACCCTTTTCAAGTAGAAGACTTAATTAAAGAAGAAACTGAGACCCGCTCATGGCATACAACCTTGAAGTGTGGGGAGGTTTATTTTACCCTTTTCAAGCAGAAGACTTGATTAAAGAAGATATTGAGACTCGTTCATGGCATACAACCTTGAAGCTTGGGGAGGTTTATTTACCATTTCTAAATGAGTCATCTAACCAGACAAGCTGGATAGTTTTATTTTGGTTATTACCTTTGCTTAGGCCAACATACATGTGATGGTAGGTAATATACCGTATTATTTTGGACAGATACCTTTGCTTAGGCTACCAGAATTGGTAATAGGTCATCTTTCCCCTTCATGTTACCTTTGCTTAGGCTATCATACAATTGATATTAGCTAATGCTCCACCTGAAAAAAGGAGTACATCAACCATAAGTATTGGCACTTGGCAGATTAAATTCAAACAACAAGTTTATACAATCACACATCTATTACTTAAGTAGATCTCACATATACCTACGCCAAACTTTTGTTAAAACTAAATGAAGTGGTTTTTCGACAAAAAAGAATTGAATTTCACAACAAATAAGAGTTTGGGAGTAATCCCATTACCACCTCGAAGTGAACCTCGCCTCCCTATGTAATCACCAGTATAACCAAAAAGAGTGCTAAGCTTGGTACCATCGAGGAGGACAAGTCACCACTGCATCCATCTTGCTCCAAAGGACACGCATGAAAAGGAAAAAAATGAAGAGATTAGAACGATGAATGCGCAAATAGGACCGCCTTAAAATAATCAATGATAACAAATCAATAGAAGAATCCACAACACCCATCAAAGAGACCATCCAATCAGGGCACCATTTAACACACAATTCAAGCATAAACACAAGTTTGTGATTCTTTCCGAAATGGTACCAAACATACCAAACACAAGGACAATTGTAAATTCTTTCCAAAGCAGTGCATGAACACCATTACACAAAGACATTCATTAGTTCCCAGACATGTCTGGTTAAAATGGGAAAGATATTCAAATCATATCACAACCCAACATGCTTTCCAAAACAGAATCAACAAAATTCGAAACACATTAATTCACGATCTTGATAAGAGTCAGTAAGTGATCCAGCTTAATCAAACACAATCAGACAGAATGTTTTGAAAACAAAAATTCATTTTGTCACAGAATCACTCCCTTTGATTATCCAAAACAAAATCTGACATATATGGTAACCATAAATCTATAACAATCATGGCACAATATCATTTTTAATATCGAAATCAAGATTTAATGACCTAGAAGCTTATATAAGGCATAACAGACACACACAAACAAAGAGAAAATTTTAAAAGGAAGAACACGGGCCGCAAAAGGAGACTTGATAACAACCAAATTGCCTTGAACATCCCCCATCCGTACACTTACTCAGAACCATCGCACCGCCTTTGTCCGCCACGTGAATCATCACCGGAGCGGCCAGAAGACCGTTATGTTGCACCCCAAAATTTGCCCAACATTTCTTTACCTAGCTTATGTTTCATTTCATTCACATTAGCATTATCATTTGCATTCCATTGACATGTATGCAGGAGATCAAGAGGTATGATTACCAATTAAGAGCTATACAAGACTTTGAAGCTAGCTGAGAGGCTTATTCAAGTGTTCAAGGGTTGATATCCTTGTCAGAGAAGGTAAAAGATCCTCAAAGTGAGTGGTTGGAACCAAGGTTGTGAGCCTCCTAACTTGAGAGTTATGGGAAGTCCTCAGATGATTCTGAAGCCATGAAGTTAGACTTGAGGTCTTGAGAGAGCTCATGAAAAGTGTTGAAGATCACTTTGAGGCCTAGACAGGTCATTGTGCAAGATTAAGAAGCCTTAGCCATGATTGGTGCAGCTAGGGTTTGACTGGGTCAACCCTAAGTCAACTGATGATTTGGAGAAGGTCGAGACCTAATCCAAGAGCCATGTGATCATGGATTGATACCTTGAGATGTTATAAGGATGATTCCAAAGTCAACTCATCATGATTGGAGAGTTTGAGAAGTTTCAAGCTAGGGTTTCTAAGGCTTGATAGTGTAAAATCCCCTAGTTTGACCCCTATCTTCAAGGCAATTTAGCTCAAGATGTGATTGTCATCTCATCTTACCCCCAACATGAATGTTGTAGAGCATGATCTTAGATTTAATTTTAGTACTAGAAGTACTTGAGAGGATTTGTAGAACTCAAGTTATGGCTTTGACAAGTTACAAGTCATCTGAGGCATGTGAATTTGGAGTTTGAAAGTTGCCCAACTTGCATGACACTTTTGCCCTAGAAGGATGCTTCCTATGAACTTTTGGTCAACATGAATGTTGTTCCTTGTCCTCTTAGATTTCTAGAGAGTACTAGAAGTCCTTGATAGGATTTGTAGAACTCAAGTTATGGCTTTGACAAGTCAAGGGTATTTTGGACATTTGGTGATTATAGGTCATTTGTGATCATAGGCCATTTTCACCAACTTAGATGTTTCAAATGAAGTTTTGTTCAACTAGAAAGTTGCTCAAAATGGGGTTTTAACCTTGACCATGCATCAAGGAGGCATTGAAATGGCTCAAGGAGAGACTTGGTTCAAGAAATTTTGGAAAAAGGAAGAATTAAAAGGATTTAATGGTCAAAAATTCAAATAATTCATTTGGTGATCAAATGAGACAAACTTATAGGTCATTTTGATTGGAAAATACATTTTAGAAACAATGGAAATATTACTTTTTTGAATTGAGCCCAATTTCAATCACTTTTACTTAATTTCTTCATGGTGAAGTAACATAATCAACACATGCCTTTGGCTCGCAAGCAAGGAAAATAACACCCTAAACCAATCCAAAATCTCATGAGAAGATGATTACACGCATAGCCATGCTAAGAAGGAGTCAAAATGGTGGTTGCCATGGATGGTATTTTGAAGAGAAATTGAAAATCCAAAATCTCATTTGGATGGATCCAGAAGTTTCTAGATGAGTCTAACCATTTCTATATAAGCCAGTGAGTAAGCTCAGCCATTTTTTTTGGAAGGAATTGAAGCTGGTAAAAGAAGGAGCCATTGAAATTTTGAAGGTTCAAGTTGAAATCGGGTTTTCAATTCTAGAGGGAATCAAGCCAAATCAAGGTGTGCAAAGGCTTGGAGATTGAATTTGGAACGTGTCTGCATCATCTTGGCAGTTGAAGTGGGCAAAAACCACCTCTGTTACCTCTTTGAAACCGGGTTTGTACATTTCATCATTATGCATGATTTAGGAGGAGAAACTTAGAAATATATATGTGGTTAAGACCCTTGCAACTTGTAGATGGATTTAGGATCATAAGCTGGTGAATTAGAGACAAAATAGGTGTGTGACCATTTTCTGTTGAGGATGATATCTCACGATTCTTGAAGGGTTATTCATGGCTAGATGGTGGAAATTGATCAGTGAAGAGTGAGGATTAATTTGTGACCTTTAATTTAAAGAATGGTGAAAATCAAGATTTGAGTGAACTCTGAGAATGTCATCGTGTTTTGAGTTAGAGAGGGAATTAGGGAATTCTGAGGGTGGATTCGTGATCAGCATCGAATTTGGAGTAGGATAGTGATTGGTTTTGTGGATCTTGATGACCTGTGGAGGTTGGTTCACCGGAGAAGACGGTGGCGCTGCAACTCAGGCCACCGTCTGAAGAGTTCCCTCCATCTGAGTTTAAATCTGGGGCGATGACGCATGCCCGTTGGATGTAGGTTTGACCCTTGACTCAAGCATGAAATGGAAGGCCACGATCTGTTTGAAAATTCTGAAGAGAGACATTAGAATGAAACGCACCGTTTCATTAATTGAGTTGTTTTGGGCTTAGTGAAATAACTGATATCCACACCCCCCCTCATGGCCCAATCTATAGAATGAACTGATTTTCATTGCTATCTGCACCACACGCTTGGTTATTTTATTTTGATTTTCTTTATTTGTTTCATTTTATTCATGGTTCATGATTAAATCATATAAAATTGAAAAATGATCCAATTAATCCCATTCCTTTTGCATTATATTCATGATTGAATCTAGTATTTTTTAGATAAAAAATATTTTTATTTCATGCATTTTCTGATTTTATGGGAATTTTCATATTTTAATTGATATTAAAATAATTATGTTTGATACTTGATTTTGTGGAATTTTGTGTGATCATGTGGTGATGATTTTGATTCTGATTTTTTGTGAGTTGTTAGCATAGACATGCATGCTCCCCATAGAATTTTATCACATTTTTGTGATGAACATAGGTGGTAGTTTAGGTTGAAACCTTTAGAAGCTCCATTTTTAGGGTTTATGGTTGATACCTTTGGACTTAGGACTTAATTTTAGGACTTAATAGATGATTTAGTCCCTGGTTTTTGTATGAGGCATTCTTAATTGAATTAGGATCCCCTATGAATTTTTGTAAAAATTTATAAGATAGTTTCTTATTTTTGATTGATTTTAGTTTAGGTGCTAGTTTTAGATGATTCTAAGGCACTAACTCAACTAGATTAACTTCTTTAGTTCCCTTAGATTAGGGTAGTGCTTTGCTTGTTCTTGGATGATGATGAAGGCAAGTTGAAGATGCATTGGATTGCTTGAAGAGGCTTGTATTTGAAGATCTTCCCTTCTTGTGGTGTAGTTTTGATTAGGTTAAGATTAGGGTTTTGTAGGCAGAGCTTCTAGATAGTTCTCTTCCTTCATAAACATGGAATATGTTGATCAATTCCATTCTTCCCTATGATGTAAGGTCCCTTGTAAAGGCCTCATCCCTCCTTTGGTAGGATGTGTGGCTCTTTGCAAATTGGTAGAACCTTTGAGGGTCCCTTTCTCTGATGACAGGATGCTTAGTGGTGACCTTTGGTCTTCACTCTGCCACCAATCATCCCAACTTTGCTCTTGATAAAAGCATCTTTCTCCCTTGTTAGAGGATGGAGTTCCTTGCTTGAAGAAGATTGAATAGTGAAGTTGACACTTCCATGTGATTGAAGATTACTTTGAGAAGCTGAAGCTTATAGATGAAGAAGACCAAGTTGATGCTGGTAAAGAAGAGAGAGCTGAAGCTTGAAGATTAAGTTGATACTTATGAAGAGGATTCAATTGAGATTGAGTGAAGAGCTCAGGCTTGAGGAATAAAGGGTAAGTTGACACTTGCATTGATGCATTGAGAGCCTGAAGGAATCAAGTTGATACTTGTAGTTAAGAGTGAAGCCTGAAGGTGGAATTGACTGGAAAGCTGAGGCTTGGGCAAGAGAGAATAGGTTGACACTCATGTTTGATGTGTTAGAACCCTAGAGAAGCAAGTTGATACTTGTCATGAAAGATGATAGCCCTGAAGAGCTGCTGAAGATTGATGACTGGGCTGCTGTTAAGTTGGTTTAGTTGTAGGATCTGTTGATTTGCTTTCTCTCTTGTCTGTTTTCTCTTCTGTATTGGTGTGCCTTTTTTGATTTGCTTGATGCATTAGAATAAGTTCATATCTAGACTGATGTAAGCTAGGAGCATGATTGCACTAGAGGTTGAGTTGCTCCCTCTGCTTGTATTTTTACTGTATGGCTTTGCTTGCGGGTATTCGGTAGAGCCCAACTCCCTTGCCCATGTGGTTTGTGTTTGTCTGATGGCATTTTATTTTATTTCCTCTGTATGATTGCAGTTACTTCTATTTTGCTTGATAGCATGTTATTTTTTCTGTATGATTGCAGCTTATTCATATCTGGCTTGAGGTTGAGATGAGCTTATGGAGGCTGATGCCCCACACACATTTCCTCCCTCACTTGCATTGCATGCATTTTACAGTCGTTTACTGTTTACTGTTTAAGCTGATGCTTTATTTGTTCCTGTTTATCATTGACATGATCCCTTAGGAATCTCATTTCCTTTGATAAGGAAGTGATGATAGAACTTTAGGTTGAAACCTATGCATGATAACTTCTAGGAGTTCCCTGTTTCAAACTTCAACCATAGGATGAATCTTTGGCATGACAACAGTAGGACTTGATAGTCTCCCTTTAGTTGAGCCCCTTTCTCTTCTCATCTCAAAATAAATTAAAATACAGTAATCATGAATGATTTCTTTCGTACGTTATGAGCCTTAAGCTATCTGAGAAAGGATTGTTAGAGAGCTTCTTTTCATCAGTCTGGATGTTTAGTATGGCACCCTTTGGGTGACATGCGACGCATTCACTCTCAGGTCATAGTCTTTAGTGCGATTGATATTGCAAACACAATAAAAAACACTTCTTCCGTAAAAGACAGAAAACAAACTTCAAACCTTTTTGCCCCGTGGGCCCATAATTCAAAGGAAGATTTTCTGAAGAAAAGAGTGTCGTTAACTCCTAGTTCTACCGCAAACAGGCTTTGTCCCTAACTGCTGGAACTATTTGTTAACCCTACTCGATAAAACAGATGAATCTGAATCCCCGTAATCCGTATTATCCCGAACTACGTAAGCTCTGATCTCTCATACCTGTTGAGAGTACGTAGGCACAATACTGATGTATTGGCGAGCCACCTTTCCCATAACCCGTAGTAGGCCGAACTACGTTGACTCTGATTTCTCATTCTCTGATGAGAATACGTAGGCATAAAGTGCGACGCTTTACCGAGTCATTTTCTTTTCTTTTCAGACCAGCCTTGATAGGTAGATAGATAAACAAACCCGTCCAGTAAACACAACAAGCGTGGATCCCGTCGAGTACGACGGACGTGAGGGGTGCTAATACCTTCCCCTTGCGTAACCGACTCCCGAACCCAGACAACGGTTGCGATGGCCTTGTCTTATACCTATTCGTCAGGTTTTTCCGATCGTTTCCTTTCCCGCTCTGAGGGATAAATAAAAAAAGGTGGCGACTCTTCTGTTTTGTCGGCACCTTATTTTTGCGGAAGCGACAGCTGGCGACTCTGCTGGGGACTTGATAGTTTCCTGGGATCCAGCGTCCCGAATGCGAGTCAGTTTAGGGATCCAACGTCCCCTGCGAGAGTCAATCGTAGCGCTTGTATGATACTTGGTGGGTTGTGTTTATTTACCGCATTTCTATTTCCCGCACTTTATTTTCAGTATGATATGATTATTTGTGCTGTTGTGGGAGGGGCATTCTGATGAGTGAGAAGCCAGACCCAGGATTGAGTGAACATAGCATTAGTTGTGGAAATTAGTGGGCGCGTGCTTGCTTGGCAGGCACTAGTGTCTCATGAAATCCACGCTCAGACGAGGTTCTCCCGGTTGACTTCTTTTTCAACCCATTGGGTTGAGGGGGTTGTTGGTTTGGAGGATTGTCGACTCTGGGGACCGATCGTTTGGGATTCAGCCGAGTGAGGCCGCTTCATGAGCTGGTGATGCCACACCTTCTGGATATCGTATCACCCCTCTTGAATGTCTGTGACGCTAATGACCGCATAGGATGCCGAACTTGTGTTAGTATAGGTCCATACCTGTGAGTAAGGTTGGGTTTGTTGCAGGAAACCTCAACCTTCAGACTACCTGGTTTTCTTGATAGTGAATCAGTTTTGTTGGGATCAGAGGATCTCATCAGCAAAGATGTTTGTTCTTGACAGAGCAGAGTTTTGGTCCTGTATCAGAGGTCCTTACTATCAGATGTTTGTTCTTGACAGAGCAGAGTTTTGGTCCTGTATCAGAGGTCCTTATTATCAGATGTTTGTTCTTGATAGAGCAGAGTTTTGGTCCTGTATCATAGGTCCTTACTATCAGATGTTTGTTCTTGACAGAGCAGAGTTTTGGTCCTGTATCAGAGGTCCTTATTATCAGATGTTTGTTCTTGATAGAGAAGAGTTTTGGTCCTGTATCAGAGGTCCTTATTATCAGATGTTTGTTCTTGATAGAGCAGAGCTTTGGTCCTGTATCAGAGGTCCTTACTATCAGATGTTTGTTCTTGACAGAGCAGAGTTTTGGTCCTGTATCAGAGGTCCTTATTATCAGATGTTTGTTCTTGATAGAGCAGAGTTTTGGTCCTGTATCAGAGGTCCTTATTATCAGATGTTTGTTCTTGATAGAGCAAAGCTTTGGTCCTGTATCAGAGGTCCTTATTATCAGATGTTTGTTCTTGACAGAGCAGAGTTTTGATCCTGTATCAGAGGTCCTGTATCAGATGTTTGTTCTTGACAAAGCAGATTTATGGTCCTATGTGTGTGTGTTCTTGACAGAGCAGATTTGTGGTCCGATGCCGGGGTTTTCTTATTATCAGATATAGTGGTTGTTCTTGACAGAGCAACATCATGGTTTTGTTGATACAGAATCTCCACAGCACAGTTGCCTTGATCTCCTGCTGCATGATTGCATTTTACATTGCTTTGCATACCCATTTGCATTTCATTAACGTGTGTCTGTGTTGCAGGTACCGTTTCCCCCGATTCAGGATTTCTTGCCTCCTACTGTGTTATTATGGGTTCTCTGAGGAAGACCGTGGCTTACAAACTCCCCGCTCCTGATGTTGTTCAGCTGACTGGTTTGGTTGCTTTAGCAGATGACTCTGTGAGAGATGCGTTCAGAAAGTCTTACGGTAAATTGCTCAGTTTGGTTCGTAAACCTTCTGCGTTTGAGTTGAATGGGTTGCACGCCTTGCTGCAGTTCTACGATCCTCCGTTGAGATGCTTTACTTTCCAGGACTTTGTTCTCGCACCTATGCTAGAGGAGTATGTTGATTTGTTAGGTGTGCCTATCAAGAGTCAGATGCCCTTTGTTCATATGGATGCTGAGCCTAATCTGGCTAGTCTAGCTCCTTCACTCCATCTGGATGCCTCCGAGTTGGTATTGTCTAGTTGGAACAAGGTTCCCAGTTTCTCCTTGCAGTTCTTAGTGGGAAAAGCTCAACAGTGCGCCAAAGACGGATGTTGGGTCGTGTTCAACGCCATTCTCGCTCTGTGCATATATGGCATTATTCTGTTCCCCAATATGCCCGACTTTGTGGACTTCAACGCCTTCCACATCTTCGCATCAAGGAATTCAGTCCCTACCTTGATAGGAGATGTCTACCATTCCATCCACTACAAAAACGAGAACAGAATGGGTAAGAATGTCTCGTGTTGTGTGCCCTTGCTTTATAAATGGCTTGATAGTCATCTACCAAAGAGGGGTCCCTTTGCTTCGTCTGCAGCCACAGCTGGGTGGTCTGAGCGTTTGATGAGTCTATCAGCGCAGGATGTTGACTGGTTTGACAGAGATAGGTTGGGCACCGAGATCATCTTCAGCTGCAGCGGGTTTCCGAACGTGCCTTTGATAGGCAGGAAGGGCTGTATAAACTATAATCCGTCTTTGCTGGTCCGACAGTTTGCTTACGCTTTGAGAACTCCGCCGAAGGATGAAGAGGTGCAGGAATCTCTGTACCTCACTGATCTTCTAGAAGGGGATATGTTATCCAAGCTTCAGCGCGCTTGGAATGGTATCAGTAAGAGGGGAAAACCATTGATGGGGAAAAACAATAGCCAAGCCTACGCTCCATATGTGACTTGGATCAGAGCCAGAGCAGATGATATAGGGATGTCGTTTCCTCCTGCCAAGCCAGAAAGCCCTCCATTGATTGAAGAGCCTACTACCGTGCCTATTCAGCAGCATAATCAGGTGTTAGCCGAGAGAGATGAGCTGAAAAAGGCAAATGAAGAATTGGAGAAAGAATTGGCTCAGCTCCGGAGCGAGAGAAACGAAGCCGTTCATTCCTTCAAGAGGCAAACAGAGCTGGTGAACTAGTTAGGGACAGATCTGACTAAGCAGATAGCTGAGCATGAGCGCATGGGTCGAGACTTCAAGGCTGTTAACGATGTACTGGCCACGAAGAAGCAACACTTGGATGAAGCGTATCGGAGGATATCCAAGTTTAACCAGCATTGGAAGGCCACCCTAGCCAACAGGAAAGAGCGGGAGGATAAGCTGATGCAACAGATCTCCAAGCTGAGAGCCCAGGTGAAGGCTAGTGAGAAGAGGTTTGATGAAGAAACCGCTCGCAGATATGGCGCTGAAGGCCAGCTCAACGAAGCTCTCGCTAACCTGGAGGAGCGCAAACTGATGTTTGAATCCAAGAAGCGGAAGCTAGAAGATTGTTTCGGCGAAGGAGCATGGGAAGATTCGGTCGAAGGTCTTCAGTACACCATTATGCAGAGGGAGTTACTCGTCGAAGGGTTACTCACTCGGCCTGATCATCCAGAAACGAAGGGGTTGTTAGAAGAGTTTCGCGCCCGTGGCTGTGCTTGACTATTTGTAATCCTTTTGTGTTGATCATTGTTGTATGCTGACCATCACCAGACTTGTTGGTCGAGGTCATGCTATTGATTCATCTTGTACTCACTGACGTTGTGTACTGCCTTGATGGACTTTCTTTATATATATGAGATGTTATTTCCATGACTGGACTCAGACTTCTTATTATCAGCACTGGCACTCAGGCACTAGGATTGGGGGGAAATCTCTCTAACGCACAGACACACGTTTGCATTTGCATGAAGCATTTGCATAACGAGCACTTTGTCGTTTTTCCTAACCCTTTTGTGTTTACAGGTTGTTTCAGGTTGTTCCAGGATTGATCAGAGACCTATCCACCGCTATCCGACCAGAGCAAATCAAACCAGAATCATGGAGCAAGTGCAAACTGATGTTTAATAACTCCGCGAAAGAATGGACCGCTTCATGGAGCTCATGCAAGCGGTCGCCAATGCCCAGGATCAGCTCAGAACCTTGGTTCAGCCTCTGATTTCAAGAGTTGATAGCAATGGCGTACTCCATGGTGGGACCGTGCCTACCCCTCCACCAGTTGAAACTTCTCATAATGGCGCCCCCGTGACCGGGGGGAATGGCAGTGTCAACGGCAATGTGATAGCTAACATGGGGCTCAATGGTAATATGACGGGCGTCGGTAATGGGAGTCTTGAAGCTAACGTCAATGTTGGGCTGGGCAACGGCAATGCAGGTGTTGGGAATCTGTTCGGGCCTCAGCCGTGTTAGAAGATCGTCAAGACGATGTGTTCTCTCAGAGAGGTGCCGAAGGTGAGGTGACTGCTGAAGCACGTCTAAGGTTCAAGGCACTCGAGGATAAGATGAGGAATATCGAGAACCAGAACACCCTGGGCATTGATATGTCCAAGTTGGGACTGATTGTTGATTTCAAGGTGCCTCCCAAGTTCAAGGTACCTGACTTTGAAAAGTACAAGGGCACCACTTGCCCTCGCGTCCACCTGAGATCATATTACAGAAAAATGTCCGCTCACTCTGAGGACGAGAAGTTGCTGATGCACTTCTTTCAAGACAGTCTGTCCGGGCCCTCCCTCGAATGGTACATGAGTCTGGAACCTACCAGTGTGCGCACGTGGAAAGACCTTGCTGAAGCATTCGTGCACCACTACCAATATAACAGTGACTTGGCCCCGAACCGGGTCCAACTGCAGAATCTGTCGCAAAGGAACAATGAATGGTTTAAGGAATACGCCCAGCGATGGCGTGAGTTGGAAGCCAGGGTTCAGCCGCCAATGGTTGAACGCGAGCTTGTGCAAATATTCGTAGCCACCCTCCCAGGGGTTTAATATGAGAAATTGGTCAGCGGTATGTCGGGAACCTTCTCAGATCTCATTATCACGGGTGAACACATCGAAAATGGGATCAAACTGGGGAAAATTTAAGGTGATTCATCCTCAGCTGGAGGAGGCAAGAAACCTTATGGTGGCAAAAGACGGGAAGGAGAAACGAGCGTCGTGACCAACGCTCGAAGGAAGGGTAAAGGCCCTCACCAACAGGTGGCCAGCATAACTATCCTGGTCGTGCAACAGCCACAGCCGCAGTAGCAGCAACAGCCGAATCAACAAGGGTACAGAAAGTATCAGAACCGGGCACCTTTGTCGAGTCGTCACCTCGAGACTCCGCCCATGTCTTATGCTTAGCTGTTACAGACTTTGCTTCAGCTACAATAGATCTAGAAGAGAACCCTGGCTCCCTTGACAGGGGCACCTCCGCCAGGTTATGACGCGAATGCAACTTGTGAGTTTCACTCAGGGGCACCAGGACACACAATAGAGAATCACAAAGCCTTCAAGCACAAGGTGCAGGACATGGTGGACGCCAAGATCATCAACTTCTCAGATAATATGCCAAATGTCACGAAGAACCCGATGCCGAATCATAGGGGAGGTGGAGTAAACGCCATTATTGAAGACGAGAGCTTAGATTTGTTGACTGACGTCAGAGATCTGAAGACACCGCTTAGCTTCGTTAAAGCTAAGCTGATGAAAAGGGGTTTCTTTCCAGGTTGCGAAGAGCTGTGTATGGGCTGTGCGACGAGTCCTGATGGATGTAAACAGTTAATAGAGGGGATTCAAAGTCTGATGACTAAGGGGATCCTGCAGTTTAGCCGGAGGGCCGAAGGCGGATCGGGAGAGGTAATGCTGAAGCAAGATGATGAGGTTGCCATCATCACCATCCCTCGCCAGACGATAACTATTTCCGCACCCAGGCCGCCCATAATTACTATCACCAAAGCTGGGCCAATACCGTTCGAAAGCACCAATGCTGTCCCATGGCATTACGGGGCAGAGGTCTACTGCAACTGGCAGAAGTTGGAATTAGAACCATTTGGGTCGTCTGTGGATAGCTTAGAGGGAATCGACAGAATCACTCGTAGCGGAAGAGTGTTTGCACCACCTGAGGTCGTGGCGGATAAGGCGGACAGAGCTGATGCAACTGATAAAGGTAAAAGTAAAGTCGTTGAAGAGATCTCGCGTGGGGTAGAAAAAGACTTACTTGTTAAAGACGCCGAGGAATTTATGAGGTTGATTAAAAAGAGTGACTACAAGATCGTGGATCACCTCCATCAGACACGCTTGAAGATTTCCATCCTGAATCTGTTGCTGTGTTCTGAGACACACCGCAACGCGCTGCTGAAGGTGTTGAACGCCACATATGTACCGCAGGAAATATCGGTAAACCAGTTGGAAGAGGTCGTAGCCCATGTGAATGCTGGAAATGGGTTAGGGTTCGCTGACCTAGAGCTGACGCCGAAAGGGAGGAACCACAATAGCGCCCTGCACGTCTCGATAGAGTGTAGGGGAACGATTATGTCCCACGTGTTGGTCGACACAGGGTCATTGCTCAATGTTCTTCCGAAGAAGGCATTGATGAAGTTGGATACTCGTGGAGTGATTTGCACACCCAGTGATCTGGTTGTGAAAGCGTTCGATGGAACCAAACGCCATGTTTTCGGGGAGGTGACGTTGCCAATCCAAGTCGGGCCGGAAATATTCGACGCGATCTTTTACATCATGGACATCATGCCTGCCTACAACTGTCTCTTGGGCCGGCCATGGATCTATTCGGCGGGTGCCGTGACCTCCACGTTGCACCAGAAACTCAAGTATGCTGTCGGAGGTAGCATCGTGACTGTTTGTGGCGAGGAAGACATAATGGTGAGCCATTTGTTGTCCTTCAAGTATGTTGAGATGGATGGGGAAATCCACGAAACCCTATGCCAAGCGTTCGAAGCTGTTAAAGTCAAGAACGTAGCTCCTGTAGTCGCTGAGAAGCCAGAGATGACTCTCTCCTCCTTCAAGGAAGCCCGAGCCGTTGTTCAGGCCGGATCTACCCCAGGCTGGGGCGAATTCTAGAGATACCTAACAAGCAAGACAAGTTTGGGTTGGGATATTCTCCTGCAGCTGAAGCCTCCTCTTCTAGTAGTGCGTCGCGAGGTAAAGGGCCGATCCAGTTTACCAGTGGCGGGGTGATATTTTAAAGCGTCAACGCAGTGTCTGAAGACAGCGGAGATAGCGACTGTGACTTAGACTCTTGGATCCAGCCAAGCAAGCCAGGCGAGAGCCTCAACAACTGGTCCGTCAAGGATATCATCCAGATGACAAGAAAAGAGTAATGATTTACTTTTTCCAATCATTGTACAACCCTATGTCCTACCCGGGGCATAATGGTTTTATTGTCAGGGCCTTGTTTGATTATGTACATGCATTTTATAAATAAATCAAAAGGCGTTTTCTTCGTATTCAAATGTTGTGATCTCTGTTATTCCTGTTTTATATTTGTTTTGAAAAACAATAAAATGGCAATGAGGTTTGTGCTAACCTGCATATCCTTGTTTTAAGCTTAACCCTTGTTATTGCAGGATCCACATAACAAATGACATCGACTCTGGACCTTCTACAACTCACTTCGACTTTGATTGCCCGATCTATCAAGCCGAAGAGGAGATTGATGAAGATGAAGACCTTCCTGAAGAGTTGGCCCGCTTGTTGAAACAAGAAGAGAAAATTATTCTGCCTCACGAGGAGGAGATCGAGATTGTGAATCTGGGTTCTGAAGAACTAGTCAGGAATGTCAGGATAGGGGCTGCATTGCAGAGTGATGTCAAGCAGAGATTGGTCGAAATGCTGAGAGAGTATAGTGACGTCTTTGCTTGGTCATACGAAGATATGCCCGGACTTGACACCGACATCGTGGTCCACCACTTGCCGCTGCAAGAAGACTGTCCTCCCGTTAAGCAGAAGCTTAGAAGGACACGACCAGATATGGCCGTTAAGATCAAAGAAGAAGTGCAGAAACAGCTTGATGCTGGCTTCTTAGCGGTCATGACTTACCCTCCGTGGGTCGCCAACATAGTGCCTGTACCGAAGAAGGACGATAAGGTACGAATATGCGTCGATTATCGGGATTTGAATAGGGCGAGCCCTAAAGATGATTTCCCGCTGCCTCATATTGATGTGTTGGTCGACAATACAGCTCAGTTCTCCGTATTTTCGTTCATGGATGGCTTCTCCGGTTACAATCAGATCAAGATGGCGCCGGAGGACATGGAGAAAACTACGTTTATTACACCTTGGGGAACATTTTGCTACAAGGTAATGCCTTTCGGTCTGAAGAACGCAGGGGCCACTTACCAGCGAGCAATGGTTACTCTATTTCATGACATGATTCATCATGAGATCGAAGTCTATGTTGATGACATGATTGCGAAGTTCCAAACGGAGGAGGGACATCTGGTCAATTTGCTGAAGCTTTTTGAGAGGCTTAGGAAGTTCAGGTTGAGGCTGAATCCTAACAAGTGTACTTTCGGAGTACGGTCCGGAAAGCTATTGGGGTTTATCGTGAGCGAAAGAGGCATCGAGGTTGATCCTGCGAAAATAAAAGCGATACAAGAAATGCCAGCGCCAAAAACAGAAAAAGAAGTTCGTGGTTTCCTGGGCAGAATAAACTACATTGCAAGGTTTATTTCTCAGCTCACGGCCACGTGTGAACCGATGTTCAAACTGTTGAAGAAAGATCAGGCGATTATCTGGAACGAGGATTGCCAGAAGGCATTTGATAAGATAAAACAGTATCTTCAGGAACCTCCGATCTTGATACCCCCAGTGGCTGGACGGCCCTTAATCATGTACTTGACAGTTCTTGAGAATAGTATGGGGTGTGTTCTCCGTCAACACGACGAGACGGGCAGAAAGGAGCATGCCATTTACTACTTGAGTAAAAAGTTCACAGATTGTGAATCTCGTTACTCGATGCTGGAGAAAACATGTTGTGCACTAGCCTAGGCTGCCAAACGTTTACGACAGTACATGCTCAACCACACCACCATGCTAATTTCGAAGATGGATCCGATCAAGTACGTCTTCGAGAAGCAAGCGCTTTCGGGCAGGATTGCTAGATGGCAAATGGTGTTGACAGAATATGACATTCAGTATGTTTCCCAGAAGGCCATCAAGGGAAGCGTATTGTCTGAATACCTTGCCGAACAGCCGATCGAGGATTATCAGCCGATGAAATTTGAATTCCCTGATGAAAATATCATGTTTCTTAAAGCGAAAGATTCCGATGAACCGTTGCCCGACGAGGGTCTAGATAGGAAATCCCAGTGGAAGTTGATATTCGATGGGGCGGTTAATTCTTATGGAAGTGGCATTGGGGCAATCATCACGACTCCCCGCGGATCCCACATCCCGTTCACTGCGAGACTGACGTTTCCGGTCACCAATAACGAAGCGGAGTACGAAGCATGCATCATGGGTCTAGAAGAGGCAATTGATTTGAGAATCAAGAACCTAGATGTATATGGTGACTCGGCACTTGTGATTAACCAAATTAAAGGGGAGTGGGAGACTCGCCAATCGAATTTGGTACCGTACATGAACTATGCCAGAAGGCTACTTCCGTTCTTTGATTGAGTGGAGCTCCATCATGTGCCCAGAGCTGAAAATCAGATGGCTGATGCCTTAGCCACGTTGGCTTCGATGTATAAAGTCAATTTTTGGAATGAAGCTCCAAGAATTGTCCTTTCTCGTCTTGATAGACCTGCATTCGTCTTTGCAATCGAGGAAGCCTCCGATGGCAAGCCATGGTTCCATGACATCCAGACCTTCCTTATGACTAAGGAGTATCCTGCGGGAGCGTCAACCCAGGATAGGAAGACTCTGAGGAGGCTGTCTGGAAAATTTTATCTCAATCCTGATGGAGTTTTGTATAAAAGAAACCACGACCTCGTGCTACTCAGATGTGTAGATGAGAAAGAAGCGAGTATGCTCATGGAAGAAGTCCATGAAGGCACATTTGGTACGCATGCCGGCGGGCATGCTATGACAAGAAAGATCCTGAGAGCAGGGTACTACTGGCTGACGATAGAGACGGATTGCTTCAAATTCGCGAAGAGATGTCATAAATGCCAGATTTATGCTGATAAGGTTCATGTACCGCCGTGCCCGTTGAATGTCATGTCCTCCCCGTGGCCGTTCTCCATGTGGGGCATCGACATGATAGGCAAGATCGAGCCCACTGCATCTAACGGTCATCGCTTCATTCTAGTAGCCATCGACTACTTCACCAAGTGGGTGGAGGCAGCCTCATACGCTAATGTGACCAAGCAGGTGGTGGCTAAATTCATAAAGAGGGACATCATCTGTCGTTACGGAATTCCCGAGCGGATCATTACCGATAATGGTTCGAATCTGAATAACAAGATGATGAAGGAGCTGTGCCATAGTTTCAAGATTGAACACCACAACTCATCTCCTTACCGGCCGAAGATGAATGGCGTCGTTGAAGCGGCAAATAAGAACATTAAGAAGATTGTTCAGAAGATGGTTGTGACCTACAAAGATTAGCACGAGATGCTGCCATTTGCACTGCACGGTTATCATACGACGGTACGTACGTCAACCGGGGCAACTCCTTTCTCCTTGGTGTACGGTATGGAAGTTGTCCTACCGTTAGAAGTGGAGATCCCTTCTATGCGAGTTTTGGTTAACGTGAAACTCGACGAGGCAGAATGGATTAAGAACCGACTAAACCAACTCAGCCTGATGGACGATAAGAGGTTAGCATCGATTGCGCATGGTCGTCTATACCAAAGCCGAATGAAGAAAGCTTATGATAAGAAGGTGCGTCCTAGAAGCTTTCAGACGAGTGATCTCGTCTTGAAGAAGATTCTTCCTCCACACTCCGATCACCGGGGCAAGTGGACTCCCAATTATGAAGGTCCGTACATCGTCAGCAAAGTCTTCTCGGGAGGAGCCTTGTTGTTATCCACGATAGATGGCGAAGATTTTGCATCCCCGGTGAACGCGGACGCAGTTAAAAAATACTTTGCTTAAAAACGACCCGCTGGAAAGAAAAAGAATATCCAGGAAAAAATGGGGCATCCTGGCGAACCATAAAAAAGGAAAAAGGTTCGGGCAAAAGTTAGGGATATAAATTGAAAAAACGTACACCCGCAAAGTCCAAAACCTGGAAGGGCGACTTTGCAAAAAAGGGTATCCCGGTGAATCGAAAACCCGGAAGGGCGATTCAGGCAAAAGTTAGGGATTTGAAAAAAGCAAATGATTGCGTTCCGCATGTGGACTTTCATTGTTTAGTGGTTTGGAAGACCTGAGGACCGTTTATCTGAATCAATCTCTTCTGAAGCTGAAACGTCGGAGAAGTATTGAAGTCGAGTGGGTCATAGAGGGATCAACTCATGGTGTTCGTCTACGCCTCATTGCCGACATTTGTGTATATACTGATGTATACTTATGTGTTATTCTTGCGCAGCTTCCTCATTCTAGGAGTTTGCATCTGTTGTAAAACATTTTTACCCATTCAGGGGTTCGTTATCAATAAAATGTGTACTATTCAGCAATTCTGTTTGTCTGTTTAGCATTTATCTGTTTTGTTTGCGAAAAGAACGCCGATGTTTTTGATAAAATGCACATACATAAACTTACTGGCCTAGTCCACTAATTGTTGAAACAATGAATTACTTGAACATTGTCACAAGATGATAACCTTGATAGGTCCCTTTGAGAGGGGTGTTCTGTCTGTTTGTTTGTGTTGTTGCAGGTGTAGCATATACCAGGTGGTACGCCGTATGCGTCCCCAAGCAGGATGATTCCTTCTTCTCCAGCGAAGTTCAGCAGCCTCTCCCCGCAGAGCCTGAACGTGAGATCGTAGGCATTTCCATGTCTCCCCAAGCAGAGAAGATTCTCTCCCTGATTAGATGCGTCCTGAAGGAATGTCATTTCCCCAGCTAAGTCATATACTAAAGTGTGCAGCAATTGGAAGTTCCAGACGGAAGTCTCCGGCAGAATTGAAATTCCCCACAGAGTCGTATCCTCCCCAGTAAGCAGGGTGATCCCTTCTTCCCCAGCCGAGTTTGCAGTTCCCCAAGAGATCCGAGTCCTTGGAAAGCAGTTCGGGCCATGATTGGTGTTCCCCAGGAGAGTGTTGAATAGCTGATACTGTATTTCCCCGCCTGAGTCGTTATCTCCAGGAAGGTTGTTACCATTCATGTCGTGCAAAGTACTTCTGCGATTGACGTCGCTTTCCTCAGCAGGCCCAGGTTCTCGTAGAGCTTCGTTCCCCTGCAGCAGTTGACTGAGGTTCGTTTCCCCAGGCGGAGTCCAATTGAGATTGGCGTGACTTCTTCTCCTCGGCAGGATGACTCCTCCTCTCCACCATAATGGTTCTTTCTCCTTGACAGGAGGATGCTCCCTTCAACATTTATTTTGTTGATGGGGTCATAGCATCTTGCATGATTGCATAGCATTTACCTAAAAAATGCGCAGCATCTCCACCGTGTGGAACATTGCGTCGTTGTCAAAGCATATGCATATGAAACATGAGCTAGGTCGTTACCGTTCTTGTTTTGCAGGTGTTCCTTAGCAAAGTCGTGTGCCCAAGATGATTATTGAATTCTCCCCAGCAAAGTTGTTTGCTCAAGATGATTCCTAAAATCCCCAGTGAAGTCGCCAGAGTTGGTTGCTCAAGTTGATGCTCAGAGTCCCCGGCAGAGTGAGTGCTCGGGATGATGCCCGAAATCTCCAGCAGAGTTATTGGTTCAGGATGATTCTTGAAGTCCTCGGCGAAGTTGTTTGTTCAAGATGATTCTGGATTTCCTCAGCAGAGTTGACTCATCCAGAATGATTTCTGAAGCCCCGTAGCAGAGTTACTTGATAGTTCTCCAGAATCCCCAGCGGAGGTGTGTCATCCCCAGCAGGTTTTAAACAGAAAAGCTGAAACTTCCCTTGAAGACTTGATGATTGAAGTCCAACCATATCAACGAAGCAGTTTTCTCAGCTGATGCAGAGTGCCTGATGGTAGAAGTTGGATATCCCCAATGGGTTCATGATTGATTGAGAATTCCATTCCCGACTTACTGACGAAGCTCGGCTGACGCCCAAAGATTTCTTTGAATGCCTGATGGCGTGATTAACTTGATTGTTGATCTGATAAGTCCCGAGGAATCCCGATGCCTGACGGCATGATCGACTGTGTATCACCAGTTATCGTGTGACCAATTCCCCAGCTAGTTGCCGGGCAGCTAATATTTCAGTTTTCGAAGATTTGTTCCCATCAGAGTACTGTGTACTTGTGCAGTTGGCAAGTTTCCGGGTTTGTTGGTATTCAACTGTCTTGTACCTTGATTGGTTGAGAGCCGTTCGCTTCTCACCCAGTCAGGTCCAGGCCGCTTGAATAGGGGCAGCTGTTGCACCCCAAAATTTGCCCAACATTTCTTTACCTAGCTTATGTTTCATTTCATTCACATTAGCATTATCATTTGCATTCCATTGACATGTATGCAGGAGATCAAGAGGTATGATTACCAATTAAGAGCTATACAAGACTTTGAAGCTATCTGAGAGGCTTATTCAAGTGTTCAAGGGTTGATATCCTTGTCAGAGAAGGTAAAAGATCCTCAAAGTGAGTGGTTGGAACCAAGGTTGTGAGCCTCCTAACTTGAGAGTTATGGGAAGTCCTCAGATGATTCTGAAGCCATGAAGTTAGACTTGAGGTCTTGAGAGAGCTCATGAGAAGTTTTGAAGATCACTTTGAGGCCTAGACAGGTCATTGTGCAAGATTAAGAAGCCTTAGCCATGATTGGTGCAGCTAGGGTTTGACTGGGTCAACCCTAAGTCAACTGATGATTTGGAGAAGGTTGAGACATAATCCAAGAGCCATGTGATCATGGATTGACACATTGAGATGTTATAAGGATGATTCCAAAGTCAACTCATCATGATTGGAGAGTTTGAGAAGTTTCAAGCTAGGGTTTCTAAGGCTTGACAGTGTAAAATCCCCTAGTTTGACCCCTATCTTCAAGGAAATTTAGCTCAAGATGTGATTGTCATCTCATCTTACCCCCAACATGAATGTTGTAGAGCATGATATTAGCTTTAATTTGAGTACTAGAAGTTCTTGAGAGGATTTGTATAACTCAAGTTATGGCTTTGACAAGTTACAAGTCATCTGAGGCATGTGAATTTGGAGCTTGAAAGTTGCCCAACTTGCATGACACTTTTGCCCTAGAAGGATGGTTCCTATGAACTTTTGGTAAACATGAATGTTGTTCCTTGTCCTCTTAGCTTTCTAGAGAGTACTATAAGTACTTGATAGGATTTGTAGAACTCAAGTTATGGCTTTGACAAGTCAAGGGTATTTTGGACATTTGGTGATTATAGGCCATTTGTGATCATAAGCCATTTTCACCAACCTAGAGGTTTTAAATGAAGTTTTGTTCAACTAGAAAGTTGCTCAAAATAGGGTTTTAACCTTGACCATGCATCAAGGAGGCATTGAAATGGCTCAAGGAGAGACTTGGTTCAAGAAATTTTGGAAAAAGGAAGAATTAAAAGGATTTAATGGTCAAAAATTCAAATAATTCATTTGGTGATCAAATGAGACAAACTTATAGGTCATTTTGATTGGAAAATACATTTTAGAAACAATTGCAATATTAATTTTTTGAATTGAGCCCAATTTCAATCACTTTTACTTAATTTCTTCATGGTGAAGTAACATAATCAACGTATGCCTTTGGCTTGCAAGCAAGGAAAATAACACCCTAAACCAATCCAAAATCTCATGAGAAGATGATTACACGCATAGCCATGCCAAGAAGGAGTCAGAATGGTGGTTGCCATGGGTGGTATTTTGAAGAGAAATTGAAAATCCAAAATCTCATTTGGATGGATCCAGAAGTTTCTAGATGAGTCTAACCATTTCTATATAAGCCAGTGAGTAAGCTCAGCCATTTTTTTGGAAGGAATTGAAGCTGGTAAGAGAAGGAGCCATTGAAATTTTGAAGGTTCAAGTTGAAATCGGGTTTTCAATTCTAGAGGGAATCAAGCCAAATCAAGGTGTGCAAAGGCTTGGAGATTGAATTTGGAACGTGTCTGCATCATCTTGGCAGTTGAAGTGGGCAAAAACCACCTCTGTTACCTCTCTGAAACCAGGTTTGTACATTTCATCATTATGCATGATTTAGGAGGAGAAACTTAGAAATATATATGTGGTTAAGACCCTTGCAACTTGTAGATGGATTTAGGATCATAAGCTGGTGAATTAGAGACAAAATAGGTGTGTGACCATTTTCTGTTGAGGATGATATCTCACGATTCTTGAAGGGTTATTCATGGCTAGATGGTGGAAATTGATTAGTGAAGAGTGAGGATTAATTTGTGACCTTTAATTTAAAGAATGGTGAAAATCAAGATTTGAGTGAACTCTGAGAATGTCATCGTGTTTTGAGTTAGAGAGGGAATTAGGGAATTCTGAGGGTGGATTCGTGATCAGCATCGATTTTGGAGTAGGATAGTGATTGGTTTTGTGGATCTTGATGACCTGTGGAGGTTGGTTCACCGGAGAAGACGGTGGCGCTGCAACTCAGGCCACCGTCTGAAGAGTTCCCTCCATCTGAGTTTAAATCTGGGACGATGACGCATGCCCGTTGGATGTAGGTTTGACCCTTGACTCAAGCATGAAATAGAAGGCCACGATCTGTTTGAAAATTCTGAAGAGAGACATTAGAATGAAACGCACCGTTTCATTAATTGAGTTGTTTTGGGCTTAGTGAAATAACTGATATCCACACCCCCTCATGGCCCAATCCATAGAATGAACTGATTTTCATTGCTATCTGCACCACGCGCTTGGTTATTTTATTTTGATTTTCTTTATTTGTTTCATTTTATTCATGGTTCATGATTAAATCATATAAAATAGAAAAATGATCCAATTAATCCCATTCTTTTTGCATTATATTCATGATTGAATCTAGTATTTTTTAGATAAAAAATATTTTTATTTCATGCATTTTCTGATTTTATGGGAATTTTCATATTTTAATTGATATTAAAATAGTTATGTTTGATACTTGATTTTGTGGAATTTTGTGTGATCATGTGGTGATGATTTTGATCCTAATTTTTTATGAGTTGTTAGCATAGACATGCATGCTACCCATAGAATTTTATCACATTTTTGTGATGAACATAGGTGGTAGTTTAGGTTGAAACCTTTAGAAGCTCCATTTTTAGGGTTTATGGTTGATACCTTTGGACTTAGGACTTAATTTTAGGACTTAATAGATGATTTAGTCCCTGGTTTTTGTATGAGGCATTCTTAATTGAATTAGGATCCCCTAGGAATTTTTGTAGAAATTTATAAGATAGTTTCCTATTTTTGATTGATTTTAGTTTAGGTGCTAGTTTTAGATGATTCTAAGGCACTAACTCAACTAGATTAACTTCTTTAGTTCCCTTAGATTAGGGTTGTGCTTTGCTTGTTCTTGGATGATGATGAAGGAAAGTTGAATATGCATTGGATTGCTTGAAGAGGCTTGGATTTGAAGATCTTCCCTTCTTGTGGTGTAGTTTTGATTAGGTTAAGATTAGGGTTTTGTAGGCAGAGCTTCTAGATAGTTCTCTTCCTTCATAAACATGGAATATGTTGATCAATTCCATTCTTCCCTATGATTTAAGGTCCCTTGTAAAGGCCTCATCCCTCCTTTGGTAGGATGTGTGGCTCTTTGCAAATTGGTAGAACCTTTGAGGGTCCCTTTCTCTGATGACAGGATGCTTAGTGGTGACCTTTGGTCTTCACTCTGCCACCAATCATCCCAACTTTGCTCTTGATAGAAGCATCTTTCTCCCTTGTTAGAGGATGGAGTTCCTTGCTTGAAGAAGATTGAATAGTGAAGTTGACACTTCCATGTGATTGAAGATTACTCTGAGAAGCTGAAGCTTATAGATGAAGAAGACCAAGTTGATGCTGGTAAAGAAGAGAGAGCTGAAGCTTGAAGATCAAGTTGATACTTATGAAGAGGATTCAATTGAGATTGAGTTAAGAGATGAGGCTTGAGGAATAAAGGGTAAGTTGACACTTGCGCTGAGGCTTGGAGGTGGAATTGACTGGAAAGCTAAGGCTTGGGCAAGAGAGAATAGGTTGACACTCATGTTTGATGTGTTAGAACCCTGGAGAAGCAAGTTGATACTTGTCATGAAAGATGATAGCCCTAAAGAGCTGCTGAAGATTGATGACTGGGCTGCTGTTAAGTTGGTTTAGTTGTAGGAGCTGTTGATCTGCTTTCTCTCTTGTCTGTTTTCTCTTCTGTATTGGTGTGCCTTGTTTGATTTGCTTGATGCATTAGAATAAGTTCATATCTAGACTGATGTAAGCTAGGAGCATGATTGCATTAGAGGTTGAGTTGCTCCCTCTACTTGTATTTTTACTGTATGGCTTTGCTTGCGGGTATTCGGTAGAGCCCAGCTCCCTTGCCCATGTGGTTTGTGTTTGTCTGATGGTATTTTATTTTATTTCCTATGTATGATTGCAGTTACTTCTATTTTGCTTGATAACATGTTATTTTTTCTGTATGATTGCAGCTTATTCATATCTGGCTTGAGGTTGAGATGAGCTTGTGGAGGCTGATGCCCCACACACATTTCCTCCCTCACTTGCATTGCATGCATTTTACAGTCGTTTACTGTTTACTGTTTAAGCTGATGCTTTATCTGTTCCTGTTTATCATTGACATGATCCCTTAGGAATCTCATTTCCTTTGATAAGGAAGTGATGATAGAACTTTAGGTTGAAACCTATGCATGATAACTTCTAGGAGTTCCCTGTTTCAAACTTCAACCATAGGATGAATCCTTGGCATGACAACAGTAGGACTTGATAGTCTCCCTTTAGTTGAGCCCCTTTCTCTTTTCATCTCAAAATAAATTAAAATACAGTAATCATGAATGATTTCTTTCGTACGTTACGAGCCTTAAGCTATCTGAGAAAGGATTGTTGGAGAGCTTCTTTTCAACAGTCTGTATGTATAGTATGGCACCCTTTGGGTGACATGCGACGCATTCACTCTCAGGTCATAGTCTTTAGTGCGATTGATATTGCAAACACAATAAAAAACACTTCTTCCGTAAAAGACAGAAAACAAACTTCAAACCTTTTTGCCCCGTGGGCCCATAATTCAAAGGAAGATTTTCTAAAGAAAAAAGTGTCGTTAACTCCTAGTTCTACCGCAAACAGGCTTTGTCCCTAACTGCTGGAACTATTTGTTAACCCTACTCGATAAAACAGATGAATTTGAATCCCCGTAATCCGTATTATCCCAAACTACGTAAGCTCTGATCTCTCATACCTGTTGAGAGTACGTAGGCACAATACTGATGTATTGGCGAGCCACCTTCCCCATAACCCGCAGTAGGCCGAACTATGTTGACTCTGATTTCTCATTCTCTGATGAGAATACGTAGGCATAAAGTGCGACGCTTTGCCGAGTCATTTTCTTTTCTTTTCAGACCATCCTTGATAGGTAGATAGATAAACAAACCCGTCCAGTAAACACAACAAGCGTGGATCCCGTCGAGTACGACGGACGTGAGGGGTGCTAATACCTTCCCCTTGCGTAACCGACTCCCGAACCCAGACAACGGTTGTGATGGCCTTGTCTTATACCTATTCGTCAGGTTTTTCCGATTGTTTCCTTTCCCGCTCTGAGGGATAAATAACGAAAGGTGGCGACTCTTCTGTTTTGTCGGCACCTTATTTTCGCGGAAGCGACATGTTATCGCTGTTATCCTTTCTGTTTCCTCCATCTAAGCGCGTCACATCCCCTTTGCATTTGATTTGTTGTCGGTAACGCTTTCTCTATCTCGATTGTGCTAAGTCTTGTTTGTTAATCATTTTGGATGTATCTGAATATCATTATGAATTAATCTGTTCATTGAGAGTGGGTATGGTGAAAGAAAGCAAGAATGAGAAGGGATCGGGGAAGAGCGAGGAGTTTCAGATCCCGATTTAGGGTTCCTTGCAGCTTGTATTTCTGCTTACTTTTCAATGGCGCTTTCGTTGGTTTGGGCCAGACGGGTTGGAATCATCACCCGACTTGGTTTTCATTTTTGTTGTTGTTTTTTTAGCTTCGTGGGCTCACTACTAGGTCCAAAGTTTTAAAAAGGAGAATTTACTTTTGTATTATCCTTACTTATTTTATTTTTTTAAACGCCTAGTTTTAAAATCCAATCTATAATTAAGTTTAAAATTGAATTTAGGGGACTAATTCAACCTTTAGAAATGATTTGTTTTTTTGGTATTCAAACTTCAATTAATCACGATTCTGTTTACATACCCTTTTTCTTTTGTAAAAGTTAATACGTTCATTTGATTTTTGAGTCACATGACCTCTGGGGTATCACGATTATAATTGACGTTCGAATTGAGAGTAGACTTTAGATCTCGATCCTATTGCATGATAATATTAGGCCGAAGGTTCCTTTCCCATTTTCAACTTCGTGATAAATCTTTGCTTAACCCTGCCTTGATTTCCCATTCTTATATGATTATTTATGGTATTTTAAAATCTTTGTTACTACTCATGTTTACGTCTAAGGGAAGAACCTGTATATAACTTTTTAAGTTGTATACAATGTATTGTTCATCTGCATCATTTCCCCCCCGCTTGATCCCTGATTTTTCAGGTCGATCAACTTAGGTCACCCTTGTATTCTCAACATAGATTACCATTTTCAATTTAAACAACCAAATTAAATCCTCTATTCTCTTACAAGAGAATAAGACGTGATTCATCTGTGTAGTCGAGATGTGATTCTCCTACCCCATAACGCAATCGAGAAGGATGTAGAATCGTTTTCGCTTGAGAGAGGTATGTGGCATACTCGTCAATCAAATATGAGTTGGAATCCTTCTCTCAATGCGATGCAAAAACCGTCTTCCATATGTTTGTGATGGTTAAGTCGAGTATTCTCCCTAAGATGACGAATCATCTTCTCTCCTAGAATAAATCAACAAACCCCCCCCCCCCCACCTAGAATCTTGACCACAGTCAAGAGTTCCTCAATCCCTTGAGGGGAACTACGAATGCTCTGATTCCATTCCCGTCAGGATACGTAGGCACAAGATGCGATTTCTTGGCGAGCATACTTAGAAATAAACCCCTAGGTCTCTTACCCTTAGAAAACAACAATAACACGATAAAACAAGATGTTCCTGTAGAGTACTACAGATACTTAGGCTGTTAATACCTTCCCTAAGTTTAACTAACCCCGAACCTTAGACTCTCTAGCTTTGCATTGCATTGCATACTTTTTGGGTAATTCGACCTTTTTCCCTTCCCTTGGATAAATTAAAGACCGATGGTGAATAACGATTTGTGATTTAAGTTAACCAATAGCTTGATATCCAGTTCTCACCGTGACAACATGCCTAAGATCAACCACCTTGTATTTGATGCCTTGAACTACACAAAAACCATCATCACATTTAGTTTGAAAATGCAAATGGATAGTTGGCAAGAAGTTGGATTCTTACCACACCTCAAACCTCACACTTTCTCTATAAATACAAAGTCAATCTTCATTGCAAATCATCAGAAAATACCCTAATAAAACTCTCTAAAATTACCTGCATACTCAGAGCCACTTGCTCTTCCAAAACCATCCAAAACTTGCAATAACACCTCAAACATCCATTCTACTTGTACAATTCCTAAATAAACTTCACAAAACACCTCTACACGCTCATTAGAACTCATCCAAACCATTGAAGCAGTTTTGTAACACTCCAAACACCTCATACCATTTTCAACCTCTATTTTAGTAAAAGGATTGTGTTCTATTCCTCAAGCTTTTTCCAGGTAGTCCAGCCATTCCAACAAGCTTCCAAGGGTTTACATAAGCTTTAAGGAGTGTTTTCTTGTATCTACAAACATTGAGAAAGAAGCCTTGGACTTTCTCCAAGAGGTAATATTTCCAGCTCTTGAAACCCTCATGTTCATGCATTGTTTTGATGCCATTTGATTAGAAAAACATAGTGTGTAATGTTCTTTGTTGGTTTGAACCATTGCTGGCTTTATTTTGTTTGAATATCTCATGTTGTAACATGATAAAGATTTTTGATATTGCACTGTTGAAGAGTGTTGTGTGTTTTATACATTGAGTTTTAGGTGCAACAAATAGTGTATTCGTGTTCCTTGTGAAAAATGCTTTGATTTTGATTTTTATATCACTTGAATTGGCTGAGAGATGGAGGAGTTAGAAGGAGAAAAAGTTCTGGCCATGGAAGTTGTTTAGGGCACGAAGAGAGAGAGAGAGAGAGAGAGAGAGAGAGAGAGAGAGAGAGAGAGAGAGAGAGAGAGAGAGAGAGAGAGAGAGAGAGAGAGAGAGAGAGAGAGAGAGAGAGAGAGAGAGATGATGAAGGGCAAAGCTGAAAAAGATGATCTGAGGTGGAGATAATTAGGCGTGATGTGGTACTGAGGTGGCAATTTTAGGGTGTTTCTAAAATATAATGATTTTGAAGCATAATATGAATGGATGAGAGCGTACCACTACTGATCAAGGAGGATGGTTTGTATGTTGTGTTGAGCAAAGGTTTTGGGGTTCGATACCCCCAGACCTTTTTGGTTCCTTTTATTTTGCCTTTCTGAGTTACCACTTGTTTCATATATTATTTCATGATGGTATTAATTACTCACCTTTTGGTTTTTACCCCCATGTTGAATCCTAAACTCACCTTTTGGTTTTTACCTACTTGTTATGAACATGTATTTCTTGTTTAAGTATCGGTTGTTACTTTTGTCATGTCAAGTATTGTGATAAATTATACATGCTTACTTTGATTCCTACCATGATAAGTAATGTCTTGACTTATGCATGTTTATTTTGAACCATGATTGATGCTATGATAAGTAATGTATATATATATATTCTACTTCATGTTGTTCATACTTGTCCTATATTCATGATCAATTAGTGTTAGTAAACCCTAATGCATGTTTGTTTTGTTATGAACTTCAACTTGTTCCATGATTGTTTAGATGTTGTAACATCTATGTTTGGATACATTCCCATTGGTTGTCACCATGATTTGTAAATTCTTTGAGAGGTATGCTTGGTTGTTACTTTGCTCTTTTTGACTTTGTCAAGTCTTTACTTTGAAGGTTTCCACATTCACTCTCATGTTTTGTTTGTTACCATAGGTATCTTTTTCATGTTTAATTTGTTCTTAATATCATGTTTGAATATCATCTATTGTCTTGCCCCTTTTGAACTTTGTTAAGTTTTCCTCAAGTGAAGTAGCTTATTAGCTCTCATCCTCAAGTTATCCCTTATTCCTTATTCCAAAGGAAAGTATCTCTATTGACTTAATGTCATATATAGCTCATCTCTTCCTCTTGACTTTGTTAGAGTCATTAGGTCTTTCAACTTAAATTTAAGTTAGAACCTAAATCCCCTTTGACTTTGTTAAGTCAAAACCTTATCATACCTTGTTAAGAGTCCTATAACTTAGAGCTTAGATCTAGAGTTTGTTAACTCTAGGTGTGTACCATTGTTATGTGTACTCACTTTCCCCTTGACTTTTGTTAAAGTCAAATCCCCAGTTAGTTTTCGACTTAGACTTAGAGAGCTTGTTAAACTCTACATAAGTATCATTGTTATGAATACTTATTTCCCTTGGAACCTTGGCCATAGTCAAGAGTTCTTTCACCCTAGTTAGATGAACTATGATTGCTCTGATTCCATCCTTGTTAGGATACTTAGGCCTGAGATGCAACGTCTTGGCGAGCATACTTAGTGTATATACCCACAGGTCTTTACCTTTAGCACCCTTACCTTAGCAGATAACCATTAGCAACTAACATTAGCAATAACATAAAAACCAAACAAGAGGTTCCTGTAGAGTACTACATATACTTAGGATGCTAACACATTCCCTAGGTATAACCAACCCCAGAATCCCACAATCTCTTAGCTTTGTTGTTACGTAGTGCACTTAGGGTTTTGTTTCGATCTTTACCCCTTCCTTTGGATAAATCAAAGCTCGGTGGTGAATTTCATGATTTGTGATTCAAGTTAATTAATAACTTGATATCCGATTCTCACCGCAAAAAGTGACATCATGTACTCTGAGCTATTCAAGAAGATAGGGTTGGACCAAAGAGGTTTCTTTCCATATGAAGGCTTTGATCTTCAGGATTTCAATATAACTACTATCCGTCCTTAGGGATATATAGAGTTGATGTTTTTCGTAGGCAGGAAAAGACATTCGAGTAGTAAATTATCAATTTCTTGTTGTTTCTCGCAAAAGTGTTTATAATTGCATCATGGGAAGACCCATAGCAGTCATGTTTGACGTTTTTGCCTCATTAGTGCACCTCAAGGTAAAATATCACAACTTACAAGGAAAACCGACCACTTTCATCGGTGACACAGAAGGAGCAAAGATAATATACTAGGATCTCTAGAAAGAACAGAGATAATGGGTAGCCATGGATATCAATGTCACACCCCTTACCAGGAAACTCAACAGAATGGGCATTCGTCCCTTAATTAGTGGATGAACCAACAAACAAAAATGAAAAGAATAAGCGACGGTTGACCAGCCTAATTATGTTTCTTATTCTTTAATCATATTAGACGCTATGAATGTATCATTTACCCCTATATATAAAAGAAATTAAAATAAATTCTTTATGGAACTTTTTATTTATGATTTTGCATAGCGATAGGAAATCTGAGGTACGATGAAAGATATCGATACTCAGAGCGCTGATAAAGTCAAAGGTATTGTCAAAGAGGCTTTGCACATTCAAATAAAGCAATCCTTTCCCACATAAAGTCAAGGATGTCGTCAGAGACGCTTTACACATCTGTTTAAAGCAATCAATTATCCATATAAAGTCAATGGGTGTTGTTAGAGAAGATTTGTCTGTTTGACTAAATCAATCAATTCTCCACCTAAAGGTTAGGAGTGCTTTTAGCGATGCTTTGCATTTTCGACCAAAACAATCAATTTCCCACAGGGAATCATAACCCACCACCGTATGGAAGCTAGCCAATCCATATGTCATGGTGGGTTGGCCATACGTCTATCTTTGATTGGGTTTTTCTCTTGTAGGGGGAAGAGGAATTGACCTTTGGTCAGAAAAGACCCTAGTGGCATCCAATTAAATTCGAGGGAAGACCTCATAAGTTCTCAAAGATTTGGAGCTATGAATTCAGTACCCTACAAAAACTCCTTAAATAGGTAACAAAAGTAATTTCATTTCTAAAAGAAAGTATATTTACATACTCTTCCATTACAATGTACTATACAAGTAGTACCTAAAATAAGGGTAACACATGGCCCTGATAGGTCTATTAAAGGGAAATTGGGATATAAGACGCACCAGAAAACAAAAAATTCCCTTTAGTTTATCCTTACGAATGATGCATGATGAGTGATAGTATGATTACATATTCTGGCAATTAATACCTTAGATGCAAAATCAGAGGAATGATCACGAGCGTTGAACGAAGAATAACACGTCTACTAAATCCACACGAACATAGTGCCTTGAATCTCATGCTAACTTCTATGAATGAAGACTTTGAGTGAGAGAGAAAGAAATTACGACTAGGGTTTCATCAAGAGTGAAAGCTTTGCATAAGGGTTATATTTTTAGAACCACTTGTGTGGGAAACAAGCTGAAAATCCCACTTAAGTGAATTATACCTTATGGTGTACTATATTTCACTTGAGCCCATGATACCCTACCGTATTCCACTTAAGTGCATCGTACCTTACGAGGTTCTATAATTTACTTAAGTGCATTGTACCTTACGGTGTTATGTAATTCTCTTAAGTACACCGTACTTTAAAGTGTTCCATATTTATCATCTCTCTCTCTTATTCATCTGTCCTTATGTGTGTGACCCTGTAGTTTTTCGTGACGTTGACAATTATATTAAATCACACATTTAATATGATAAATAGTGAGTAGTATCTAGCAACACATCACTGCTACCCATGTCACGAAAATATCATGTAATATGATTACGCCTTTCCTTGAAATGCTTGTGTGTATAATTACCTTTTTACCCTACTGTCTATATTGAACACAAGGCATAGACCGTGTCACCCTTGTTCAATTAAATATTGGGCCCATAGATATTTATCCTACTACGTAGGAAGGACAAGTTCTATCTAGGTCACTCATATCCCTTAACATGATTTGTGGAGTACCCATCAAGTGTCTTTATGGTCATCCAATTATTAACAATGTTTGATCACTAATAAAGTAATCAACTCCATATCTAAGGTCATTTAATGGTTTCATGTCGAAGGGTGGTATACACCTCTATCACCATGAGAATAACTTATGACACTTTGCATAACATTCTATGTAGTATTCTCATAGCGGGTCAATCCAGTATGAATTTTACTCATAATATTCGTACCTATGTGAAAACTCGATAACTCTTTATCCATGATCCATAATATGCGATCATCAGTCTATCCACATAATAGTCCCAATGCTTTAATGTTATCCCACTTCATAATAAAGCTCGACTACAAATATTTTAAGAATATTGTCCTTATGTTTAATGTGATCTCATGATTAAGTTACACTTGATTTTTCATTAAACGAACTAGCTTTTATAGGAAACTTATTATTTTTGAAACACAAACATAATAAAGAAATGCCTTTTAAATTGTTAATAAACATTTTAATACAAATACCAAGTTCTACTAACATTATTGGCCTATAAGGCTTACACTAACATCTACTTCCATAGAGAAGCAATTTCCCCATCTTTGACTACATGATCTGGTTGAATTCACTCTCTAGAAAGTGTCAAAGGGCAGTGGAAATGCTCCACTTATTGCAAAGCATTTTCAACAGACTCCGAAGCTGCCTCAAGGGTAAGACTCATGCAACATGTCAATGGTTGGGTCAACAAAGCATTCTAAGGATGCAACGACTCTAATTCTCTTTGAGCAGTTTCTAAACTAGCCCGAGTAAAAGCCAGAGATTGGTTCATCATTGCCATTATTTTCATTAGAAGATTCACCTTGTCAGAGAGAAAACCACCAAGCTTCAGGGAAAGCAAAGCATTCTCCACCCCTATGAGAGAGGTATAAACTTTCTCTACTTCATGCAGATATATGTCCCACTAAAGCTTTAGATTGTGAATGATATCCTATAACCATTGTTTCAATGTACGGTTCCATTCAGACTAAAAGTCCTCTAAGTGACTAGATCCACGAGGGGCCAAAGAAGCAGCGGCACAATGGGTATATCGATCCAAAGTAACCCGTTCTTCTTCCAAAATAGGCCCAAAAAATTATTTAAGTAAGCGCAGTACTCATCCAAAGGAGGAAGTCGATGACCCCCTAGAGAATGAGAGCCATATCCCATCAGTAGAGGGCCACCAGCTAGACCTAGGACATTCAAAAATTTTGGCAAGTCCACCATAACAACATCACTTTCGATCAGTTCTATTCCAAGCCTTTGAAGTCGGAGCTACACTTTATTATCCATTTAATCTGCATACAATTATGCATAAAGTGAATATATTAGGAATATGCAGGTTAAAAATATCAAAATCCCCGAAGGTTCCAGAGCTTACCAAAGTTGAGTTTTCTATCTTCATGAGAGCGGGCTTCTATCAACAACCAAACATCAATAAGGCGCTGCAAGCATTTCTTGTCGACCTCTTCCACAAGAATACCTCCTCGTATGTATCCTAGATTTATGATAAACTGCATTAACCACCTTTTTTGGTACCGAGCCTCGTCAGAAAGATCCTCTTTCTTATACACGTAAAAGAGGTTCCCTAGAAGAAAATAACCCTAAGTCCAATACTTGGATAATAGATTGGCACATCTTCCCACCACTCCGTCGCTGATGTTGCAAATTTTACCATGAGCTTCAGGAATCACGGGGGTTACCAAAAAAATAACTGGTTCTTAAAGGGCTACAACTTTGGAAGAGGCCCAAGGTAGTGGATAGTTAGTTTAGGGTAGTTTAATCCTCTACCTCTCATCCTAGCTGTTTTTTCATGGCACCATCTAAAGAAAAGACATAACAATTTCAGAGAAGGCTCTCCATTCAATTATCATAGCAGTACTAGTATACCATCATGTATGCCTAGCTTAAAGGATGAAGTTGTGAAAGAGCCTGCCAGATGCTTCAAAACCTTTACCTCAAAGGCAGTAAAGGGAAGATGAATGCCCATGACAGAGAAACTGCATTCATAAAATAGAATGGTGCAATCGCCATAATTGTCACATATTCTCTCATCCTTAGAGGGACACAAAATTCCTCAAAAGGAAGGCGGGCCAATTTCTATAAAAGTGTCTCCAAGACCACCCACTTTAGCAAAAGTACAAACAGTGTAAGAGTAGATATGGCCCTCCCAAGAAGATCAAGTATCCTTCTGGGACTTATGAATAATTTTCTAGGATTTTTTACCCATGTCGCACTACATTTATGGTTACAGAGAAATAAAGCACTAAAGCAGAAGGTAACTACTAAAGTTGAATAAAAATAACTTAGAAGAAAATGACATTTACCCTTTTAAAGTAAACTATAATCTAGCATGCAAATAGACTTCACCAAACACATATAATCATTCCCATGCAACACTCGAGAATTTCAGTTTCCAAGAGTTGTATTGATGACAACTACAAAAAGATGTTTGAAGTATGGCACGTTAAATTTGCGAGTCCCTAAAGAAACTGAAAAATTTTTCCTTTGCCTGTCTTAAGGTGGTCAAGGTGTGGTCAACATTTGAGGCTGAGGTATCAAGCCCCCGCCTACCTATACATTGACATGATCTTGAGAGGAAATTGTTTCGGGCCGACCATGTTGACCCTGGCCTACCCTAGGGAGGCGCTTCATTCCTTCTAGAATCTTCTCAACACATGATGATTATCATCCTAATGATCACAAAAGATATCAACTACAAGGGCCTCCAACGGCTCTCTAGATTTCATTGCTAAGAAATATCAGGTTTGTCATTTCCCCTTCTCTCGCTCTCTTAATATAAAGATGGATTCAACTTCAATCATAACCCCACTACTTTACACGGTACTACAATCATCTATTTATTTTATATAGAATGAATATTTACTAATGTCGTATGCACTCCAAGTTAATACATTAAACTTAGGAAAATGTGACTACATTTAATGTTGAAGAATATGCACAATCTTGTTATAATTTTCTTACATTTTTTGGTAGAATTCCACGGATAGCCACTGGTAGAAGTTGTTGCATCAAGAATGAAAATCATGAAATTTTAAGCCAACTAATTTGAGATCATTCATTGACACAAGTTTCTTCACATTTGATGAGTACCCTTGGGGAACTTTGATACCCTGTAAACAATTACAATTTTTTTCTTTGTTTAGGAAGAGTATGACATGTCGAGGAAAAATATGTTATATTTCCTATATCTTTTTGGGCTAACTCTTGTTGTATACCCATCACCACCATATCTTCACAAGATTTCTTGGTATATTTTTTATTACCTTTAATGTTTAGAAGTGTTCTAATCAAACTATCACATACATTTTTCTCCACATGCACGGCATCAAGACAATGTCTTACGTCAAGGCTAGACCAATATGAAAGATCAAAGAACACCTACCTCTTTTCCCAAATATTTTTCTCCATGGACCCTTTTTCGTTTCTTTCCAAAGACAAAATTAATGGGTTGTTTTCTTTTATAAACTCCCTTCTCGGTTAAGGGCTTTAGAGCGATACCAAACTCCTATTTTTCAATAAAAGTATTCCACAATCTATGGTATGGATGATTAGTTCTTAAAAAAATTTAATGTCCAATGTAAACAATATTTTTTTCCATTTTTTAATTGGTGGAAACATGTATCATCTTCACATATTGGTCACACTTTATGTTCCTTGACGTTGTACCTAGACAAATTACCGTATGCTGGAAAGTAATTGATTGTGCAAAATAACATGACACATAATTTAAAGTTATCACTTGTATACGCATCATCAACACAACACCTTTCTCCTCCAAAATTCTTAAATCTTTTATCCATGGCATTAAATAAACATCTATGTCGTTTATCTGATTGTTTTGGACCCGAAATCATCATTGATAACATTATATATTTGCGTTTCATGCACAACCACAGAGATAGGTTGTAAATAATGAGAAGAATAGAGCATAAAGTAAGGTTAGTACTCAAATTACCAAACAGGTTCATTCTGTCGATGGCAAATCCAAGCCTAAGATTCTTTGACTCAAGGGAAAAATATTGAAACAATGTATCAGTTTTCTTCCATTGTAATGAATTAGCTACTTGACAAATATTTCCATCACATAATCTTTCATCTGCGTGTCATCTTGTATTCTTTGCATCATTACATTAGCAAACAATCTCTTGAAACTTTGAATAATCGGTAGGTACCACATCACCTTGGAAGGAACACCGTTTTTAGTTACACCATCATCATCTTCAGTAACATTCTCCTTCTTCTTGTAGTGTTACTCACCACACATCAGACACTCCTTCAAGTTTTCATACTATTTCATATATAATATGCAATCATAATGACATGCATGCATTTTGACATAGTTCAAACTCATTGGACACAATATTTTTTTGCCTTCATAACTACGGTTCGACAACGTGTTACCTCCTGGAAGCATTTATTGCAACAATTCAAGCAATTATGTCAAACTTTTATCCGTCCAACCAACTCGTTCCTTAAGATTAAATAGTCTTAACACAGTTAGAAATCTTGAAATTTTTTGCATCCTAGATATAGTGACTCTTCCATGTCACTTTTCAAAGTATCTTGCACATGTGTTTTCTTAAAAGCATATACTCCAATATCACGAATCATATCTTCTAGAGTATCATCCATAAATTCATAATCTTCAACTCTATGTGAAGTAGGTTTTTTTTTCACTTCACCATACCATACCCATTTCGTGTAATTATGAATAATTCCATCACAACAAGAATGATTGAATATATCTTCTCTTGGATGTTTTTGCTTATTTTGCAAATTTTACAAGGACATCAAAAAATCTCATTATTGTTAGGAAGACTTTTTTCCACGAATTCAGGAAATTGAATCACTCTATTTTCATACTCTTTACTTAATCTATTGACTCTCATTCAACTACGATCCATAATAACATACAGTTTCTGAAAGTAAAATAATAATACAACAATAACAATAAACAACAACAACTATAAATACCTGCAAAGCAACACTATATTACACCTTAAATCTAAAAAACCATGACATTAACAATAACAGTAAATAACAACAGTACAGTATATCCTAAGTCTAAAAAACCATGACAATAACAACAACAACAACAACATCAACAATAACAATGATGGCGACAACAACGACGACGACAACAACAACGACAACAACAACAATGTCAACACATACAACAACAACAACATCGACAATAACAACAACAACAACATTCAATGAGAGAGATTTACATACCGGAGAAGCTGAGAGAGTCGAAGAAAAGTGTTGGTTTGAGGTTCGATCTTCCTTACTCCTTGAAAAAGATGGCGTTTCAACTTGTTAGACAGAGAGAATGATGTTTTTGTTGAACAAAAGTGATAGGACGTAAAAGGTGAATGAAACATAACATTATGATGATTGAGTAAATTATTAATTAGAGTTTACATCTCGGTGTTCAGAAAAATCGAGAGAACAATACCGAGGTAAAAACTGCGTCCAATTTATTTAAATAAAACATTAATCAACTTTTAATGTTGGTTTTTTAAACAACCGAGGTATAAAATGATTAATATAATAATGATAAAATTTTAGTTCTAAATAAAACATAAATTTGCAGGAGTTGGGAATCGAAGCTTACATAACTTGTCGATTTTTAAAAAAATGAGAGATAAAATTAAACTTAAAAAATAAATAATGCGCTTAAAATCAATTGACCTCAAGTTTTCATTAACGGGAGTGAAAACTTTGTCATAAAATATATTTTTTGTACCAGCGTCTCGAAAGAGTTTATGTAAAATAAATTAAAAACTAAAAAGTGAAAATAATATTTATAATATAATAAACTTTTTTCTTTTAATTTTATTAAATTGTGTGGGTGTGTCCAAATACAAAATATTTGAATTTATGTCCAAACAAGTCTTTTATCAATATGGAATATATAAATAAATACATAAACAAGGTTTTTGGCTCTATATGGAATCCTTGGAAGCCAGTGAACAACACATAAACAACATGCTTTAGAATTTATATGTCCAGTGCCTTGAGCTTCCGGGCATTTGTTTGTACACTGAACTTTGATGCAGAACATTCTCTACTTTGCTGCAACTGTCACTTGTTGTAAATTTACCCCATAATGAAGGTAACATATTATACAGATTCTGTCTTTAAAACTCGTTCACATTATGTCATCTCTGTGCCTCGTTTATGAATGCCGTTATACTTCTTTAACTACACGTCCTTTAAATTCAATTTATGGATGAGCAATATATATACATATGTACTACAATTAAATACTACCAATCAATTATACTAAATATAACTCAAATCATAAAAATTCAAAAAGATTTGATAAGTTGAGATACAAGTTCTACCCTGTAAATCATTTCTATTCATTTAGTAATAATGAGATATCAATTGGAGACATATTGACACATTAGTATTATTGCTATCAAACATAAAATAGATCATGTATCATGAGTGTTGAATATATGATTGTGTTAATCTGTGATTGTGTATAAAAGATGAGAAAAAAATATTATTGATAATGATTATTGATTTGAAACAAAATGCTCAATACATATTTATTTATAGGGATACATAAATTCAATATTAAATATATAATAAATTATGATAATAATAATTAATATTAAATTTAATATTAAAAAAATAGAGGAGCAACAACCAAAACACATGAGAAATAGTTGAAGAAGTCCAAGAGAAAAAACAATAGAAAGGGAGCATCCAAAGAGTGGTCAAATCAAACCAAACAAAATAAAAAGCATCCAAAGAGAAGTAATTAAATAGAAAAACTCATACAGAGAAATAACCAAACAGAAGAACAATAAAAATAGAAACAATCAATGAGAAAAATCAATAGAAAGAAGAGTAGGCAAATAGAATAATTACTAGAGAGATCGAAGCAATCAAATTGATGAATCAATAAAGATTAAATAACTACACATAAGATTCAATGGAGAGAGAAGAAAACAAACATAAGAACTACTAGGAACTAGGAAGCGGAGTAATAACAAAGAAGAGCCAATATAGAGGGGATTATTGGGTTTGGACTCCTTTTTCATGTGGAGAAACACTCAAATATGATTAGTACATTTGTCTTTTTAAATGGAGGGGATCAATTTAAAGTTGAGAGAGATAAAAAAAAATAAGGATTCAAAAGAGATAAAAGAGGAGAGAAACTCATTTTCGTTTTTCTGCAAAGAAGAGCCAATATAGAGGGGATTATTGGGTTTGGACTTCTTTTTTATGTGGAGAAACACTCAAATATGATTAGTACATTTGTCTCACTTTTTTAAATGGAGGGGATCAATTTAGAGTTGAGAGAGATAAAAAAAAAGGATTCAAAAGAGATAAAAGATGAGAGAAACTCATTTTCGTTTTTCTGCAACCACTCTCACTAAATCGACGATCTCCGATTCGTTAATCGTTGGATCGAGCTCAAATTTGGAGGACAGGTTTGTAACACACACACACACACACACACACACACACACACACACACACACACACACACACACACACACAAACACACACACACACACACACACACACACACACACACACACACACACACACACACACACACACACACACACACACACACACACACACACACACACACACACACACACACACACACACACACACACACACACACATATATATATATATAACTTTTGATCGTTCAGAATTTCAAAACAACGTCCGAGGTCAAAGTTATTTGCTTCGCACTGAAGCTGTAGATTTGAGAAAAAATTTCAGTTTTTGATTCTTATTTGTAAGTTAGTTTACTTTGTGATTTGCGGTTGTTAGAACAAGTTTGTGAATCACTTTAAGACTCTCTTATACCCTTAATTGATTATAGTGAAATTATTTTTTTGGTCTGGAAGACTCGTAGTTTTTACTCTCATATTGAGGGGTTTTCCACGTTAAAAATATTGGTGTTCTATTGTGCCCTTATTTTTTCGATTTGTCGTCTTATATTTGTTGTTGATTCTCAAGGTTCCTACAAGTTTGGGGAGTTTTATATCCGCTGCGTATTAGTCTATTGTTTCTCATCAGAGCTCTTGGTTAAGGGCTATTTTAGTTATTTGAATGATGGATTCAAATACAAAGATGAAGATGGTATTGTTGAATGGTTTTAATTATCATTAATGAAAGGAAAAGGTGAAAGACTTACTATTTGTGAATAAATTGCATTTACCGGTTTTTAGTTTCGCAAAGCCGAATTCTATGTCAGATGAAGAATAAGAATTTGAACATCAATAGGTATGTGGTCTTATTTGACAATATGTAGGAGATAATATTTATAAGCATGTTGCTAATTAGACACATGAAAAAACTTTGTGGGAGAAGATAGAGTCCTTGTATGCGTCTAAATTAGGGAATAATAAATTGTTCTTATTGTATAGTTTCATAAGTTTGACGTATAAGGAAGGGACTTCTATTTTAGATCACTTGAGTGAATTTCAAGGCCTCCTTGATCAAATGTCAGGAATGAGTATCAAATTTGATGATGAATTTTTGAGAATATTTCTATTTCTATCTTCACCAGAGTCTTGGGAGACATATCGGGTTTCTATAATGATTTCTGCTTCTAGAGGTATTGTTTCTTTGGAAATGGCTAAGGGTGGTATTCTTAATGATGAGATGAGAAGGAAGGCACATGTTTCTTCATCTCAACCCGAGGTACTTGTCACTAACAACAGGGGAAAATTCATAAAATGGAACAGAAGGGTGGTATAGAGAATAACATAAGCCAGTCCAAGCCGCGATACAAGAATTTGGAGTGTCATTATTGTCAAAAACAGGAGACGTACAAAGTATTGCTATTAGTGGAAAAGAGATAACAAAGGCAAAAAGGGTATGTCTAAACAAAGAGACCATGAAGATCATGATGATGATCATGTTACTACTGCTACTAGTGATGAACTTGTTATTCTCCGTGATCATGAGTCTATTAATCTTGTATCAGACGAGAGCATGTGGATAGTTGACAGTGGTGCTACATTGCATGTTAAACCAAGGAAAGATTTCTTCACATCTTATATTTCTAGTGATTTTGGAGTGTTGAATATGGGTAATGATGGTGTATCTAAGGTAATTTATGTTGGTGATGTTTGTTTGCAAACCAACATGGGAATACAATTGTTGCTTAGTCGTGTCAAACATGCTTCAGATGTCCGCTTTAATTTGATCTTTATGCATATGCTAGATGATTTTGGTTATGATAATCACTTTGGTTATGGAAAGTGGAAACTCAACAAAGGTAACTTGGTTATGGCTAGAGGGGGAAACTTTCTAAATTGTATTGGACAAAAGTTTTGGTTGCTAGGGATAGTGTGAATGCTATCAACATGGAAGCATCTTTGTGGCACCGAAGACTTAGTCATATTATTGAAAAGGAGCTGAATACTTTGACCAAAAAGGATGTTCTTCCTGGATTAAAGAATGTAGATTTGGAGAAGTATTCTCATTGCATGGCTGGTAAACAGACTAGAGTATCTTTCAAGAGACGTCCTCCATCAAGGAAGTCAAAGTTGTTTCAATTGGTACATTATAATGTTTGTGGTCCATTAAAGGTAAAATTCTTTAGCGGTGCACTTTATTTTGTTGCCTTTATTGATGATTGCTCTTGGAAACTATGGGTTTATGCCTTGAAGAATAAAGACCAAGTTTTTTGAAAAGTTCAAAGAATTCCATACTTTGGTTGAGAGGCAGACAAGCAAGAAGCTGAAATGTGTTCGTTCAAACAATGATGGAGAGTATTGTGGAACATTTGATTCCTATTGCAAGAAACATGGTATTGCACATGAAAAGACTCCTCCTAAAACTCCTCATTTGAATGGTTTAGCAGAGAGGATGAATCGAACACTAATTGAGAGAGTAAGGTGTATGCTCTCTGAAACTAATTTGCCTAATCATTATTGGGGCGATGCACTTTACACGGCAATGTATGTTCTTAATCTCACTCCTACTGTTGCTTTAAATAGTGAAGTTCCATAAAAAATTTGGTTTGGAAATAATGTCAAGTATGATCATTTGATAGTCTTTGGTTGTAAGGATTTTGTGCATATTTCAAAGGATGAAAGATCCAAGTTGGATGCAAAGTCAAAACAATGTATCTTCGTTGGCTATGTGCAAGATGAGTTTGGCTACAGGTTGTATCATCCTGTAGGGAAGAAGCTTATTCGAAGCTGCGATGTGGTGTTTATGGAGGACCAAACTATTGAAGATATTGATAAGGTAGAGAAGGTTACACCCAAGAAAGATAAAAATTTGTCTAATGTTGATCCATTTCGGTTACCTAATCATAGTCTAGATGTTATTGGTAATGATGATCACAATGGTGAGTCATATGATTATGTTGGTGATTAACAACTTTGAGATGAGGTAAATATTCTAACTAATGATGGTGAAAGGGAGAGCGATTTGTCACAAGATGGAAATCTTGTTGAAACTCCAGAATCATCTCAAGTTCAACCTAGGAGGTCTAACAGACATAGACAACTTTCTACAAGGTATAATTCTGATGAGTACGTGACCTTGACTGATGAAGGTGAACCCGAGTTTTTTCTAAAGGCCATGGAAAGTGATGAAAATCAAAAGTGGATGGATGCAATGCATGATGAGATGAAATCATTGCATGATAATTACACTTATGATTTACTGAAGCTGCCTAAATAAAAAAGGGCTTTGGAAAGCAGATGGATTTATAGAGTTAAACATGAGAGCAACTCTAAGTTTCCAAGATATAAAGTCATTAGTGGTGAAAGGTTTCCGTCAAAGAAAAGGTGTTGTTTTTAAGATATTTTTTCACTTGTTGTAAAGATGTCTTCAATTAGAACCGTGTTGAGTTTGTCGGATACTCTTGATTTAAAGGTTGAGCAAATGGATGTGAAAACGACTTTCTTTCATGGTGATTTGGAGGAAGAGATCTACATGAAACAACCTGATGGTTTTCAAGTTAAAGGCAAAGAAGATCATGTGTGTAGATTTAGAAAGAGTTTATATGGGTTGAAGCAAGCTTCAAGGAAGTGTTACAAGAAGTTTGAGTCTGTTATGCGTAATCAAGGATACTAGAAGACTACTTCAGATCATTGCGTCTTTGTTAGAAATTTTTTTAATGATGACTTCATTATCATATTGTTATATATTAATGATATGCTTATTGTAGGAAAAAGTATTTCTAACATTAACATGTTAAAGAAGCAATTGAGAATTCATTTTCCATGAAGGACATGGGAGCAGTTAAACAGAAAACAGAAGAAACTTTAGATGTCACAAGAAAATTATATTGAAATAGTGCTGCAAAGATTCAAAATGGAAAGTTCTAAGGCGGTAAACACCTCTCTCGCTACTCATTTCAAGTTGAGTTATAATCAAATTCATTCAAGTGAAGATGAAGCGTTTGATATGAAACATATTCCTTATGCATCTGTTGTGGGTAGTTTGATGTATGCAATGGTCTGTACAAGACCAGATATAAGACATGTTGGTATAGTCAGTAGATTTTTATCAAATCCAAGTAGAGAGCATTGGAATATTGTAAAATGGATTTTAAGGTATCTTTGTGGTACTACTTTTATGAGGCTTTGTATTGGAGGAGATAAGCCTACTCTAGTGGGGTACTCTGACTCTGATATGGTTGGAGTCATTGATTCTAGAAAGTTCACTTCGGGCTACATGATTAAATTTAGGGGTGGCAAAACGGGTCGGGCCCGACGGATCGGCCCGTTTGACTCGCCATTTTTGGCAGGGTGGGCTGAGGTTTTTGCCTCGGTACTTTAAATTGGTTCGTCCTGCCTAACCCGCTTGAAAAATCGGGTCGGTTCGGGTCGGGCTAGGCTTTGTCCACTGATCTTTTGTTAAAACTTTTTATTTTTTACTTGGAATTAAAACAACTTTAACTATAAAAACAACACTCTTCTCTTAGATTTATGTTGATTGAATTGTATTATAAATTATTATACAAACAAAATAAATTATAATTATAACATTCTTTCTTTAACTTTCTAATACATGTGTTGATTGAAAAAACTTAAAATAAAAGAACAATTGTATGTCATGTTGAATTATTAAGTTGTCAAACATTACCTCACATGTTTTTTTTAGAAATAGATGTTGATTTTAAGAAAAAGAAGGATTTAATTAGTGTATACGTGAGACTAATTTAGAATTTAAATATTAAGGAATCAGTCAATATAAGAGTCTATATGATGTAAACAGTGAGAAAGTCAAATATTGATATTTTATGCACTGTGATGTTTTATGCAATATAATTGTTATCATTGTTTGTCTTTTGTATATTCTTAATTGGGTTCTTTTAATAGTTAGTTTTTAAATAAGATTAGGATGATATGTATTATTTATTTATTTATTTTGATACTTTTTTTATTGTGCTTGAGTTTATTTCGTTATTTTTTTTGATGTAATTGCACTTTATTTATTTTATTTTTTGAACTGTTTGGACTTAAGACATGTTGAAGTTATTTTATGCGTTTTTAAAAAATTCTTTTATCGACCTCTTTGGTAATAAATACATTTTTTTTTGTAAATTATGTAGTAAATCAAATTGTAAAACAATAAATTAGCGGGTCGGCCCGCCAACCCGCTAACTCGTTACTAAATGGGGAGGACTTGCCTTTTGAGCTCGGACGCCTAAGTTGGTCCACTCCGCTTTTGGACGGGCTTAAACAGGGCGGGTTGCCTACTTTGCCACCCTTAATTAAATTTACAGGGGGAGTTGTTGCTTGGCAGTCCAGATTGCAAAAGTGTGTAGCATTATCTACTACAGAGGTTGAGTTCGTTACAATTACCGAAGCATGCAAAGAGTTAATATGGTTGAAGAAATTTTTGTAGGAGCTTGGTTTTGTTCAAGACAAATATGTGTTATTTGTTGATAGTTAAAGCACTATTCATCTTGGTACGAAATTGAATTTTCGTAACAGGTCCAAACACATTGATGTGAGATATCATTGGATACATGATATTTTGGATGCTAAGGCGTTGGAGTTAGCTAAAGTTCATACAGATGATAATGATTCTGATATGATGACTAAAGCATTACCAAGAGGAAAATTTGAAGCTTGTTATGATATCGCAGGTTTGGCGATTTCCTCCACATAGTTGAGAGGGGGAGATTTGTTGGGTTTGAGCTCCCTTCCTATGTGGAGAAAAGCCCAAATATGATTAGCCCATTTGTCTCACTTATTTAAGTGGAGAGGATCAATTTAGGGTTGAGAGAGATATAAGAAAAATAAGGATTCAAAAGAGAGAAAAGAGGAGACAAACTCATTCCCTTTTTTTAGCAACTAGTCTCACTAAATCGACAATCTCTGATTCGTTAAGCGTTGAGTCGAGCTCAAATTTGGAGGGCAGGTTCGTAACACATATATCTAACTTTTGACCATTCAGAATTTCAAAACAACTGTTGAGTCGAGCTCAAATTTGGAGGGCAGGTTCGTAACACATATATCTAACTTTTGACCATTCAGAATTTCAAAACAACTACTGAAGTCAGGGCAGGTTCGTAACACGTATATCTAACTTTTGACCATTCAGAATTTCAAAACAACTACTGAAGTGAAAGTTATTTACTTCGCACTGAAGCTGTAAATTTGGAATTTTTTTTTAACTTTTTGATTCTTATTTGTAAACTAGTTTTCTTTGTGATTTGCGGTTGTTAGCACTAATTTGTGGATCACTTTAAGACTCTCATGTACCCTTAATTGATTATAGTGAAATTATTTCTTTGATCTGGACAACTCGTGATTTTTACTGTCATATGTGAGGTTTTCCACGTTAAAAATATCGGTGTTTTTTTGCGCCTTTATTTATTGGATTTGCCTTCTTATATTTGTTGTTGTTTCTTAAGGTTTAAGTTTTAGGAGTTTTATATATACGATGCATATTGGTCTATTATTGTGTCTTAATTTTCCATCAAAGATCTACCAAATAGAAGAACAATATCAAACTAATTAAACAAAATCAATTCAAACCGAATCAAATAAAATTATTTTAAACTAAACTAAATCACAACCAAGAAAAAAAATATATTGTACATGACCAATACCAACACCTACCAATAGAAAGACAAACAAAAAACATAAATGATCAAGATCAAAACCAACGTTTAGAGAATCAACTAAAATCGTACACGATATCTTTATACACTAAAAGAGAAAGACGACATACCAGAAACAATTTAACAATTCAATAAAACTATGACATTTAACAATTCAATAAAACTATTTTTTTTTATCAATAGAACCAATCATTAAAAGTCAAAACAACCACATTCATAAAGCTTGAAGAACTCAATCTCAAAAACAATTAATAGTTCAAAGAGAATACAAAAACACTTATACCAAATTGATACCATGTTATTATTATAAATCAGACCTTCAAAATGTGTTCCTTATTTATAATTGAGTCTATACATCCTTATATATAATATAAGGGATCGATATTTTTTTTTTATCAAATTTATGAAAGTAATAACTAATCAGATATTAAAATATTCTAAAATACTTTAAATAAATATAGAGATATTATAAGATATTTATAATATTTTAATAATCATTTTAAACTTCAATCACATATAGATATTTAAACATTTAGAAAATATAAACACATATTTGTATAATGAGCAACTATGAGATATTGATGATGAGACATATTTTTACGTTATAACTTAATCATCTAAGAATGTATACAATTATTTTCACATTTAGAATAGGCATCACGTTGCAAAAATACACAAGACGCTTAAATACATAATTATTTTCACATTTAGTATAGGCATCATGATGCAAAAATACACAAGACGTTTAAATACACATGACAACAGAGAATATTGTTATTGCGTGAGATGTTTTTAGTAAGAAGAGAAAAAATGAGAGAGAATAAAAATAAAGATTGATATTGTTGAATTATAATTGTACAAATTGAATTATAAAGTATGTCTATTTGTATACAAATAACTTGTAAACTAAGTAACAAACCCGAAACCTTAATTAACTTTGGGTTTGGGATACACACTTTGAATTATATCATCCCTTATAACCCAAATTTTTGAACATACGCTAATCATATAGTCAATTAAACTACTCCTAATTTCTTTCTCAAATTCAAGAATCTGTCGATCTTCAATTCTTTGGTGAAAATGTCAGCCAACTATGCTTCACTTGAGCAATGTCTTACTTCAAGTTCACCTCGATTTACCTTCTTCCTTAAGAAGTGAAATTTAGCTTTGATGTGCTTACTTCTTCCATGCAAAAGTGATTCTTCGCAAGATTTATGTCTGACTTGTTGCCGATCTGGAACACCAGAGATTTCTTCACTTTGACCTCAATCTTTTCCAGCATAAATTTGATCTAGATTGCTTGACACACAACATTGGATCTTGCTATATATTCGGCCTCACATGATGACAATGTGACCACAAGTTGCTTTCTAGAGCACCATGAGATTGAGGCACCAAATAATTGAAAGAAATAATCAGTTATTCTTCTTCGATCTTCCTTATCTCCACACCAATAAGCATCTGAATAACAAGTAACCATAACTCCTTTGATTTCAGAGTCTCATCAAAATAGAATTCAATAGTTTATTGATCCTTTTAAGTATCTCAGGGTTCTTCTTGCAACCTTCATGTCTGACACCCTTGGTTCACTCATGTATATGCTCACTAATTTGACTGAGAAACCTATACCAGGTCGACTGTTGCACACATATCTTAGAGATCTGACAATTTATTTGTACAAAGTTGCATCGACTTTGTGTTTCTCTCCATGCTTCTCCAACTTCAAATTTGGTTTGATAGGCAAAGATAGAGGAGTTGAATCATCCATCTTGAATTTCTTGAGTATATATTTGACACACTTTCTTTGATGTAGCATCATACCTTACTTCGACATTTGAAATTCCATGCCTAGGAAATAAAACAAGTTCCCCAGATCTGACATTTCAAATTCCCTCATCATTAGCTCTATGAACTTCAACATGTTCTGCAAGCTGTTTCTAATTACCAGCAAGTCACTGACATATAAGCAGATGATTGTTATATCTTGTGCCACAACCTGGACATAAACACCATACTCAGATTTGCATTTGATGAATCCCAACTCGACCAAGTATGTGTCAATTTTCTTGTTCCATGCCCAGGTGTCTGCTTAAGGCCATAGAAGGCTTTGTGCAACTTATACACTTTCCTCGCTTCCTCCTGTATCATAAACCTAAAATGTTGTATGATATATACCTCTTCATCTAGAGGACCATTAAAAAATGTTGATCTCACATCTAAGTAAAATGTCGACCAGCCTTGCATGCATGCCAAGACTACAACCAATCTGATAGCCTTCAATCTTGCGACAAGCGTATATACTTCATATTAGTCGAATCCTACTCTCTAAAGGAATCCTTGAGCTACCAATCTTGCCTTATGTCTTGCTATCTACCCATCAACATTGTGTTTTAACTTAAACACCCACTTCACTCGATAACTTTTGTATGTGTTGGCAATTCGACTAACTCCCGTGTGTTGTTTCTTTAAATTTCTTCTCTTAGACCATATCAAACTTCCACTTCATATTCTATAAAGCCTCGTTATAATTGATTGATTCAGCACCTACAAGTAAAGAAAAATGAACTAATTCTCCATTTGGTGTGACTTCATCATCACCAGTCATTTCGTAGTCTTGCAGTTTTGTTGGACGAACTCTATTTCTATGAGATCTCAAGCATGTGCATGCCATACCCTCTTTGACTTCAAATGTTTCAGGAATGTCAGCAACTGCTTCGACTAGAATATCAAAAATTGCTTCAACTTCGACTTCATCGTTTTTTTGTCGAGGCCATAACTTATCAATGGCTTGTTAATTGGATCACCAGAATTTCAATCCCAGGAAAAATTTCATCAATAACAATATCTCGACTCATCACGATCTTCTCATTAATTGGATTGAATAGTCTGTATACTCTAGTTTTATGATATCCTACCAGCATCATAGGTTCATTCTTGTCATCAAGCTTCCTTCTTCTCGCATCAGGAACATGCTTGTAACAAATAGCGCCAAACACCTTCATATGAATCACTGATGGTCGTTTGCCACTCCATACTTATTTAGAAACCTTCTTCGTGAATCTCTGAGCATAAGTTGCACTCTCAGCAAGCTCAGCGACGCCATTAGTAACCATTTCTAGAGTTTCATGAAAACCGAACCAGGTCATCATATGCTTGCTCCATCGATTCAAATTTTTTCGTCAAGACTTGGAAGAGAATTCAGAATGTCATTAATACCATTCATCTTTGCAGCGATTGATTAACAACCCACGATCCTGGAAACACGATCACCGACGTGTGATTCTTGAAAACACGATCAAGAATCTAACCAGAGGTCTATATACCAATTTGTTAATGTGTGAGACACTTCTAGTGAGGAGAGAGAAATAATGGGAGAGAATGAAAATAAGGATTGATATTATTAAATTATAATTCAAATTAAATTATAAAATATATCTATTTATATACAACTAGTTTTTATATACTAACTAACAAACCTTAAATCCTAATTAATTTTGAATTTGAACTACACAACTTGAATTATTTCACAAGAAGATAGAGAAAAATGGATAACTAAATTTAAAACTTGAGAATTTTTTACCCCACCCCTTGGGGTTCTTAGGCACCACGTGTGCTTTCAAAAATACCCCCTGCTTCTAGAGATGTATCTTCGGACACACCTTTTTTTTACTCAACGTTGGTTTTTTCCAGAGCTAAATCTACGGAATGTTTCCATTTATATAGTTCCGGAACAAATCAGAATACATTCGCGTCAGAGTCCCTTCTCCTTTCTCATTCTTCATTTTTCAACTTCTCACTCTCAAACTCTCAATCCTAAAAAAAAATTTCCACCAAACTTAATTGTTTTCAATCAAGTTCGACAAGGAGCATTCATCTCAACGATCAAGACACTCCAACTCATTCAAAGCTCGATATAATCGATAAGTTTTCAAGTTTCCGAGGTATTTTCTGTAAACGAGTTAGAATATAGTTTTAGGGGTAGAAATCATTAGATAGTTTTAGAAACATAGTTTAGAGACAATGTAGGTATTGTTTGTTGGCTGAAACGGAGGATCAAGTGTTGAAAAAACCGATTTTCTTGGGTGGGGGACGCCATTGACGTTGCTATTGGAGTTGCAGAAAGTTCCAAAGCTACATCTACAGAACAAATTAACGTTAGAGCAATTCCGTAGATGCAGCTCCGGAACAATTCTAACTTTATGAATTTTGGGTTTTTCCGCATGTATACATCCGGAAGTAAAAAAAATTTTTTTTTTTGTTTTTTTGTTTTTTTTTGTTTTTTAATTTATTTGTATCTAATTTTTTTTATTGGTTATACCTTGAAGATGTTATGGTAGACAGAGAAGATAGATTGCGACTTGAACGGGTTTCACAACATGCATCTGTGAGACGCGAGTGGAGCCAGGCTACCGTTACTGAGGCCAGTACAGTTGAGGCACATCTTTCTTCATCACATGCCCAGAACATTCCCTCGACCTTGTATCCTACCCTATCATCCACTTCTTCATCCCAGAGGCATCAAGATTTAGCTGAGGGTTTATCACAGGCCTGTCCTCCCGCATGCCTCTTCGGGATACTCCTGGTTCTCTTTATGATGTTGATCAGGTGTCACCTCTAGAGGGTGATGACCCACCACCGGAGAACGCTGGTGACGAAGACGATGATGAGCACGAGGGTTTCCCAGGGGGTCCCTCAGATATGTCTTTGTTGGCAGGGTATGTGACCATACTGCCAGACATGTCTGGGATGTAGAGGTAACATTACTCATATTGTTTCTTTTTTTTCATTGGAAATTTATAATTTGCACCATTGTTTCTTATTAACATTTATTCTTATTTATGGAAATTTTCAGACTCGTCCTACGCAGAAGTTCTATCACCACGGGCAGAAGATATTATCTTTGGAGCAGCCACAGGAGGCTTGGTTCCAAGATGTCCTTTTCGCCTCTAGTTTGAAGGACCTTTGTGATATCGGTTACAATGTGATCCACAACGAGATGCTAATGGGCTTTGTGGATAAATGACACCCTAAGACGTCCTCCTTCCATCTACTGCACGACGAGCATATAATCACACTAGACAACATGTCCTGTCTGCTACATACACCGATCAGGGGTACCCTCCTCCATCACGGTAGAATGACGAAGGAGGATGCGAGAGAGATGTTGGTCGAGGAGCTTGGAGCTAATCCACTGGATGCACTTTAGGAGGTGGATAAGACTAGAAGGGCTCATGTCAGATTCTCCTTTCTCACCCGTAGATTTGGTGAGGCGCTCGTTACTGCACGCCAGACAGATGGTGATCTAGCTAAGGTTGAGATACACAGACAGCGTGTGCTAAGATGTTATTTTCTAATTTTAGTCAGCACTTAGTTGTTTGTGGACATTTCCTCCACATATACGGATGTCGCTTACCTGAGGCACTTTTTGGATTCCACAAGGATCCATGAGTACAATTGGGGGGTGGCTACCCTGGCTTACATATATTCAAGGCTAGGAGAGGGATGCATGAGGAAGACCAGGACTATGGCAGGAAGCATGACACTACTTGTGATAATAATCTTATATCCTTCGACTTTTTTTCATTTCTTTTCATTCTATATTCGAAATAATGCTTGATCCTAATGTTTTTTTTTATTTCAGGCTTGGATATTCCAGCACTTTCCCATGATCGCCGGGTGAGGGAGTGTACCTGATTACACAGAGCATATGTCACTTGCCTGTGCCTTTCTTCTGCTCAAGGGTAACCAGGCGGTCGACCCTTACAGAGTCTAACTCGATCACCTGGCTGCTGAGGGCATCTGATATGATGTCTATGTTGATCATCGTGTGACGCGTCCATTTGACGATATCTCCCTATTCTTAGGATGATTGGCATGCAGTTTGACCATCATTGTTCCATATTTGTTCGAGCGCGATATGCGGCAGTTTGACTACACTTAGACCATTCCCAAACACCCAATTGTCTCCGCTCCTATCGGCTTGACCCGTATGCAGATAGACGAGATCTATGTCGACTACTAGAGGCACATGGTACCTGACGAGTCTCGGGAGACCAGAGCGCCGACAATCTGGAGCTGTGTTGATTGCTACATCATTTGGTTCTTCACCGTATCACACTCCTACATGGTGCCCACTGTCGGAGGATCACCACCCAGACCAGCTCATCAGGAGATCTTAGAGGAGCAGCAGTCTCAATTGCACCACACTCAAGATGTCCTACCTCGCTATCGTGAGATAGTGGAGATGGGGCAGGCAGGCATTGTCGCCGGATTCTTTCCCGAGGGGTCTGACCACAGGCGTGTATTGGATGAGGTCATTGCGGTGGCAGCAGGGGCACTTATGCACCGAAGGCATCACGCCAGGACGAGTGAGATCAATGACCGAGGACGCAGACCAGGCGGTCGAGGAGGCGGGAGAGGCATACGAGGTGGCATAGACGAGGCGGTTAGGTAAACACAGTAGTGATTGTGATGTTTTTTGATGTACTATATTTGTGATGAGATTGATGTGTGTATATATATATATATATATATATATATATATATATATATATATATATATATATATATATATATATATATATATATATATATATATATATATATATATATATATATATATATATATATATATATATATATATATATATATATATATATATATATATATATCATATGAGTACATTAATGAATGATTGTAGAGGTATATATATCATATTATTTTATTTACAGATGTATGTCATTTTATATTTATCTATAATAGTTAATTTTCATCTGCGATCAACAAAATTTGATTTTTTTTAATAAAAAAAATCTGTTATGATAAGATTTCGGAGTTGCATTTCTGAAACTTTTTCCGTAGATACATCTCCGAAAGCATCCAATATAAAGAAGAAAAAGAATGTGTCTGAATGTGTATCTTCAGAAATAGAGGACATAAAAAAAAATTCGTTAAATACTTAAAGTATAAAGTAAAGAATGGATTAAGAAACACTCTAAACCTTACCTAAAGATCTTTTAGTTATGCAATCCTTTTGTGTTAGATAACATCAACTTTGCTACTAAAGATTATCTAGGTATCCCTCTCCTATTCATATTATAAAATGTTTTATTTTATGTATGGTTATACTAAAAGTTGTCTTGGTTTATCAGATTCTGATGATTTTTTTCATTGTGACACAACCTAGGGATGTTTCACTACTCATCTGGATTCTCAAAATTATTTCTGTGTGAAGTTAAGGGTACAATTTTTATATTTTACATAGCTTTTAAAAGACAGAAAAATAAATTGTGGTTTGAATGTGGCTCAGGGTTGTTGCCTTTAAAATTAATGCACTCATTCCACTACGCGTACAAATATATAGCTTAATTTGAGCAGAGGTATTTAAAACAAAACAATAAAAAACACTATTCAACAACAAAAAATTTCAAAAAAGTTTTAACAGTATTTCTCTGTGAGTACATTAATGAATGGTTGCAGAGGTATTTATGAATGAAAATTTTAACGTGGAGTGAAGAATGATGATCAATCTCTTTCATCATTTTTTGCTACTACTAAATAACAAAACCATACTCTCACTGAGAAAAAATAAATTTTAGTACTTCTTCTTATGGTCCTTTGTAATGATGAGCAGATTTAAATTTAAGACTTTGAAAAAAAACCCTAGCTCAGCGTCAAAATCTTTGTCACTAGATCAACTTCTGAGTTACTATATATCTCTCTATTGTATTATTTAATTTTTTCTATTAATTTTTTTCTACTTTCCCTAGTTAGTTATCTATAGTAGATTAACTTATAGTTTATAGTTGTTAAGTTTATATAAATAAAATGGATTATTTTGGTAATCATCACTTTGTTCTAGGTTTATAATTTATTTTTTATAACTTATAACATTTTTTATTTCTTATAAATAATTATAACACCAAGCTTTTGGTTTTTAATATTAATTAATTAAATAAGTTTTATGTTATTTATATTTACAAACTTATTTAATAATTACGGATTTATTCCGGAGTTTTTGATTTTTAGCTTTAAAGTCGATTTTAGAATTAAAATATATTTATAAAAAACGAATTTAATTTGGATTTTTATTGATTATATTATATTTTTACAAAATTCATGAACAAAAGAAATAAGTTTTTAAATTTTTATTTGGGTAGATATAAGGCACACGTTAAAAGTTATATGTAGAATTTATATTTTTTTAAAATTGTACATTATTTTTATTAAAAATTAATAATTAATTTCTCCATTGCTTTTTCTAACATAAAATTTTTATTTTTAAAGTTTATTAACATGTGTCTTAATATTATCCTTTTTGTTTTAATTTTAAAATTATGGCACACATCTAATGATCCTTGTCTAATATTTCAACCATTATGATCATCATTATTTTTTACCACTACTGTAATAGTTATAAACCATTTATGACTTCTACCGGTTACTACCAACTATCACTCTAAAAATCTTGCATTAATGTTGATCACCTCTAATCACTACATTATATATTGTTAATATTTTAGAAAATTTTATTATATAAATTGTATGGGTAAAATATGTTTATCATGAATACTCGTGTTTATTTTTATATTAATGTGTGTGGTATTTGGATCAAACTCCAGCTTCGACAAAGTTAGTTTTATGGTTCTACAGTAGTCGAAGATATGCATATTGTAGTCGAAGTCTGTTCTTGCATACAGAATTATGTTAGCTTGTTGTTTAAGTTAGCATGTTGAATTGGGTCAGTTTGTTCGGCCAATTGTTTAGTTTGTTAGTTGAAAGCTATAGTTTAGTTTTCTTATAAATAACATATTAGTTAGCACTTCTATCTCAATCCATAATGATCCTAAATAGATGGAGAAAGTTGCGTGGTTGAGATTCAATTATAAACATTGTTCCATAATATTTAATTGAATCAAGAATTCAGTTTTTAACCACTTTGAATTGTCTTTCTCTTCCCTTCTCTCTTTTCCTTTACATTGTGGTTTTCTTGTTAATCAAAAAATCGATCATACTCTTTTTTCTTAGGCATCATTTCAAAACAAATTGGTGCGGTGAGCATGGAGGGGAAGATATCGTCAACATAGTATGAAATTGAGAAATTCACCGGTGCAAATGAATTCGGTTTCTAGCGCTTAAAGATGCAAGCCCTAACGATTCAACACAATTTGTTAGAAGTGTTGAAAGGATCTGAGAAGATGGATGTTACCTTAAGGAGAAGGAGAAGACGACGATGATCTAGTAAGCCCACAGTTCCATCATATCAAGCCTTGGTGATAAGGTTTTCCAGCAAGTCTCAAAGGAGAAGATGGCAACAGGTGTGTGGAACAAACTCAAGGGTTTGTATATGATCAAATATTTGGTCAGTCGTCTCTACCTGAAGCAAGCTTTGTATTTCTTCAAGATGAGTGAAGACAAAGTCTTGGCTAAGGTCAATATTAAGGTCAAGATTGATGATGAAGATCAAACATTGTTATTGTTGTGTGCTTTACCTAAGTCTCATGCTCATTTCAAAGAAATTATTTTGTATGGAAGAGATTTGCTGACCATTGAAGAAGTTCAATTATACTTGTACTATAAGGACTTGAATCAAACCATATTTTGTTGGTGAAGGATTTTCCGTCAAAGGAAAATTCTTCAAGAAAGACAGTAGATTTAAGAAGAAGAAGGGTAAGGTTCTACAAAATTCTTATGGTGGTAATACTCCTGCAATTAGGTGTTATCATTGTAAGAAGGAGTGTCAATACATGAAAGGTTTATCTTGAATGTCTGAATAATCATAGTGGAAAGGATAATGGTAATGCAACCATTGCGCAAGATGGTTATTAATCACCTAGTATCCTGATGGTTTCAAGCAACAACTCTAGCAAGGAGTGGATTATGGATTCAGGACGTACTTGACACATGACTCCAAGCAAAGATGTGTTTTAGGAATTATATGATCAAGATGGTGGATTAGTGCTGCTGGGAAACAACAAAGCTTGCAAGATTGCATGAGTTAGATCTGTCAAATTCAAGCTCCATGATGAGTCAATAAGGCTATTGACTGATGTCAGGCATGTACCTAATTCTATGAGAAATTTGACTTCTCTTGGTAAATTTGACAAGAAATGATATGTTTTAAGAGGAGAACAAAGTATCCTAAGGGTAATGAAGGGGTTGAAGGAAGGTGTGAGAGGCGTTAAGAAACAAGGCTTGTATACCCTTGAGGATGAGGTTGTAAGCTGTTCAGCAAATATAGTATCCACAAAACTTGTGTCGAAGACTGAGTTGTAGTACAAGAGACTTGGCCATATCAGTGAAAGAGGTCTGGTTAAATTGTCAAAACAAAATTTGATATGTGCTGACAAGGTCGAAAACTTGAGTATTGTGAACATTGTGTTTTTGGTAAATCCAGTAGGGTGAAGTTTAACAAAGGTAAACAAAGAACACATGGATCCCTTGATTACATTCATGTTGATCTTTGTGGGCTTGAAAGGAATCCTTCACACCCAGTGTAAAGTATTTCCTATCCATAGTTGATGATTTCCAAAAATTTATGGGTATTCATTCAAAAGATTAAGGATGAAACTTTTTAAAATTTCAAAAGTTGGAAGACTTTGGTCGAAACCAAACTGGCAGGAAGGTCAAGAGGTTGATGACCGACAATAGTCTTGAATTTTTCAATGAGGCTTTCGACAACTATTTTGTTACGTCTAGTATTGCAAGATATATAACTACTACAAAGACTCCCCAACAAAATGGTTTGGCTGAAAGGTTTATTCGAACCATTCTAGAAAGAGTAAAGTGCATGTTGGTTAGTGCAGGATTAAATAAGGTGTTTTGGTAGAAGCTAATGTGAATATAGATTACCTGATAAATAGGTGTCCTTTGACTTCTTTGGGGATGAAAACACCTAAAGAAGTCTGGTTGAGACATCCACCTAATCTCGACAGACTTAAAGTATATGGTTGTGTAGCTTATGCTCGCATTATATCAGACAAAGTTGAACCTAGATATCTGAGGTGTATTTTCCTTTGATACCCAGAAGGAATCAAAGCTTATAGGATGTGATGCCTAAAGCCAGGTCACAAGAGGTGTACCATAAGTCAAGATGTAGTTTTCAATGAAGTAGAAATGTGGTTCAAGAAAATTGATGAAGTTGGTCAAAGTACGAAGATCTCTGGAGAAGAGCTGGAACAGGGAGGGATTCCTAATAAGTTGGAGCATAGTGATTTTGAATTGCATAAACTAGATGAAGTTGAAGAATATGCACAAGTTGATGATGAAGACGAAGAGACTAAAAATGACTACCTGCTAGCAAGAGACAAGTCGAGAATCATCATCAAGCTACCTTAGAGACTTGGTTATGCAGATCTCGTAGCTTTTACCTTAACTTCTACAAGTAAGGTCCTCGATGAAGAACCTAGAGATTATAAGGAAGTTGTGAGGAGTTCAAATAAGAATGAATGGATGAAAGTCATGGATGATGAGGTGCAATATTTTCATGATAATAACACTTAGGAGTTGAACGAGAAACCTGTTGGACCTAGGTTAGTAAACTATAAGTGGATTTTCAAGGTTAAGGAAGGAATCAAAGGAGTGATGTCGAAGCGATATAAGGCATGGTTGGTTGCTAGGGGGTTTACTTAGAAAGAAGGTTTCAACTTCATTGATGTGTTCTAATATATTGTAAAGCATAGATCAATCAAATGTTGCATGCTATGGTGGAAAAGTTCGATCTAGAACTTGAACAGATGGATGTGAAGACAACCTTCCTGCATGGTGATCTAGATGAAACAATCTTGATGAGGAAATCTGAAGGGTATGCAGAAAAATAAAAGGAATATTTTGTGTGCAAGCTGAATAAGTAACTATATGTCCTAAAACAATCTTCTCAACAATGGAATAGGAGATTCGACAAGTTTATGACACACATAGGATTCACTAGAAGTCAGTTTGACCATTGTGTTTACTTTAGATTTCGACCAGGAAATTCACTTGTTATTTTGTTGCTTTATGTGGATGACATCCTGATAGCTAGGAATAATGTCGAGGATGTTATGAAGGTGAAAGTTGAACTCGATAAGAAGTTCGACATGAAGGAACTAGGAGCTGCCTCTAGGATTTTTGGGATTGACATCCGGAGAGATAGGAAACAGTCGAGATTATGCTTATCTGAAGAGACATACCTACTGAAGATTCTCAAAAAATTTGACATGTTGAATTCAAAGTCTGTTGTAACACTGACTAATCCTCAGTTCAAGCTGAGTACGACTCAAAGTCCTAGTACTGAAGTTGAAAGAACCTATATGAATAACATTCCATATGCTAGTATAATAGGTTCTTTGATGTATGATATGGTTTGTATGAGGCCATCCATATCATATGCAGTGAGCCTTGTAATCAAGTACATGACCAATCCTGGAAAGACGCACTGACAAGCATTGAAGTAGACTCTAAGGTATATAAATAGGGATGGAAAAAAATATGTACCCGCGGATATTTGTGGATAATATCTGTCACGAATATGAGATGGGTAGTTTAATGGATATCCACGGATAAAATAAATGAATATTTAAATACCCGTTTGTTAATGGATATGGATATGAGTTTAATGATATCTGAGTCCGCGGATATCCATATCCATTAACAAATTATAAAAATCATTTAAATGTCATTAGCTTATTATACCTTATATTTTCATCTTCTAAAAAAATTAGTCTTATTATATTTCTTTCTTATTCTTTTTTTAAAATTTTCGTTGGAGAAAATCTTTCATATTTCATTAAAATTTTATTAGACATTTCATATTTAAATTCTTCAATACTTCATACCTCACTTTAACAATTTCACAGTCCAACCAACTAGTGTCGTCATTCCTCTGTCGAACCAGTGTCTCTCTTCCTACTCCTCTGTCGTCCGTTCTTCCGTCATAACTCACAATCACAATATCTTTTATTTATTTGGTTAAAAATGAAATGCATGGATATTATATTTGGATCTAATTATGTATTAGTGAATAAGAAGAAAATTAATGTGATGAAATTTTATTGTTAAAATAAGAGCGAATTGTATGGATGTTATGTGATAATAACTTTTTGTGTTTTTAAAAGAAGTTCAAAATTTATAAAAAAAAATTTATAAAAAATATTATCCATGGATATTTATAAATATCCGCGGATATTGTAAAACATGCTGATTACCCACTTAATGGATACCCACATGGATATGGGGTATATATATATATATATATATATATATATATATATATATATATATATATATATATATATATATATATATATATATATATATATATATATATATATATATATATATATATATATATATATATATATATATATATATATATATATATATATATATATATATATATATATATATATATATATATATATATATATATATATATATATATATCATATTTATCGAACGAGGCAGATACGAATATCATAGTATCTGTCCCCATGGATATCCATTTAAATCTCGATACATAAATGTGTCTCTGTGCAGAGTTCTGATTTATGGTGGAGTCTATGGTGATGATAGTAAAATCGAAATTGAACGATTTGTTGACTCAAATTATGCAGGTTGTATAGATTCTAAAAAAATCTATTTCTAAATATGTGTTCACTACGTTTGGCACAACAATCAGTTGGAAAACAAAACTTCAGAAAGTTGTTTCCTTATTAGCCACTGAAGTGGATTATATTTCTCTCACTTAAGCCGTGAAATAAGCATTGTGAATTGAAGGTTTTGCTAAAGAGTTGAAACTTCAAGATCAAGTTATCACTGTTAAATGTGATAGTCAAAATGCAATACACCTTTTGAAGAGTTCGGCCTATCATGAGTGTACCAAACACATCGATGTGAGCCTGCATTTTGTCCGAGAGATAATCGAGCATGGAGAAGTCCAAGTGCTAAAGGTTTCAACTGATGACAATGTTGTCGATATGATCAACAAGACATTGTCGAGTAGCAACGCCTTTCACTGTATGCAGTTGATAAAGCTGCATGATGAAAACTAGTTTGTTTCTTTGTTAATGTAGAGTTTATTCTAAGGTGAAGATTTGTGGTATTTAGATCGAATTATTTCCTCGACAAGGTTTGTTTCACGGTTCTACAGTAATCGAAGATGTGCATGTTATAGTCGAAGTTTATTCTTGCATGCAGAATTACGTTAACTTGTTATTTAAGTTAGCATGTTGAATTGAGATAGTCTGTTGCGCCAATTATTTAGTATGTTAGTTGAAAGTTAGAGTTCAGTTGTCTTATAAATAGTATATTAGTCACCACTTCTCTCCCAGTCCTCGATAATCCTGATCAGAGGGAGAAAGTGGTGTGATTGAGATTCAATTGTAAACATTATTCTTTAATGTATAATTAAATCAAGAATTCAGTTTTTAACTACATTAAAATTGTCTTTCTCTTCTCTTTTCTCTTTTCCTTTACTTTGTGATTTTTTTATTAATCAAAAAACCAATCATCTTCTGTTTACTTGAGCATCGTTTTACAACAATGTGTGAAATTGTTTTAAACTTATTTTAGGTTTTTCAAATAAATAACTATCTCAAACTAAGTCTAATCTTAATGAACACTACAAAAATTTACTCATTAGTTTATATTAGTTATACCAATTCATCTAAATATTAAATACTTGCATTTATATAAATTTCCTAGAAATAGCATTACTATCATTACACAATACCGTTAATCTTTTCATCCTCTCTTTCTCTCTCAACATGTTTCTCCAAATTTGAAGTTTCGAATACCGTTTTGGTATCTGTCACTCTGTCTTCCTGCTCTGCATCCTTCTGCATTTACAAAACCATATTTTTCAGTGCAGTACATCACTGATTCATAATAACTCCTTCATTATTATTCATTTTTCTTTTTACATTTTTTTCTCAAACTACAAAATGGAAACTCAAAATCTCACAATAGATGATACCTTATTATTATCTGATATTTTCAATGAAACAGAGTTTGCAGGAGAAGATCTCTTTTCCATTTTAGGAAACCTAGAAAACTTCAATGATTTTCCTTTCATTACCAATGAGCAAAACTCAAAAATTTCCTTAACTACTCCACAAGTTTCTGAAACTGAACCATCACAGAAATGCAAGAGACAGAAGCTTGCTCCAAGTTCAGTTGTCGAGGAACCAAACAGCGACGGACAACATCGAGTGTCGCATATCACCGTCGAGCGAAATCGGAGAAAGCAAATGAATGAGCAGTTGTCGATCTTGAAGTCACTCATGCCTTGCTTTTATGTCAAACGTGTAAGTTCATTTTAACTTTCGCATCATTTTACACTTTTGGTTTCTTAACATCAGAGATGATAAATCTTTTACAGAAAGTCCAAAGACTTGTGTATAACAATGTTTTACTCTTCAGGGAGACCAAGCATCAATAGTTGAAGGCGTAATCGATTACATCAACGAGTTACATCAACTACTACAATGCCTAGAGTCCAAGAAACAAAGAAAAGTTTACAATGAAGTACTAAGTCCAAGACTATTAGTTTCAAGTCCAAGACCTTCACCACTAATAAGCCCTAGAATAACCTTACCAATTAGTCCAACAACTCCGCATTCACAACAATGGTTGCAATTGCAACATTATGGTGGTCATCTTTCGTCTGAACCTTCTCCTACTTCTTCGGCTTCTTCCATCAACGACAACATCAACGAGCTAGTCGCGAATTCAACCTCCTCGGTTGCTGATGTTGAGGTTAAGTTTTGTGGCTCACATTTAATTTTGAAAACTGTCTCCTCGCGAATTCCCGGGCAGGTTTTCAGAATAATGTCTGCTCTCGAAGATCTTGCTCTTGAGATTGTTCATGTTAGTGTTAGTACTGCCGATGAAACCATGTTAAACTCGTTCACTATTAAGGTAACTTAATCTTAATATTAATCTTAAAATAGTGTTAATGTTGCTAATATTGTTTGCATGTTCAATTTTGGTCAATTAATAATAATTATGTTTTCTTAAAATTTTCTTTTGCTTATAGATTGGAATTGAATGCCAACTCAGTGCTGAAGAACTTGCTCAACATATTCAACAAACATTTTGTTAAGGAAAGGTTATTAACCTCTAGAGACAAGACCAAGAATTAGGAATATCCATTTTCTTTTTATTTTTCACTGTTTTTGTACCTTTCTGCAAGACAGTGGAGCAATAGCATTTTGAATTTATTGTGTTTTTTTTCTATTAATTGACTACAGTCAGTACTCAGTACTCAGTACTGCTAGTGTAATTGATCATGATGTGCTTTAGTTTGGCATTTTGTTGTGTGATTTTGTTGTAACTGACCATTTTCGAAACTCGTGACTTGTGTATGCTTGTTTTATCCTAACATTCTTCATTTTTTATTCTCTTGTCATGTCAAGTTTTGGTTTTCTCTTCAATTGCAAAAGTCTAGCAGATTATTTTGCATGCTTATCTATAAATCAGAAGATATGGAGAGATGCTAAAGAGTTTTTGAAAGGCAGCCTTATATGCTCAAAAAGTATCGTCTAAGAACTTGGACAAAAATTAGTCTCATTTTATTCTATGCATGAAGTGTTTTTTTTCCATCCTATATTTGAACTTGGGTTTGTAATAGAACAGTAGATCATAGATTGAAAAAAATAACACAAGGAATGGTGGAAAAGTACTGCAATTGTATTTAGATGGAAATTACAGAGAAAGATAAAGTAAGAAAATCTGATAGTGACGTCCTATTGGTTGGTTATTTTTAAATATCCGAGATGCATCCCTAATATATTTTCGTAAATGCATTTTCGTAACCTAAACACAGCACTAGCAGAGGTACAAACTAAAAATTTGTATTCATAAAATAAAATAAGCATTACATAGATGATTTTAACATAAAATGCAACATTACACTTCAATGTTTAGGTGAATGCTTCAACACCTTCACAATATTTTCGACCGATCTTGAAATCGTCGCTTCTAACTTGAGTGAAACTTTTGCTTCAAAACGGAAATATGTATTCCACATAGCCCTTACGTATACATCCGTCTTGAGGTCAAAGTTGTTGAACTCAATTTTTCCTCCGCTGTCAATTGACGGTTAATGGTACTCGAACTTCACAACTCTTCTACTGTCTCTGTGAGATAGGAGATTATGGATTTCGTATTTAATATCTGCAAGAGAGGTGTAGTTGTTGAGTTTAAAGTTTTGCTCGGGTGTCACATTGAAGAATGAGACATTTACGACATACCAGATAATGTTTATTTTTGACATTTAAGACATTTTTAATTTGTGCGAAATAAAAACAATATCACCTTAATTTGTAGGAGTTGTAGACAGATGCGGACCATTCAAAATTTGGCATGTTGATTCTTGAGATATATCTCCGGTTCAACACCCTATAAGTATCTTGTTTCAAAGATGCATCTCCAAAACCTCATGAACAAGCAGAAAACAAAACCTTTGAAAACAAAACCTTTTTTTTTTTTGACAAATGGACAAATGTTATGGGAAAGATTAAAAAATGTATTAAAATATTAAGACACAATATGACAAATTGATTATATTACACTTCAATAATATTGAGACACAATTACATACACTTATTAATCCGGCTAAACAGTAAATTAAAACGAATCGAAATATCTGTCGCGGGATAAATTATGAGTGGTACCCCCTTTGACTTTTGCATGTACATTTGATTTTCTTTCAATGTTGTTCAATTTCTCGAACTCTTGCATTCTTTTCATGAAATGGTTCGGCCAAATCTCGACTTTTTTTTGTTGAATGAGTCATCCATTCTAGTGATGTAAGTGGTATATGGCATCACGGTTTCAAGTAAACTTGAATAAAATATCGTGATTTTAGTATTTCAAGTAAACCATAGCATTGGTGCATGGTGCGTCCGGAAATGCATCTCCAGAACTGAGGAGTATTTTAGTATTTTTGTGTGGTGTGCAAGTAACATATATGATGTATTAGGAAATTCTTGTATTTTTGATGGACAGGCCAAGTTGGCTTCTAGCTTCCCCATTAAAAATAATTTTAGTTAATTTTGAGAAAAATGCATTTAGCTAAGTCGTAATTGCATAAGTGTATTTTCAAATGAAAAAAAGAAAAGAAAAAGGTAAAGAGTGATGAAAATATGTTTTTTAAATAATGTGATCAAAGATATTGTTGTGAGATAAATAAAAAGATTGATAAATATTGGAGATAATATTCATTTACTCTTTATTTCGTGGATTCCATATATATATATATATATATATATATATATATATATATATATATATATATATATATATATATATATATATATATATATATATATATATATATATATATATATATATATATATATATATATATATATATATATATATATATATATATATATATATATATATATATATATATATATATATATATATATATATATATATATATATATATATATATATATATATATATATATATATATATATATATATATATATATATATATATATATATATATATATATATATATATATATATATATATATATATATATATATATATATATATATATATATATATATATATATATAATTTCATAGATTTTTAATCAGCCTGGAATTAAAACCAAGATTAGGTTGAAAAGTTCATCTCGCATAAAAGCTTTCATCATATTCAAGCTCATTCCATGTAAAAGCTTGGATGGTTCGAGATCAGCCTTGTATAAAATCTCATAGGTTATTGGTTATCTCATATAAAATCAAAGATTAAGGTTCGTGAGCTCACCCCGTGCAAAAGATTATAAAGTTCGTGGAAAGAAGACTAACCACTTCAATCTACCATTTGTGGAGAAAAAGACTAACCAATTTAATTCACCAAGATAAGACGTACATGCTAAATCTATCATCTTGTATTATTTGGTAGGAAGTCAGTCATCATTTCCTTGTATAAGGGGGTTTGTGAGTCTTTCCTACTAAAAACTCTCAATTATTATTGGAAACTCTCAAGATCATTTCCTGGGGATAGGAGTGTGTCTTTTTTTCACCAAACCTCTATACATCATAGACTTCATCATATTGTGGTTCATTTCCAAATGTACCTCTTCTTGGTATCCGAGGAGGAATTAACTGCAATCCTATTCTGGAAAGGCGTCAATTTGGGTTCCCTACGAAGGAAAAGCCTAGCAATATCCTGTTGTCTGGTTTCTTTTATCTTAATGAGGAGGCTAGGCCAAAGACTAAGGATAGAGTTTTACATGCTTGGGGGACAACTCATAAAAGGACTAAGAATGATTTGGGAAAGATTAACTATTTAGCTTTTGAGCCTTTCATCTAGTGGGTTTGATCTCGAGCTCGTGATCTCAAGATGCCATATCTCCTTGAGAAGCCTTCACAGCCTGTTGTTGCATCATCATCAACCATTCCTATTGAGCATATAGAGGAATACCAAGAAGCGTTGGTAAGGATGAAGCTTGAACAAGACATATGGGAAGGAAAATATCATGTTATCTATGCTGAATAGATGGACATGAAGAAGCAGTTAAAGAAGAAGGATGATTTGATTGAGCTGCTCGAGAGGCGTGTTGTAGAGAGGCGTGTGGTGTAAGAGAATTTATTTTTCTCTAGCGTGCATCCGATTCCCAGTACTCACGAGTATTCTGACATTCCTCTGACATCGGGTGCTTAGAAAGGGATCATCGATAAGCTAGTTTTGGAAAACACTGAATTAAAGAGGAAGAAGAGGATGCATGGAGTAGGACCTTTTTATTTGGGATTCTTGAGACCATTTTAGGCCTAGTTTTTTCTTCTTGTATTCTGAGCTTCTTGACTTGTACATTGAGGTTGTAACTTTTCTTATTATTAATGAATTGAAGTTTTTCCAAAAATGTTTGCAACTTTGCTTTTGAGTTCTTTGAAACCATTTGGTTTGCATTTGCATTGCATGAGCATGTTATTACATTTGCATTCGCATATCTCAGCCTTGGGTCTCATCTTCCTCTTCTTATATCTCTAGAAGGATACCTAGCTCACATTTTGGACAAATGGCGATGATGAACGAGCTTTTGAAAGGTCAGGAAGCCTTGAAGAAGGAGATTAGAATCCTCAAAGGTTAGATGAACTGGGTCTTGGAGAACTTAATGAAGAAAGAGGGGCACTCTTACCCTGTTGCACCCAGAGAAGTTGTCACTTCATCATCTCCTGTGGTTCTTCCAATTCAAGAACCTCCTCAGTATCAACGGTCAGATCATTGTTAACCGCATCAGCACACCAGACAAAGGCCAAGGAAGCCAGAAAGGCATTTCACTATGTTGCCAATGTCATACAGTCAGATATTGCCATATTTGATCAAGGGTGGATTGGTAGTGCCAAAGCAGATAGATCCAGTGATCCCTCCATACCCTCCAGGCTTTAACGCCAACACTCAATGTGACTACCATATTGGGGCACAGGGGCATTCAACTGAGGATTGTAAGGTGCTCAGGAGCAATTTTCAGATTTTGCTTGACTCCGAGATGATCTCATTCACTCCTTAAGGCATTCAAGTCAATAATCCTTCACCATCTCCTGTGTTTCTCCCATATCAAGGACACGCACTTGAGAAAACTTCGTGTTAACCAGCATTTGGTTTTGCGCCAAAATGTCATCCTCATCAGGTGGTTACCACAAGAGCTTCTCAGCGTCCATTGGTTGTTTCCCCTCAAGGTTCTCAAAGCCAGAACAAGAGCAAAAAGAAGAATCATGTCAAAAGGAATAAGGCTCTCTACAAGCTAAATCCCGTGCGGCTGAGAAAACTCTATCCAATATTGATTCAGAATTCATTAGTGACTCCACGAACTCTCAACCCTGTGTTAGGACCATGGCACAACGTGAACTTGACCTGTGAGTTTCACAAAGGGGATGAAGGGCACGACTTGGATACTTGTCTGGAATTAGGATCTTTTATGCAAGAGTTGATCTATGACAAAGATCTGATCCTTGAAAAGATCACCCAGAAGTTGAATGCAAATACCGTACTGGGACAATGGGGAATCTAGTTGAAGAGTGCAAGGGTTTCGAGCTGAGATTGCAAAGCTTGTTGGGACTGCTGAAACCTTAAGGTAAGCCAAATTCTAATGCCCTGATTCTTGAATCCAAATACAAAGGACCTGTGTGGCCTCTCAAGGTTCTGTACCACAAGGAACAAGTAATTAGTGATGGAGGTGTTCCCTTATCTGGGCCTGAAATTTGAAGTTGTTGAAGTCAATTCTCTGAAGCTAGCTGTATTTTGATTATTTTAGTATTTCATGTTGTATTTTCCTTTCTTTTTGATTTCATGTTCTGCTTGTAAGCTTTGTTGTTTATTGAATTGGCAAGATTAATGAAATGTTTATGCATCTTTTGGATTAATCCATTCATATTCACTCTTTATCTTTCCTTTCATTGTTAAAAAAAGCAAAAATATTTATCTTTTTTCATCCACTTATCTTTACCAAACGGTTGTTTAAGCAAAGATTGGGAATGATGACAAAAATATTATACCCATAAATGTTGTTGGTATGCTTTCAATTAAAACTTTGACGATGATGTAAGACATTGTTTCAATTTCCAAACACTGGAGAAATAAGGAAGATAATCCCTCATCAACCCCTTCGAGCCTAGAAGTAGGAGTTTTCTTTCCTTACAAAAACCTGTAATCTCAACCTTGGGGTGGGTAGTTCTCAGTTAACTTGGTGATATATGCATATAAGACACCTTTCATATTAAGGTTGTGCTCACAAGTTTTTCTTCATACACAACAAGCAAGTTTCGGAGATGTTTTCCAAGCCTAAAGGCCAATGATGGTTCGCCGTAACCATAAACCAGGTAGTCACCTTCTGTCTCAGAAAGGGAAAATTAAAAATAATTAAAAAAAGAAGAAGAAAAAACCTGCTAAGTCAAAACCTATGAAGGAAATTTAAGCAAAACTGGGGCATCCCGCTGACTGTAAGCATCAAAAGAAACAGTTCAGGTAAAATTTAGGGATAATAAAAAGAGGAATATTTTAAAGCTTTAACTCTGAAAGCCCATGAGGGTAAAAACAACCGAATGTTGTAAGGGAGTAGTGACTACCCTAGGTTTTTGAACCATCACCAACTATCATCAGTTCAATTCCTAGCCTATAGGAACCTGAATGTATATCTTGAGTTAACTGAATGTAGAATTGAAGTTCATCATGAAGATTGGGTAGGGACAAACAAACTTTGAGCCTTTATCCTTTATTTCATGAGCCGTGAACCAAGCCATGTTACAATCTTTAAAAGACCTAATTGAGGTAAGGTTATTTTGAAAGCATACTACAACAAGGTTGGATGACCTAACTCCTAATGATCTTTGCTTTTTGTTTGTGTTGATCACTTCACTTGTCATTCTATAATTGACAAGATCCACTTTGTTTTTGATTATTTAACAACTCCACTGTGTTTTTTGTCAATAAACTTTAATTTCAAAAGCTTGCATGAATGTTGCATTGAAATTGCCAATTTTAATGAACAATATTGTTTGCAAGACAACTCAATACAAAAGGAATCCCAACAAATGCAGCCAGCTGGAGAATTTGACTTGGTAAAGGAAGCTCAGCCTGAGACAACCAATTTGAATGAGTTGTTAATCAACCATTACAGGGTTTGTTGAATCAGGGGAAAAACTCTTCAAAGTTCAGAATATTGAGGCAAGTCGTCTTGAGTTTATCTTATGGAAAGTTATTTCCCAAACTCCTTTCAAGGCGAAGAATCCAAGGACTAGCTAACAGGGGAAAGCTTGTTTATCAGCTATTACTTCCACAGTATGAATGACAAGTTTGAGGACTTTGTTTTACAAATACAGTTGAACTGGGGGAGTTACATCGAGATTTTTGAATCTCTCCAAGAGTTTGAAGACATTAGGACATCTTGTATGCCAACTCTTCTGTAAAATCATCTTGTTGATTTCATCACACATACCATGTAATCTAGGGCAGAGGAGATTTGAAGCTTATTTGTTGCAAGAGCCGTTGCTCGTTGTGATAATTATTATGCAAGTTAGAGTGCAGAACTACATTATTATTGTGACATCTTTTGTCAACTCCCCAGTAAGTTGTTACTTCAGTTGATCTTGGCAATTCCCCATGGATATTTTTCTTCCAACAAGGAAATATGGCTCATGATGGAAATTCCTCAAGTGAAGTCACGACGTTATACCCCGAGTGGAGTACACTTTTCCCTAGAGAAGGTTGTAACCTTGGAGTAAAGTTGTTTTTCTGCATGTTCATCCCTAGTGATGTTCCAATCTGGTGAGGTTGGCTGGGTATCCTTGTCGAGATGTTTATTTCATCTCCAGTTTTACTTCCTCTTATCTGTCGTGTCAGCATAAGCACAAGCATAAACATGTCATACATGCACTCAAACATATGCATGGCATCCGAGCATTCTTGCTACCTTTATGGTGTTTACCTGTTTCGTTCACTTTGGTGTTTATTCCTTGAGTGACTGGGTTTGTCTCTTCTCTCCAATAGAGTCGTCAGCCTTTAGACATAAAGTGGCCATCCTTTCTAAATTCCCCATAGATTTGATTCTCGTGGATGATGGTTACATCAGTTATATTTTCTATTTTTGTATAAGATAAATCTCCAGTTGAGTTCATTCCTCAATGGTTGGAGTCTTGTTTGACTGTTTCTTTCTAGCTTGTTCCTAGATTGAACTTTAGTCCCTAGCAAATGTTGCTTTTGAACTTGATTAGGTCACCGAACCTATGTTGAACGTGCATTTGTTTTTCACTGTGTCTCGCAGGAAGAATCTTTTACAGATCCCTATTGAAGACAAAATTCATTCTCCAGTAGTGTTGTTGTAACAACATCTCCTTGGAATTTATACCCGACAACAAGTGGCAGTCTCCTTGAGAAGCTTGTTTTGTCCTTAATATTTTTATGGCGATAAGTGGCAGTCTCTCCCGAGAAGCTTATGCGTCCTTGGTGTTATTCAAAAGTCTAGTGGTTATTGGAATTATTTGAAAGTCCAGTGGTAACTGGTATTGCTTAAACTCCAATGGTTATTGGAATTATTTGAAAGTCCAGTGGTTACTGGTATTAGAATGGTTATTGGTATCTAAAGTCCAGTAGTTACTGGAATTGTTTAAAATCCAATGGTTATTGGTATCTAGAGTCCAGTGGTTACTGGCATCATTTAAAGTTCAATGGTTACTAGCATTATTTGAAAGTCCAGTTGTTACTGGAATTGTTTAAAGTCCAATGGTTATTGGTATTATTTGAAAGTCCAGCGGTTACTGGAATTGTCTAAAGTCCAATGGTTATTGGCATTATTTGAAAGTCTAATGGTTATTGGCATTGTTTAAAATCCAATGGTTATTGGTATCTAAAATCCAGTGGTTACTAGCGTTGTTTATAACCCAGTTGTTATTGGTGCCTAAAGTTTAATTGTTATTAGTTCTCTTATCCAATTTTGTTTGGTATTGGAAGTTTGGTTGTCATTAACGTCCCCTGGAAAGTCTAGTAGTTACTGGCATTGACCTGTCAAAGCCAGTTGTTACCCTTGCTTATGGTGTAAGTCCAATTTATTTGGCACGTACAGAGTTTGTAATTTCCTTGTCTTCTTCTGGTGTTTCTTCAAGATCTCGTTCGAAATCTTTAAAATTCTGGTATGCAGATCTCAGATTCCCTAACAGATGTCGAGACATCGATCTCTGCTAAAAACAAAACAAGGACAGAACACGAGCATTTTGATTTACTTTAAGAATTAACAGTGACATGACAGATGTTGTAACATCTGCAGACTGACAGAACAATTTGTCCAACCATTTAAATTGTGCAGAATTTTAAATGCAGAAATATAAATAACACCATGAATTGTTAACCCAGTTCGACGCAACATCACCTACATCTGGGGGCTACCAAGCTAGGAAGGAAATCCACTATCAGTAGTATCAATTTAGAGCTAAAATCCCTCGTTTAAAACCCCTCACTTAATCCCCACCCAGTGCAACTTCTACCTAGGACACTCCTACATATGAGAAACCTCTCACTCCCCCTCAATCACAGCAGGGATAACAACAGATTAATAAAACATAGAAGACACTCTTCAAAGACAATACTCGATCTTGCTTAAAAGCTTCAATTAAGAACAATACTCACCTCTTGCTTTAAAGCTTCGAGTAAGAACAATATACCACCTAAAAATGTCTACCACGATGCATTAAAAGATACAAAGGGTGACTTACAAAGTCACAGACAAGAGACTCTCAAAACCCTAAACCCTTATTTTGCACCCACGATTTTCTTGTTGTGAATGCTTTCATTCTTTAGGTCTAGCAAGTCCTTATTTATAGACTCTTCTAGTATGGGCTTGGACTTTAGCAAAAACTGCCTCAGATTTGATAAAATCAAATCAAATATTTCTTTAAATCTTTTCATAAGATAATTCTTCAAATATTTTCATAATTAACACCAATTCAAATTTGATAAACTCAAATCAAACTCCAAATCTTCTCAAGATTTTCTGCATGAAAATAGAACAAAAGATTCCACAATAACTCCACAAAAATAGGAACAAATATTTTATAGTTTCCTAAAATGTCTCAAATGTCCTTTTTATGAAATCCAATTAAATTTGCACTTTGTTCCTAATAAATCTCCTTGACCTGCGCATAATGATGAGGTATATCCAAGAGGGTCTCATCAAACCAAAACAGATCTATCAAGAGATGTAAAATAGCAATGCCTGATGTACCGGACCAAGATGCCATGACATCTGTCTGAAACACATGACAGTAGTACTGTCATAACAGTTGATGAAGATGTTATAACATCTTGCTTAACATCAGTGTAGAATCATGTTTTACCAAAATTTAGCCAATCATAGAACCATGGAACTAACAATCTCCCCCTTTTGGCAAATTTTGGCTAAAACAACCAAACCATGATAAATCTTGAGATATAAACTTATCAGAGCAGCAACAGCAACAGTTTTCTCCAGTACATCCAGCCTCAGAAACTATCATGCTCCCCCTTAATAGTTGCATTCAGCAAGCAACAACAAAACACTACTCTTTCCTTAGCAGTAGAAAAGTCCTATCACAATGTTGGTCATCATGTCAATACATGTGGCATAACATAACATCATGACAACATATAACACTAATACTTACTCCCCCTTTTTAGCCAAAAATTGACAAAAATCGGAGTAAATGTACACAAATATAAACTGTAGCACCCTAGTTTTTGACCTTAAGATCCCACCTCCTTGTGCTTTGTCTTGTTTGTTTTCTTTTACTTCTGCATGCTTATTTATCAAGACTAACGAGTATGTGCATGATTATTTTGCTTTAAAGACGTCTCTGGCGGATTCTTATGCTGTATCCCCTTAAGTCAAGGATTTGGTCCCTCTCAAGTTTTTCTCCTCTTTATCAAGAAAGGCTTTTCAAGACAGGATTCGTACAAACATGGGATCACGGGCTCTTGGATTGAGGTTTTTTAGTTTTATCGCGTGAGATAATTTTAAATGCAAGATTGAGTTTCGTTCATGTACGTTTTGGATTCAACCGTCGCATTTTTTTACCAAGTAGTGTCATTTGGTTTTTGGTAACAAGGTTTAACTCATATTACTTTGAATTCATTTGGTGCATCTCATGTGGATTAAATTGGTTCATCTTTGTGAAATATTGAAATTCAAGTCAAGACCAAAGTGTAGTTCTCCATCTTGAGGTTAAGGCTCGCGAGTTCAATTATAACTTCATTTCATTAAGAACCTGCAAACTGGGTTATAAGAGCATCTCATTGTTTTAAGAAATTCAAGATTTTGAAGTATTTAAGAATATAACCCAAGCCCATCTTAAAGCAAAGGTGATTTACATGATAAGGAGGAGTTGAGTTACTTAAATTTTAAAACTCTAACATTATAAGAACTTCAAGGAGTATTGAAGAATAGATTCCCACCATTTAAATATCTATGATGTGCCAGGTTGGGTATTGGACAGGTTGTAAAATCTTGTGTGTGTGCTTATCGTCATTATCAGTCTGTCCAAGCTGACTTGAGAATCACCGCTCAGTTGAGGCCCTCTTGAAAATAGTATTGTCGAACGATTATTGGTGAAGAGAATTACTATTTTCGACCTAGGAGCCTGTGATACTGGGGACCTTTAGTTACCTTTAACCCCACTTGTCCTTTCTTAGGACGTAGTGCGATGACTATGAATGTGTAGTCCTGAAGTAGTTGATACGCGATGCTACACTCAAAAGAGGTTCTCTTGAGAATATTATTAACCACCGAGTATTCGAGAAATTGATAATATCCGAAAGATGGACTAATGATTTTGGGCACCTTTTTAGAACCTTGTTCTACAGGTACAATCAACCTTTAGTCCACACCCTTTGGGGATGGGTATACCCTTTGCTCCATGCTCTTGGAAAACCTAGGTTTCATGTTTTTTATCTTTGTGTATCTGTGTGCTAGCTTGTGTTTGTACACCTTCGCATCCATAAAGCATCATATTGCATTGGTTTCATGAAATTCTGACTTTATTTATAAACATTACAGTGCCAATATGGATTACAAAAAATGTTTTGAAATATTCTTTCAAGAGTCTTAACTTGGATGGCCTAAGGAAGTTAGAAGTTCTGATTGAAAGACAAGTACAAGAAACTTTTATTATTCCTAAAGATCCAGGCGGATAGCGGATTTCTTCCTCATTTCCTGACAAGAAAAGAAAAGGGATGGAGGATTTATTTTCCTCTATCAAGTTACTCCTTGGAAGCTGATCATGGACAAGCTTATATTCGAGAAGGTCCAGCTAGAAGAGCAGATCAAGAAGCACAAGCAAGACTTCCTTTGGACTTTATTAGCTTTTATTTAGATATTATGTCAGGACTCTTTTAAGAATATTTATATGTAATCCGATATCAAAAAAATAATAAACGAGTTTTCTCTGGTATTCTGTGACGTTTATAAATACTCGAATGCCATGAAACCTTTCTTCTGCATTTTGCATTTTTTGCATAGCATCCCTCATTTAGCATTTTACATGTGCATGTGGCTCTTCCCTGTTGTGCTCATCCGATCTTCTGTCTTTGTCTCGTCAGCTGACATCTTGACCATCTGACCAAGCTCGAAGCAATTACTGAAGGATGGTAAAGAGAACAAGAGATGTGGATCCCATATAGTGGTGTCTAATCCGATATTTGATCTTCCTTCTGATGATAATGTTCAACAAGTGGATGTTCCTACACAATCTCAGCCTATGCAAGATAACCTCGTTGTTCAAGGTGATGGAAGAGATTCCCAGTTTCCACAGTGTATACTGAACCCTCAGAATGTTCGTACTGAGATAAAGGTGGATGATCCTAGAATTGTAGCAATCGATGATAGATTTCGTGATCTCGAGGAACAATTGAAGATGATAAAAGAAGCTGATGCATCTGGTCTTAAGGCTCACAACCTGTGTTTAGTTCCAGGCATGATTATTCTTACAAAGTTCAAAATGCTTGTTTTCAAAGTATACAGAGGTGTCAGTTGTCCAAAATACCATTTGACGATGTTTTATCGAAAGATGACCGCTTATATTGACAATGACAAATTGATGATTCATTGCTTTTAGGAAAGTTTACGTGGGGCATCCTTGATATGGTATATGAAGCTAGAAAAGAGCCACGTTCAATCTTGGGAAGATTTAGCTGATGCTTTTGTGAAGCAATACAATTATAATTTGGATATGGCTCCAGACAACGATCAATTGTCAAGCATGAGTAAGAACGACAATGAATCTTTCAGGGAGTATGCTCAACGATGGAAAGAGTTGGCAGCCCAAGTTCATCCACCACTTCAAGAGAAATAATTGACCAAGATGTTTCTAAGGACACTGCCATACTCTTATTATGATAGGATGGTAGGCGTTGTGCCATTATAGTTCTCCAAAATTGTAGAAGTCAGAGTAAACATCAAGAGTGCACTCAAAAATGGAAGACTCCGAGATGACTCGAATATCCAAGCTAATGAAGAGATTTCAGTTAGTCATTCCTTAGAGGAAGTAAGTGTTGATATTAACACAATTTGGGATTCCTCTCAAATCCTACCAGATTGAGTTCCAACACCTTATCCTCAACATCGGTATGCAGCGCCTGCTCAGCGCAAGCGAAGACTACCTCATAGACGAAGGATGACTTCTCCAGATCAATGTCAGAATCGACGGGTTCAAAATCATTTCCAGAATCAGAAGATATCTCTGGGTATTTAGAGAGAAAAAACTCAACAGTTTGATCCTATCCCGTTGAATTATCGTCAACTATGGTATTATTTTGCTAGAAACTCGGTAGTGACACCCAAAAGGACTAGAATCATGAAGTCTCACCCCCCTTGGTTCAACTCGAACACCAACTGTTAATTTCATGATGGAGTAGTGGGGCATTCGATTGAAGAGTGCAAAGTTTTCCAAGAGAAGGTTCAAGAAATGATAAATGATGAAGTGCTGACTTTCAAAGGAGAAAGCCCGATCTTAAATGGAACACCATTATACTGATGAATATGAAGACTCATGAAGATCCTTTTCAAGTCGTAGAAATCATGAGAAGAACTCCCTCAGATAGTTCATTTTGTTGTCTTATGTGTACTTTTATTTCTTTGATTATAAAAAGCATAGTCGGCATGTAAGAACTTGTTATTTTGAATAATTAATGCAATAAAAATGTTTGTCTTGAAGAAATCCATTCGTATTCACTCGTAAAATGTTTCATGATTTTATAATACCAACTTTACCCATATTTTCTCACTTTGATAAAGAATTGGGAGGAGGATGACGAAGTAAAACGCAAGATCTCTTGTTGTATGCTTTTGAATAAAACCTCTACTGATGATGTAAGGCATTATTTCAAACCTCCCAAACACTAGAGATGTAAGGAAGTTAATCCTTCTTTAACCCCCTTTAAGCCTTGATGAAGGATCTGTTTCTTTTTCCCGAATTAAAACCTCATTTTTTAAACCTGGGGCAAGACAAATTTTAGTTAGCTTGATTGAACACCTAAGTTTTCAAAAAAAGAGTGAACTTTCAAAAATGGGTGGGAACAAATAAGCTTTGACCCTTATTCTTTTGTTTTATAAATCGTAAACTAAGTCCTGATACAACCCTCAAAAGTCCTAATTGAGGTAAGGTTTATTGCAAAAGCATACTCGATGAGATAACGTTTCCTGACTCCTGTGAGCTATGCTCAATTTTTATATTGTCTTTATAAATTAAATTTATATCATAACTAGTGATTTTCTCACAATTTATCGTGACATCTCTTTTCAAAAACTTCAAGACAAACATGTGTGTTGCATTAACAGTTTCAGAATTAATATTTCTGACTTGCTAACATTGTTTTATATCTTAGAAAGTTTACATATGAACATCGGCGATAAGTTTTTTATATTGGAATTTGAAGACTCTGCTAACCTGGGGAAAGTTATTTTCCAAGTTAGTTTGTTCTCTATACATGTATGACCACACCCAAAAAGCTATTTTTGGAGACTCAGTCACAATATCGTCAATTAGGGGCAGCTACGTCGAGATTCGGCGAATCTCTCTAAGAGTTTGAAAACAGTGAAGCAATTGGACGCCATGTTTTCTGTAAAATCCTCTTGGAATAACTTATTCTCATGAACCATGTGACTTGGGGCCTTTAAAAATCAAAGATTTATTTCATCCATTCACAACAATTATTGTTCAAAATGGAGACTATTATGCAGTTTATCAAGGTAGTTACGACATGCTTAATGTAGGAGTTCTCCAGTGATCTTCTTAACTTTACTTCCCCAATGAAGTGGATGATATTTTAATCCTCAGTGATCTTCTTAACTTCACCTTCCCAGTCAAGTGGACATGACAACTCCCTAGTGGATCTTTTACAACGTTGATCTTCCCCAGTAAAGCGGATGTTTATTTCATCCCCATCGAAGTTTCGACTCCTACATACTCAACAACTATGTTAAACCCAGGTTTCCCTATTGAAGCGGATATATATTTTATCCCCTGCGAAACCTCAGTTCGGGTATCTCCGTCAACAACTCCAGTGAGAGTCTCTCCAGTGAAGCAGATATTTATTTTATCCATGAAGTTTCTACAATTATGAGTTTGATCCGCTCCCAGTAGATCTTTATTCTCATCTTCAACAGGATAACTAAGATTCATCTTGACAAATCCTTCAAGTAAGCTCAAGAGGTTATACCCCCAAGTGGAGTGTTTTCTTTTCCCCAGAGAAGTTTTTGAAGCCCTGAAGCAGGACTGTGATCCCATATTTAGTTCTCCACCTATCCCCAGTGATGCTTCTATCTTTGAAGATTAGTCGGATGTTTGTTTCGGGATGTTTATTTCATCTCCGGTTGCTTCTTTCGTTGGTTTTGTCAGCATAGGCATATGGATAGCATATAGATAGATAACATGACATGTGCATTTTTCATCTTTGTGTTTGTTTGTTCTGTCACTTTGGTCGTGTTTATCCCCAAGTGACTGGGTTCGTCTTCTCCTTCCAAGTAAGAGTCGTCAGCCCTAGGCATAAAGAGCGTACTATTTCTAATTCCCCATTGAGTTTGATCCTCGTGGAAGATGGTTGCTTTAATTAAAATTCCCCAATTGAGCTCATTCCTTAATGGTTGAGTCTTGGTTGACAGTTTCTCTCCAGTTACTCTTGAATTGAACTTTGGTCCTTGACAATCACAATTTTCGGACATCTCCAGACTTCTCAATTTGGATTTGAGTGTGCGTTTATTTTGCACTTTGACTCCTCAGGAAGAATCTTTATGAGGGTCACCATTGAAGATAAGTATTTCTCCAGCAGTGTTACAACATCTTCTCAGCAATTTATACCTAGACCACAGGTGGCCTTTTTATTTGAGCAACTTGTTTTGATCAGGTTTTATATTTTCGGACGACAAATGACAGTCTCCTCAAGACAGTTTGTCCATCCCCAGTGAACTTATCAAGGTTATCAGCTCGTCAAATGGCATCTCTCCGAGAATCTGTCAGAGAAGTTTTTCGAAGACTTTACAGATATTTCTTTTTATTTGAGAATCTTCACTACAAAGGTTTCATATATTTTACAACTACAACAAAGATACTCCTCAGGAATGTATTCCCTAGTGAGTCTGTTACACAAGTCAAATTCCATCAAATGGCATCCCTCCCGAGAAGTTTGGTGAAGATTATTATAATTAATCTTTCTCTTTATTTGAGAAGGCATCTCTCCAATCAACCGGCCTGCATCTCTTCTGAAGATCCCCAGTGAAGTTCTATAATCTCCAGTAAATTTATGGCTTCCCGCTGAAGTCCTTAATCTCCAATGAAAAAGTTCAATCCCCTGTGAAGATACTCTTATAAGTACTCATCATTCCAGGAAGAAACTGAGACCCGTTCTTGGCATACAACCTTGAAGCATGGGGAGGTTTATTTTACCCTTTTCAAGTAAAAGAAGAAACTGAGACCCGTTCATGGCATACAACCTTGAAGCATGGGGAGATTTATTTTACCCTTTTCGAGTAAAAGAAGAAATTGAGACCCGTTCTTGGCATACAACCTTGAAGCGTGGGGAGGTTTATTTTACCCTTTTCAAGTGGAATACTTGATTAAAGAAGAAACTGATCCCTGTTCTTGGCATACAACCTTGAAGCATGGGGAGGTTTATTATCCTTTTGAACGATTATTCAAAGGTATCTCTTTTCCTGGCAAGTCTCGTCAGCAGATTTCTAGAAGACCTTGGTAGTCGGTATTTCCTTTCATTTCCTAGCAAAGCTCGGCAGGAGATTTCCAGAAGACTTCGGCAGAAGTAGATCTCCAGTAGATTTCGACATAGAATCTCGGCAGCGGATTTCCTAAAAGTTTTAAACAGTAGACGCTTTTGCAGAAATACTTCCAAATGAGGTTATAAGTCTCGACAGTAGACTCCTTCAGCTGGTCTCCTGAAATCATTACATTTGACCTATACAATAGGTTCTTCAAGTGGATTTCCTCACAAAGTTCTCCATGATATGTTTGAAGATACCTTGTGATTGTCAATTGATCTTTCCCTAAGGAGTCTCGCTCTGTTGAGTCTGTTCTTCGTTGACCTTTGTTTCCCGTGTGTCGTGTCTAGTCTTTCCCCTGTGACATCTTTTCCCCACAGGACCTTTGTTTTGCATCGTTATATATCATGTGCATTTGGTGGCATCTTAGGGCCAAAAATTCGTGCAATGTTTGTATTTATGTCCCTCCTATCAATTCGAAATGAAGATTTCGATCTTCATATCTCTGGATAGAAGAAACTTAAATAGGGGCATCTATAGCACCCTAATTTTTGACCTTAAGATCCCACCTTCTTGTTCTTTATCTTGTTTGTTTTCTTTTACTTATGCATGTGTGTTTATCAAGACTAACGAGTGTGTGTAGGATTATTTTACTTTAAAGACGTCTCTGGAGGATTCTTATGTTGTATCCCCTGAAGTCAAGGTTTTGGTCCCTCTCAAGTTTTTCTCCTCTTTATCAAGAAAGGCTTGTCAAGACAGGATTCGTAAAGACATAGGATCGCGGGCTCTTGGATTGAGGTTTTTTAGTTTTATCGCGCGAGATAATTTTAAATGCAAGATTGAGTTTCGTTCATGTACGCTTTGGGTTCAACCGTCGCATTTTTTTATCAAGTAGTGTCATTTGGTTTTTGGTAACAAGGTTTAGCTCTTATTACTTTGAATTCATTTGATGCATCTCATGTGGATTAAATTGGTTCATCTTTGTGAAATATTGAAATTCAAGTCAAGACCAAAGTGTAGTTCTCCATCTTGAGGTTAAGGCTCGCGAGTTCAATTATAACGTTATTTCTACGCTCCCAAGTGATTAAGAACCTGGGAACCGGGTTACAAGAGCATCTCATTGTTTTAAGAAATTCAAGATTTTGAAGTATTTAAGAATACAATCCAAACCCATCTTAAAGAAAAGGTGATTTACATGATAAGGAGGAGTTGAGTTACTTAAATTTTAAAACTCTAACATTATAAGAAGTTCAAGGAGTATTCAAGAATAGATTCCCACCATTTAAATATCTATGATGTGCCAAGTTGGGTATTGGACAGGTCGTAAAATCTTGTGTGTGTGCTTATTGTCCTTTTCAGCCTGTCCAGACGTAATGGATTTCAGGTCTATGATATTGGAGCTGGGCCAATGTGTCTTGTTGCCAATATTTCTTCAAGGTTTCTTTAAAAGCATTACTTTTACGCTTCTCTTTAAGACAAAGATTGCCTTTGTGGACTAAGATGCAAGGCATAAGGCCAAATTCCAAGAATGCAAAGTAAATTCAAGTTATAAATTAAAATATTTAAACTACAAATTCAAGGAAATTTTGAAGATTCATTTGTTTACATGAGTTTTGAAGTGGTATATAAAAATCCACCAGTTGATTTACTATAAACTAAAAAAGTGGCCTTTAGGAGGAAGACTGTTAGCTGACATACATGGAAATAAGCGGAATTTTGGAAAACCAAAAGCAAGTAATGCGAGACTGCACACGATGCTACTCTTTTACTGTCAGACGTCTCCTCGAGGCGGGTGTACAGGACGAGTGGTTTGTCACTTCAAAACCAAAAGGCAATGTTGGGGTTCACTTTGTTGAAATTAGCATTGGTACCTCCTGCCAAAGAGTAAGCATTTTACACAACATTAGAAGTGGCCAGTAAAGTTGATATTGGTGATCAAAGGCATCAACACGGCTCGCCAAGAAAAATCGGTATCATCATCAAACCAGCAGTACATGAAACAACCAGTCTTTTTCCTCCAGGAAGATCAGTAACTACAAATAAGATTGGAGTAAGAGAAACAACAACCTCACATCGGCAGCATCACGCCATTCGAATTCAGTTGCTGCTACTGTGAGCCAAAACTCGACTCAGTTTGCTCGAGCCTGCCGTGTTTCCATCCTGCAATTGACAAACAAAATTAGAATTTGATCAAGGATGTCGCCAAGAGGTAACACCTAGGAGATATGATAAACCCTCACCTTATCATCACGAACTCGTTTGATATGCTTGAGATGCCACTTCAAACCAAAGGCAACAACCAACCTGCTGCAAGAGGAGTCAAGTTTTAGTTTTGAAGCACAAAAACAACTCACATAGTCAATAATTTAAGAAGGGAAAGAAGATAACCTCATAAGGAGAGCTTTTAAATCCGACCGACGCGTTCGCGACGTACCAGCCTTTTTCCTGCAAGCGGACACCATTAAAGCAGGACAGTAAAAAGAATTGAGTTGAGTATTGCTTCAAGGATTAATCCAATTCTTTCTAAACAAGTCTAACCGCCATCAATTCGTAAATCCCCAAAACCAATTTTTTAAACCCTTTCCAAGTACACCCTGCATATAAGAAGAATCAACATCAATACACCAATTAACAGAACAATCATCAACTTAATCAAGTATAAGAGGAAAGTTTTTAATCTATCGATATGAAAACAAAAAGTTTCCAAAACATTTCACTGACATGTTCGTACCAAAATGGAATGGAATTCGTGAGGCATCAATAGAAGATCACAAAAATTAAATTATATGAAGGAGGTCATATAACTTATAAAAGGAGACAGAAAATCCACAAACCAGACACCAACACACATTCACAAAAGTACTTAAAATTTTATAACCTAAACCCTAAAGAAAAATCAAAGAAAAAGGATTCAGAAAAGTTTATCTTTTGTGGTTTTGTTTCTTCGACGTCACCGCCGCGCACATCACTGATCTCGCCACGAGCCATCGACACGAAACCCTCACGTTGCCTCCAACCGTCGTCGCCACAAAGTTGCCGATGAAAACCTGCAAAAGAGAACCCATTTTTACTGTAAGTTGTTTTGTTGACGTTAATAACTGATGACTTGTTGTTGTTTGTTTATTTTGATGTAGGAGATGAAGGTAGGAAAACACTTAGAAGGGGGGTCGAATAAGGGGTTTTCAAACAATTATGACAATAGAAAATAACAAGTTATTTTTATCCTGGTTCGTTTGAAATCAAACTACTTCAGTCCACCCGGCCAAGGTAATTTCGCCTCTCTCAAACGAGGACTTAATCCACTAAATCAAAACTTGATTACAGTGATATCACTAAGACAACTGTCTTAGTCTTCTCAAGAATCCTGACCACAACTTGGTCTCTCCAGGAACTTTTACAAGATAAAATACAATGTGTTTAAGGTGCTTCTAAAAAGCTATTATCACAACTGTGATTTTTACACAAACTGAAGAACAAATAAAACTTGTGTGTTTTTGATGTAGAAAGTTGTTTGAATGTTTTCTTAGGTTGTCTTTGGAATTCCTTTCAAAATCTTGTGAAGTTTCTTAGTCTTGAAGTGTTGATGGAGACTTCCATATATAATCTACTTTCTCAATAGTGTGTAGAAGAAAGTACTGTAGGATGTAGACAGAAAGGACAAATACTTTTCTTCTTGATTTGACATTCCCTTTTTGCCTGAATTCCTGTGTCATACACGAATGAGAAATAGTACCGTTGATAGTGGTTAGCAACGTATCTTTCTTGAACACTTCCTTTTCAAATGAACATATATGAAAAATAATCTTTGCATCAGATCCTATGATGTTGTTCCTTGTTCTTCTTTACCAGAGTCACTCTATCCAGAGTTTTGCAACAAAGTGCTTAGCGTGAATGTATGATCAGAGTTGACTTGATTCTCAGAGCCTCTGTACTTGCAGCGTTGAGTTCTCAGAGTCTTCTGAATATTCTGAGTCTTTATACTCTGCGCTCAGAGTCTTCTATAGGTAGTGCTTCAGAGTCTTTTGCAGCTGCACTTCCTACGCTCAGAGCCTTGCGTTATAATGTTCAGAGCTTTGCTTTAAATAGAGTTCAAAGGAATTCTTTATCTTCAGATGAATATTTATTTAATATCTAAAACAAAAACACTTGAACAAAATTAGAGTATATATTTTCTTATACAAAATTTCATTGATGTTATCATCAAAACATTGAGATATATTAAGAACCAATATGTGTTCTAACAGGAGAAAACGAAGGTGAGACGGAAACAGAAATAGAAGAGAAAGGTTGAGGAAAAGAAAAAGCGAGAAGAAGAAGAAATCGCGTAGGGAAGAAAGAGGAGAAGAGAAAGGTTGAGGTGAAGAAAAGCAGAGAGGAAGAGCAAGAGAAGGCGCCGCTGTTTTGGGGAAATCCCTTCTTTTCTCTTTGTGTGGTCGGACCGTGTTGGTCCGATAGTTTCACAACCACCGGCCCAACCCATTGTTTTATTTTCCAGTTTTTCTTATGTTTTTTGTATTTTCTTAATTTTTCTGTTGTGAGTGGGCCTGGCCCAATTGTAATAAAAAAACCAACAATATATATATATATATATATATATATATATATATATATATATATATATATATATATATATATATATATATATATATATATATATATATATATATATATATATATATATATATATATATATATATATATATATATATATATATATATATATATATATATATATATATATATATATATATATATATATATATATATATATATATATATATATATATATATATATATATATATATATATATATAAAATATAAAAAATAGTAAAAAAATAATAAAAAATAATAAAAAAACTAAAAATAATAATAACAAGAAAAATAAAAAAAAAATAGAATAAATAAAAAATTGTTTTAGAATTTAATTTGATTTTTAATTCAAAATAATAATAAAAACCACACAAAAAAAATCTATATATAATAAACAAAACATTTTTTAATTTACTTATAGTTTAATGAAAATAATTTTCTTTAATTAATTGAAATAATTTAACTAATTGAAATGATTTAGAATATTTTAGAATTTAATTATTTAAAAACTATTTTTACTAATTAATCTTTATTTAATTTCCACTTAATCTAAGTTTTAAACAAAAACAACAAAAACAAGTTTAAAATTTCTCTTTAAGACAATTTACCATTCATTTCCAAATTAATCACAAATTCATTAACCCTGCTAATCTTTCATTCGAACTTAACCTGCGACACTTTACTCTAATAGCTTGATTTAGCATATCCATATAATTTCTTGACTATTCTATAGCATTTGTATATTCGCTTCTATCTACTACTACACCACACACGTCCAAGGGAAGAACCTGCGCATGACTTCATAAGTTGTGCGTATTGCATCTCATTTGCATCATACTCCCCCCGTTTGATCCTTGAGTCTTCAAGTCGATCAACTTAGGCTTTAGATCCTACACCTTAAGATAGGATCATTTTCTCTTTTATCGTTCAACTTAGACGAACCAACTATACAAATCAATCATCTATTCTCCCCACAAGAGAATTAGACATGATTCATCTTGACAGTCGAGATATAATTCTCCTGCCCCATAATAATATCGAGAGAAGTAGAATCTTTTCCACTTGAGAGAGGTAATTTGCCAATCCTTTTGTTTAGTTTAATATTTATTCAAAAAAATACATATTGTTTTTTTTTCATGGTGGCATACTCGTCGATAAATCTGAGTTTTGAGCCCTTCTCTCAATGTGACACAAAGATCATCTCCTACAAGTTGTGATGGTTAAGTCGAGTGTTCTCACTTAAGATGATGACTCATATTTTTCTCCTAGAATCAATCAACAAACCTTATCCCCATGGAACTTTGACCAACAGTTAATGGTTCCTCAATCCCTTTTAGGGGAACTACGAATACTCTGATTCCGTTCCCGTCAGGATACGTAGGCACATGATGCGATTTCTTGGCGAGTATACTTAGAAATAAACCCCTAGGTCTTTCACCCTTAGCAAACAACAATAGCACATTAAAACAAGAGGTTCCTGTAAAGTACTTCAAATGCTTAGGATGATAGCACCTTCCCTAATTTTAACCAACCCCCGAACCTTAGATTCTCTAGCTTTGCATTTGCATTGCATCTTGTGGGTAATTCGATCTTTTTCCATTCCCTTGGACAAATTAAAGACCGGTGGTGAATAATGAATTAAGATTCAAGTTAATCCAATAATTTGATATCCAATTCTCACCGCGACATAAACTCAAATACACATAACACACCAATTAGAGCCAAACCCAAAAACTGAATCAGAATCATCATGCTTCAAAGCAAGACTCAGCTGACAAACTGCACATGGTGTCCGAATATCCAGTCTGACATCTCACTACCTCCCAAGAGATACACAAACTGCTTGATCCCCAAGCAATCAATATAAAGACTGCACCACTGCAACAACAATCCATGGACAAGGACTTAAACCCCCTATCATAGATAGACAGTGCTCATCTGATCATCAGATCAAATCATTTGAATAACTACATATTTACACAGAGGAAAGCAGAAGCTTTAAACTCATGGTTCAACATACCTACTGAACTCACTCAAACACTATAAAATCAATCCTGATTCGTACAGATCCAGATACCATAGCTCCTTGAGAATACATCCTAACACCCTGAACTATTCACCCACCCAGAACATATATGACAAATGGCCTTACGCATCCGCACAAGTTATCACAACTGCTTGGATAGGCAAGATGTCATGCACACTCGGCTTGACATTACTAACATACTCTAGAATAAAATTCTCAATCTTTTCCAGATCACTTCCAGGAGAAGAAACCCCCTCCCCACAAGCATTCTGATCCCAGCATAAATCAGAGCACTAAGTTTTATATCCAACTTATGCATATGAACTAGCACACTGACTACTTTACCCCATAATCCAGAGCATTCTTGACCACTACCTCCATATCATACTCCAACATGATTAGATAAAACACTTTTGAATCAAATTGTGAGTATCAAGCATCACAATCCTAATTCCAAGCCATCATGTATGACATCAACTCCTTTACCACTCACTTTGGTTCTTAAGACATTAACCACATGACTTATTATTTCCATAGTAATCCATACATTTCATTAAGATACACATGAAGGTCTCAGAAAGACACAACAACAACAGCTTAACAGATTATCACAAACACCATAATATTATAGAGAGAAATAAACTCCCATGTAGCTTCCTCAGAGACATAATGTTCAGACATCCTGTCTGACATTACAAATACAATAATTATTCTTAAGCACCTTAAGAAATGATTCCTTCATCAATCAGTCAGACTACAAGCACCGAGTCATGGACATAAACTACTTCTCCTTTTACTTTCTATCTACTACCCTTTTGCACATATCCATCAATAGCCGGGATAAAACGATTCTTCACCATGACCATTTTCATGACAAGCAATCATACACCATGCTTCATCATGATGAGAAACAACCTCCACAGTATAAACTCCACATAGCTTTACCCCATGAACATAGTAATTGAATCTTGAGTTCTTGCCCTGTCTGAAGCTGAACCTTCAGAAGTGACACTTTTGACATCGCCAATTAAAAGGATAATAAATTAAATACTTGCTAAGGCCACAAGTAACAATTGATTTTAAATCCCCAATTTGAGACACATAAATATTCTATAGAGAAAAATAAATTCCCGCAGACAAAAACCAATGTTGTTTCCTAGGTCATTCATAATAAGCAAGCACAATCCCAGTCCAAACCAACAGCCTCACAAAGCCAGACCCACAATCACATTGTCAAGGTAAAAAGGTAAACCAGACGACACAATGTCAATACATCTTATCTGACATCACGACCTCACCAGTGGTGCAAGAACACAAGCTTGCCTGAGAATTAGCAAACTTTGTACAGGCTACAGCAATGCAGCTACACATCAGATAGGTACACGGCTCCCCCTGTCATGCATAATCAGCATTCCCCCTAAAAGAGAAAACCAAAACACATGAAGAATTACTTCAGCATCTTCATATTCACACACTGGAAACACATGCAGCTTTACACCCATTGTTTCAAAAACCATACCAGAACCAAACCTAATAGAAGAGGTAGTCGCAGGATAGCCATAACTATCTGCAAGATCACTCAGATTCAGCTTTGAAAGACTATAAAAATCTCCAAGTTGTCAGGGTGAATGTCCTAGACATGTTTCCTTGACTTCCATATGCACAAAATCAAAGTTGATCGTGTCTTAATCTTCATTCATACAAATACAAAACAAAACACTTGGATAGAGGTCCAAAAACCTGCTGACCAAAAATCCCTTCAGTGGAAGCCAGATCATAATGTTCTCACCTTTATATTACTCCCAATAAGCTTGTACAAATCTAATATGATCCATTGGCACCCAATGACAGAACCAAAAAATACACTGTCAAGTTTACCATGAGCTAGAACAGTAACACAATGTCACAACATCTTATCTGTCATTCCACCCTCGTAGAGACATACAATCACAAATTCCTTGAAACCACAAACAATCTTGATAAATAACTGTACTATTGCAGCAACAGATAGAAGTATAACTCCCCATATCAAGTATGACCAGTGCTCTTTTTCCAAAAGAACACCTTAACGTGAATGGAAAACATAAGACTCATCTTCATGTCTTCAAGAGCCCACTCCTTGTTCAACACACCTACTGAATGTATTCACTCACTGCTTGAACCATAAACAACCTATGTACCACAATAGTACACCCATCAGACAGAATCTTTCCCCCTATCTTTTATAAAAGATGCTCCTTTCAGCAAGAAACACCTAAGATCACCACATTATATCTCATGACCAACTTCATGCTCATACAGTGAGAAGGTACCAGGATCACAATCCTTGTACTATACCTAACGAACTTTTGGATTGAGACCAAAATTACCATTGATCCCTCTCGTCCTGAACCCATCCAGACCCTGTACAAATCTATCTTGAATCTTATAGGCATAAATATCCATGTTCCTTGAGAAAAATCCAATTGAACATGGAATGCTTCACATTCCTTAAAGAGACATGCAGAGCCTCTTAATATGTTAGTTATCCCAAATTTCATTCCCACTTAAAGGACATCAGATCCATGCTCCAGAAATCCTCAGCTTACTTGCTTCATCGGCACCAAACTATTCCACTTCTTTCTAGAGTTACTTGCAGCAGAAGAAACCACTTCTCCACAAGTATTCTGACCTCAGCCTGAGTCAGAGAATAAGATAGACACCCCATAATCCAAGACAATTTTTACCTCATCATTCTCCCATATGATAAGTTAGAACACTTCTGATTCAACTGGTGAATATCAGCTTCCACAATCTGAACCCCAAGTTCAGCAAACAAAATGATGTTCTAACATCAGTTAGGACATCTTAATCATATATAATACACCATACATTATGGTTCTTGATACAATAACCACTTGGACTTAATATTTGTATAGTAATCCAATATGAAGATCTTCAGAGAGCACAGTTCCACCAGCTTGATCAATGAGAAATCCTAATAACATAGAGAGAATTAAACTCTCATACTTCTCCTAAAAGAAGGCTCTCATCCTTAATCAACTTAGGGATTCTACCATAAGCTCCAAGACATGAAAAGAACCCGAACCTTCTTTGGTATTTAAACAACTACCCTTCTGCACAAGAGTAATTTTCTCCAAGCACACTTTTTAAATAACCAAATGCCACTGTGTGGTTAACTCAGCTTCTTTCAGAGCTCTAGAAAATCTTCAGATCCACCAAGCAAACTTGATCTTCAAGTTACATATCCTACTTGCTCCATAGCAAGGCATCTTAGATACACTAATACTTGGACCTGTAACATCTACTCCTTCTCGCAGCTCCCGCAAACTGCATGAGATAGACCTTTTTGAAGCATTAATTCCATTCATACCCGAGAAGATCAACTTATCTTTAAATGATGTACCATTACATCAACTAATACCCTGAAGTTCATCTTGATGTCAGAACATCTGATAAGACATCCCGCTGGTGAATTCAGTCCTTCATTATGCCACTTAGAAGAACCTCATCACTCTATCAGAACAAGAGTTCCATGTTCACATAGACTTGATTAATGATATCAAGTTTGAGTAGACAACCTCTATTCTGCTTTATTGTACCACAACAAATACCTTGAAATGCATTTGCTTCAGGAACTCCTCTTTATAGAAACCAAACATGCCAAAGCTTGATTACTCAGAGAAAATTAGTCACCAAAGATCTTTACAAAAGGAATCACACTTTTCTTAAGTGGAGACTTTTTCAGAAAGTCAAAGATAATCGCCACTTATCCTTGACACATACTGCACTCCATTACACCTAGATCAGACATAAACTGATCCAAGGTCAATTCATCAAGATGATGAAATCTTCATCTTTACTTCCATTAGCACCATTTTTTGACAAGTTTCTTGCCAAGAAACTTTCTAGACAAATTATGTGCCTCTGTAGGTACAAGCTGAGGAAGAATACAAACACACATGTAAATGGTACTAAGATTATCAGCTACATCTCGTTTCCTCCAGAGAATCACTCTTTGAATCAACAATATTTTGCATAATCTCTACTGATGGAATGTCTCAACATCTGGTTGAACATCAGATCTTTGAAGTAGACTAAACAAATCAAGGGCCAGATACTTGAGCACCAATTAATGAGACACCTTGATAATCGACTAAGGATAATCCATTAAATATTTATGAATAACAAAAGTAGCAATGAATCTTAAATCCTTATAAGCAATCCTTCTTCCAGAAGACTAACTTAGATCATCCACCTGATGAACCATCTGACCTTCGATAATGTTGAACATTATGGATAACCAATTAAATACTTGTGCATTCCACAAATAGAAATTGATATTAAATCCACACAACTTGTCGAGAAGACCATCTAACAGATATTTACACTTCAGTAATACCAAAATTATTATTTAGTTAAAGGATCTTTAATGTTGAAACATCAAGGTTGACACCCTTGACTCAACTTGCCTATGACTTCCTCTGCTGATAGAACCCTTGCAAGTTATGAGTGGTGAAAATAAATCACCTCCCACTATCTTTAAGTTGAATAACATCCATCAGCACCAGAGAACTTCAGAAATCGATCTTCAGCATGAGAACCAGATTATCTTCCTGAAGGAACTCTTAAACATGACCAGAGATTCCTTTATGATGGGACTTGAGAGACATCTCAAGTATCTTTGGAAACTTAGTCGCAAAGTGTATTTACCAATCTCATAGATCGTGAATATGATAAATATGATCTCAACTCACCTTCTCTGGCTTCAAGATATATGATGGAACCAACATTCCTAGTACCAAGTCAACAACGACAGGCATCAACAAATAACTCTCTCCGTTCCATTTCTCCCGACTTTGGAACAACTAGAGCTTTAAAAAATGCTGATATCTTCAAGAACAGAAGTCAATAAGCAAGATCTACCACAATCTTTCTTCAATCATAACACTAGAATAACAGGACTACTAGAGTTCTTCCATTAGAAAAATATGTAGTGGAACCACCAAAGCACATCTTCAACATGCCCTAAAAAAGATGTCAAAACATCTTATAGGACACCATACAGAAGAAGTAGCCACTCCTCCTGTAGTTGTTGTAGAAACTCCTCAGAAACCTTGAACAACCATCAATAGTTGTTCCTCTTGATCCATAACACTCATCTCAACCAACAATACCCTTGAGTATATCAAAATGAATGATCTGATCTCTCCAACTCCTCCTTGTTTAAATCACCAGAAAGTATGTCCCAAGATCTCATCCAGAACAGACATGATACCTGCTCTGATACCAATTGAAATTCTGGTATGCAGATCTCAGATGTCCTAACAGATGTCGAGACATTGATCTCTCCTAAAAACAGAACAAGGACAGAACACGAGCATTTTGAATTACTTTAAGAATTAACAGTGCCATGACAGATGTTGTAACATATGTAGATTGACAAAACAATTAGTCCAACCATTTAAATTATGCAGAATTTTAAATGCAGAAATATAAATAACACCATGAATTGTTAACCCAGTTCGGCGCAACATCACCTACATCTGGGGGCTACCAAGCCAGGAAGGAAATCCACTAGCAGTAGTATCAATTTAGAGCTAAACTCCCTTATTTACAACCCCTCACTTAATCCTTACCCAATGCAACTTCTACCAAGGACACTCCTAGATATGAGACACCTCTCACTCCCCCTCAATCACAACAGTGATAACAACAGATTAATAAAACATAGAAGATACTCTTCAAAGACAATACTAAATCTTTCTTAAAAGCTTCAATCAAGAACAATACTCACCTCTTGCTTTAAAGCTTCGAGTAAGAACAATATACCACCTAAATATTTCTACCACGATGCATCAAAAGATAGAAACGGTGACTTACAAAGTCACTGACAAGAGAATTTCAAAACCCTAAACCCTTATTTTGCACCCACGGTTTTCTTGTTGTGAATGCTTTCATTCTTTAGGTCTAGAAAGTCCTTATTTATAGACTCTTCTAGTATGGGCTTGGACTTTAGCAAAAACTACCTCAGATTTGATAAAATCAAATCAAATAATTCTTCAAATCTTTTCATAAGATAATTCTTTAAATCTTTTCATAATTAACACCAATTCAGATTTGATAAAATCAAATCAAACTCCAAATATTCTCAAGATTTTCTGCATGAAAGTAGAACAAAAGATTCCACAATAACTTGATAAAAATAATATTTTATAGTTTTCTAAAAAGTCTCAAAGATCCTTTTTATGAAATCCAATTAAATCTGCACTTTGTTCCTAATAAATCTCCTTGACATGCGCATAATGATGAGGTATATCCAAGAGGATCTCATCAAACCAAAACACATTTGTCAAGAGATATAAAATAGCAGCGCCTGCTGTACCAGACCAAGATGTCATGACATATGTCTTCGACATCTGTCTGAAACACATGACAGTAGTACTGTCATAACAATTGATGAAGATGTTATAACATCTTTTTTAACATTAGTGTAGAATCATGTTTTACCAAAATTTAGCCAATCATAAAACCATGGAACTAACACTCTTCATTTTATAAATTTCCAGAAAGTTTGTTTTTTTTTCTAATGTTTGCCTGATCTCTTGTCAGAAAATTAATTCTCAATTTCTTTGATCTCTTGTTAGAAGATCATTTTCTTATTTTGTTGAATTTTCTTGTCATAAAGTCAACCTTTTGTTCAACTCGATCCCCAATGGAAATCATATTTCTTTCTAGTTTTATCCCCAGTAAAGAGTTTGTCTACTAGACTTTGTTCTAGCATGTCATTCGGTCACGTCTGAACTTGTTGATTAACTACTCTAGACATTCCCCAATGGAGACCATATGTCTTAGTTTAACCTCTAGTGAGGATCTTTTCTTCTAATGTTTTATTTGGTCATGTTTGAACCTGATGCTTGATCACTTTAGACTTTCCTAGTTTGTTTATGTTTCCTAGTGTTTTCTTGGCCATCCCTAGTAAGTTGTTACCCTTGGTTGTTGACCTTTATCCTTTTGTTTCCTGCATTGTTTGCATATGGCATCATCATAGCATCATATCATCATATCATCATGCTAGAGCTCATGGCATGTCATCCTTTGTATAGTTTCTATTTTCCCTTAACATAGCATTGCATCTAAGGGAAAAAAATTTAGGTTTGCTATATTTAAATACCTTTTACCTTGATTTTATGAGAATTTTCATCGCTCATGTCATCTGGTAAAAATATTTAAATAGGGGCAACTGTCATATCCCAAAATTCCCCTCCCCCTTAGATTCCATCATTATTTGCATGAGCATTATAGGTCAATCATCTTTGCATAGCTAACCAAACTATCAAGCTATGTGGTTTTGTGTCTTTTATGGAATTAGGGTTTTGTACAAGAAAGGGAAAGCTCTGATTAATCAGGATTTGAAAAAGAGATCAACCAAACAAGTCCTCATACACTTCAAGGGTTCCTAAGATGTCTTTTGGTTCAAAACAACTCATTTCAAAGACTTCCTAAGTGAATGGGAGAGGTTTTAAATTTATCTGATCAAAAAGTCAACTAAGGCTTCAAAAAGTCAACCTTCGAGTTTTTTGGTCAACCATGAACATCTCAAGTCATATTCCATGATCTCGTATGGTTAGATCAAGAAGAATCAAGTTGGAACAATAAAATCATGAGATTTGGAGAATTAAGGTTTTTGATGAATTTTTCTAAGTGAGAAAATCATGATTTTTAGCCATTTTTCAAGGACCATATCTCACTCATCCTAGAGATAAATGGAGAAAAACAATACACATTTTAAAGAAGACATCACATACTACAAGGTTGTAGAAGGAATCAAGTTCAAATATTGAAAGGATTTGAAGTTATGGAGCCATAAAGTTTGGGAAAATCTTTAAACACTTAGAAAAATTTTGAGGCAGATTTTGTTCTTCAAAAGTAACAATCTTTGGAACCAGTTTTCACTATGATCCCTCGAGATTCTGGATTTTCATCAAACATGAAAGATGTATATCATATTTGGGTCTTTCCAAAAAGTATAAGAACTCACTGATACCATTCTTGACCTAAGAGATTCGAAGAGATGAAGTTGGCTCCTACATGCTAAATTTCAAGTCTGGTTCATGCCAAATCCTTGTTGCAAATCCATGCCAAGCTGCATAATCTCACTTTACATGCCATGTAACTTTTAAATCTTTCTATTATCAGAACTTTACACAACCCCTGGATTCATTACACAAGTATTTGGGGCATTGACCAAGTTTCATGCCATTTATGGATTGTTTTACAAAAAGTTCCATTACCATTTTGACAAAGCCACTTTAAACCTCAATTCAATTCTTCTTGAGCCTCCAACCTTTCTCATATTCAAAAATCAATCCCTCAAAGCCTTCTAACCACTCTAGAAAGTATGGTACTTATCTTGGAACTTCACAAAATCAAACCAACCATCACTTGAAATTTAACCAAACCAAAGACTCTTCAAGTTGCAATTCTCCCAAGGCCATAGATCCCTTAAACTCTCCTATAAATATAGGTTCATTTCACACTCCAAAACACATAAAATAACTCAAAAATACAATTGAGCAAGCATCAATCTCAGCATCTTGTATCAAGACCTCCATTGAAACCAAAAATCTATCATTTGCAAAAACACCTCTAAAACATATTCCAGTCACTAAACCTCTAATGCAATCATCCATCACATCTCATTTCCATTATTTTTACAAGAAGCTCGTGTGGAGTAATACAAACTGTTCTAGCTAAAGTTCTTGGGTCAAGCATTTTTAAGGATCAACAAAGCTCACAAGGTTGCTCTCTTGTTTTTTGCAATTGCATTTGAAGAAGCATTGGACTCTCTTCAATAGGTAACACTTTTTCACTTTTGAAACTCTTGTTCATGCATCATAGGTGATTTCTCTTTGAGGTAGAAATGTAGATATGAATATGTTTGATGTGTTCTCGCTACTGTATCCATTATACCATGCTCATGTGTGAAGTTTCTTGTTAGAAATATTAAAGTGCAGATCTAGTTTTTCCTTTTGTATGCCCTAACCATGGAATTTTAGGATGAGATAATACTACCATTGGATTCATGTGACTTTTTCAAGCAATTTTCTTTTTTATAACTTTTAATTTTGTTAAAAAATGAAGAAGTTATGATAAGAGGAAGTTTGGTAAAAGCTTTAAGGTGCAATTCTGCCCTCCTTGTGTTTCTGATGTTTTTCCAAAAATACCCCCTATTTTTGATATTTTTCCAGAAGCAATCCCTGTTTCTGATGTTTTTCCATAAATAACCCCTGTTTGTGATGTTTTTTTCAGAAACTACCCATGTTTCTGATGTTTTTTAAAAAACGACCCCTGTTTCTGATATTTTTCCAAAAGCGACCCATGTTTCTGATATTTTTTCCAAAAATGACCCCTGTTTCTGATATTTTTCCAGAAATAACCCCCTTTTTTATGTTTCTCAAGAAAAGACCCATGTTTCTAATATTGTTTTCAAAAACGATCGTTATTTCTTATGTTTTTCTAGAAACGACCTCTGTTTCTGATGTTTTTCCAGAAACGACCTCTGTTTCTGATATATTTCCAAAAATAACCCCTGTTTCTGATACTTTTCCAGAAACAACCTCTGTTTCTGATGTTTTTCCAGAAATAGTCCCTGTTTCTGATGTTTTTCCGGAAATGACCCCTGTTTCTAATGTTTTTTTTCAAGAAATAACCTTTCTTTTCATTTTTCGTTCCATTTCTCTTCACAACTTTGAAAGGTCATAAATTTGTGCTCTCTGAGCCTTTTTTAGCCATTGGTTTTGCAAGTTTCTCATATTGTTTTACATTTTCTGCTTGTATAGAGAAATAACGAAAAATATTTTTTTTTTTTGTGACACTTATTCATGTTTAAAATAAGTGATATTTGTTGGTTTTTTTAAGGTTTCCTTTGAATATTTTGATTGATACCTTGGTTTTGTTTGCATCTTTGGACTTGTATAAACCATTTGCAACTTATGTGGACTTTGTGTGATGTTGTGGATTCGTACACCCTTGTTTCAACTTGACTTTTATACATTTTAAAGTGTATATTTACATGTAAATGTATGTTGAACTTTCAATCATGCCATGAACTTTTGCTTGGTCATTTTGCCTCTAAAATGTGATTCTCTTCCATGCTTATATGACTTTGATGTGAATATATACCTTTGTTTGAGTCATACTATGTTTAAGTATCCTTAAACCTTTGATTTTTTGTCTTAAACATGTCTTTTGTATATATGCTTGTATAACAAACCTTTAGTAATGTTTTCACTTGGAAATGTTTTGCTTTATCTTTGAATTTTCATCCATGACAAGTGATGTCTTGACTTATACATGTTAACTTTGAGATATTGTCTTTCTCCATGTTTAATTGTTGTCATAAATTTTACATGTTAACTTAAACTTTGAATATTTGAACATGTTAGGTAGTTACCTTGTCTAGTTTGTGACTTTGTCAAGTCCTTACTCTAAATGTTGTCACATTTATCTCTATGTTTTGGTTGTAACCATATGCTTACCATTGTCATGCTTCCATTTAACATCATGTTTCAATGTTACTTTGAACACTTTCATTTGATATCATGCTTGAATATCATACCTGTTCATATCATCCATACTTAATCATACCTTCCTTTAACTTTGTCAAGCTATTTCCCCCAAGTGATGTTAGTTTGTTAGCTTTCATCCTTAACTTGTCTGTTTATTCCTTAATCCAAGGGAAAGTCTCTTTATTGACTTCATGTCATAGATAACTTAGCATTACCCATTCCCTTTGACCTTGTTAGAGTCGTTAGGTTTTTGTAGCTTAGACTTAGGATAGAATAGACTAGGTTTTTGTGGCTTAGAATTAGGATAGAATGGACAACTCTTTGACTTTGTCAAGTCAAGTAAGTGTTAAAACTTTAACATTTAATTCCCTTTGAACCTTGATCAATAGAAAGTGTTCATTCATCCTTAGTAAGGTGAACTACAAATTCTCTAATTCCATCCTAGTTAGGATACGTAAACATGGGATGTGATGTCTTGGCAATCATACTTTGTGTATATACCCTAGGTCTTTACTTTATCGCATTTCACTTAGCAAGAAACTTTAACATAACACAAATACTAACAAGAGGTTCCTATAGAGTACTACAGATACTTAGGATGCTAACATCTTTCCTAGATATAACCAACCCCCGAACCTTAGATCTCTAGCTTTGTTGTTACATAGTGCACTTAGGGTTTTCTTTCAATCTTTACCCATTCCTTTGGATAAATCAAAGCTCGGTGGTGAACTTCATGATTTGTGATTCAAGTTAATTAATTGCTTGATATCTGATTCTCACTGCAACAGACGCTTACAAAAGGAAAGCGAAAAAATAAGATTTCACGCGAAAAGCAATGAAATCTCTTACGAAAGGAAAGGGGACTCCTACACAAAAGGCAAGAAGGAGATGTTTCGTGGAAAAGACACGGAAAGACTTACGAAAGGTAAGTTGGAGAGACCTCGTGCAAAAGGCACAAAAGGAAATAAAAATAAAGAGAGATGGGATAGATGGCATCCATAGGAATGTCATACCCTTCACTAGAACTGGCTATGCAAGCGCACAAATGATGGTGATGAATGTATCCAAGAAGTATGCAAAATGCCGATGTATGTTCGAGTTACTGGGGATATGAGGATATGGATTAATGGGTGATGGTTATGCCAAGGATGGTTGGGCTTAGGTTTGGGTGCCAAGGAAGTTTGGACTTTGATTGGTGGTGCTAAGCGAGGTTAGGCTTAGATTGTTATGCCAAGTATGGTTGGGCTTTGGTTTTGGGGTGCCAAGGAAGGTTAGGCTTAGGTTTAGGGTGCCAAGAAAAGTTGGGCTCTTATTTTGGAAGGGATTTTGAAAGTGAATCACCAGACAAGAACTGGTTCTAAAAGGTAGACTGCCAGGCGAGAACTGGTGGCCAAAGGGGTTAAGTAGCCAGGTAAGAACTGATTTTATGGTTTATTTTCCAGACGGGAACTGATTTTATGGTTTGCCAGACGAGAACTAGACTTTGAAATAAGCTAAAGAATGGGTGACCAGACGAGAACTAGTTTAAAATTTATCTACCAAATGAGAACTGGTATCTTGAGGTGATTTTCCAAACGAGAATCGGTTTTAAAATGGTTTGAAGAATGGGTGACCAGACGGGAACTAGTTTAAAAGACTGTCTACCATATGAGAACTGGTTTTAAGGTCATGCAAGCAGGGTGGATTTTATTTAGTTAAGGGTGCAATGGAAGGTTGGGCTTATGGTTGGAAGGGGAATGAGCTTAACTTCTCGACACTCAAAATTTGGCGATGCTATGATCGGACGACATATGTGGATGCTCCTGATGTCCCAAGTTTGATCCTTTACAAAAGTTGCGCTTGCTCCTAAGAGAACCTCATTTATAACTGAGATGCCATGATGGCTTTGTAAATGACAGTATGAGTGTAGCAACGTGACTAATGCATGTTGATTGTGCTTTTGCTCTCCTTAAGGGTTTTTTACACTTGTTGTGAAATCAACATTTGCTAGTGTTCGACAGGGTCTGCTTGACCAATCTTGAAAGTATAGAGAGAAACTGCCCATTTTCCATTTATCTTCCCTAGTCTATAGGGTTTTTTAATGAATCATCCTCGAATGGAAACTTTGGGGGTGATTATACCATGACATCTCTTGAGATGATTTTCCCTAGTGTCTAAATCTGCAATGGTCAGCTCTTACCTAACCCTTCTAAAAGACTTGCCCCAGATTGAGCGTTGAAGCGATTTAACTTGAGTAGATTGAGCATTGAAGGAATTTTCCTTTAATCAAATGAACCTCTAGATGGCCTACCATTAGCTGGTGGAGTCTTGAGATGATTTTCTCTGATCAACTAACTCTTGAATGATTTTCCCCATATTCACAAGGTTATGAGAAGGTATTAATTCGAGCCAGCACCAACGAATGATCAAGTTTCTCTCTGATTGCACTTTTTTGGAATCCCTTTGATGTCAAGTACTTGCTTACAGTTAAAATTGTTCATTTAGAAATGGTAATTTTAATGCGACGATCATGCATCTTTTGAAGGAAATCACTTATTGGAATGATGTGAAATTGTATGACGAATGGACGATTAGTCCAAACGCAATGTTGATTTACTGGTGTGTGAAAGATATAGTAAGAAGGACACCAATGCTGAAGACTAGTAAATTTTTGGGGAGTCATTTTACATAACCTTGTTGTAGTATGCTTTCAGAATAAACCCCGCCTCAATTAGATCTTTTAAGGGTTGCAATGTGGTATGGTTCAAGGTTATTTAAAATAAAGGATATTAGGCTCAAATTTTTATTTGTACCCACCCCTTATTTGTGATGGAATCCAGTCATACATTCAGTTAAACTACACACATTTATCTTTCAAAAAGGTTGACGGTGTAAGGGAAAAGATTCAAAATTTACTTGAAATGGCAGTCACTTTGTTTTGTTTTGATGGATGACAGTGACCTTTCTAATCTTTGACACAATGGTCACTAAATTTGGGTTTTCTATTTTTCTCTTTGAGGATTTGAGGACCTCTTTTGCTTTATTTATTTTTTATCCCTAACTTTTGCCTATGTCGTCTCTTTGGGAGGTGGACTTAGCAGGCTTTTTTTTTCTTTTTTTGAAGGCTCATGACTACCAAGTCTTTGGTCATTGAAGAACAACCTCCATAACAGGAGGTCTCATCTTAAAATTCAAATGTAATCAGGATAACTGAACACGTCCCATGCCCCAAGTTAAGCGTAAGGGTTTGGAAATTCGAAGGAAACTTCTACTTCTAGGCTCGAAGTGGTTAACTAGGGATTAACTCCTTATCTCTCCAGTGTTTAGGGGATTTGAAACAATGTTTGTACATCATCAGCGGGATTTTATCCGAAAGCATATTATTAGCAGTTATGAGTATTCAGTTTTCATCACCCTCCCTCAAATCTTTACTAAAACAACAACTTATAAAGGGAGTGAAATGTGGAGGAAAAACTTTTTGTGATTTTTTTTGCAATATATGAGAAAAGATTGGTGAATATGAATGGACTTGTTCAAAAAAATCATGCTCATCACATTAACAATACCATTAGTAAGCAACAATGTCTAAAAACAAGCAACACTCAACAAGAAAGAAACTAAAAATGAAAAATGATAAATGTTGATCCAACGATTGCCAGTTCTGAGGATGTCTTCCTGTCTTAACCACTGGCTTTAGGAGATGACCCTTGAAGACTTCAAACTAATTTGGGTGAGAGGTTGACATGCACAACCAAGTTTCCTTCTAGAAAGGATATGTAACCTTTGTCAATCAATTGTTGCACTTTGGCTTGGTATTCTTTGCAATATTCTATTAATTGTCCCATTAATCCTCCATGACTCCTACATTGCTCATAAGGATTGTATCCAGGAGGGTATGGTTCTGGAAACGGCTTGAGAGACTTAGGCACCACCAACGAGCTTTGGATCCGATGTGGCAAGAGTTGACTGTATGATATAGGAAATGGATGAAGATGAACATTCCTTATTTCCAAGTTTTTGCGAGGCATATGCTGACTTTGATATCCTCTGCTATTGACTCGTTGATTTACATGAGGATCAATGACGAAGCTCTAGGCATGGTTGGCTGCCCATAATGATAGCATGGCGCTGAAAATTATAAGTGCTGAGAAGATGAGGGACCATAAGGTTTTGCTGGTGCACCCTGAGAATATTCAACATTTGTTATGGCTGCATTAATTGCGTCCTCTTCTTCCTTTTGGGAGTTGTCAAGGGATTCAATCTTGCAAGCTTGGCTGCTCGAGGCATCTTAGATTTGTCCATTCTTGAGGTAGCTTTCGATGCATTCTCCTACTATTACAAGGTTAGAGAATTTTGATGATGCACTGCCAGTCATTCTTTCAAGATAAGAGCTATACAGACTGTATATGAACATGTCAATCAATTATCTATCAAAGAGTGGTGGTTGCGCCCTGGCTGCGAATTCTCTCCACTGTTGTGCATACTCCTTGAAGGATTCAATACTCTTCTGAGATAGGCTTTGCAACTGCGTGCGACTGGGAACCATGTCCATATTATACTAGTAATACTTTAGAAAAGCGCTGGCTAAGTCCCTCTATAATTGGATATGACTTCTTTCTAAATCCATGTACCAACTTAAAGATGCCTCACTCAAACTGTCTTGAAAACAGTGAATCATCAACTGGTCATCATGGGTGTAGGAGGTCATCTTTCGGCAGAACATTACTAAATAACGCTTCAGGAAACTAAGGCATGTGTACTTCTCGAAGTTGGGTACCTTAAATTTCAGAGGAATCACCAAGTTTGGAATTAGGCACATACCCGTAGAATTAAGCTCAGGCGTGTCATGCACTTTCATAAATTAAAGCTTATTATCAATGGCACAGAGCCTTTCCTTTATGGGATCAGTTAATGGCACCCTCTGGAATTGATTCGGAATGTTTACTTGTGGAGGATCATCATCAGGAAGAGGATTATACAATGGGTTAGTCGTCACAATGAAGCTTTTGGTGGCTCAATATTCTCTCTTAAAACATGTTGAAGGTTATTCTCTAACATAACTACCACAACTTCTAACTTGCTTTGTCTGACAGGTCTGTCAAGTCGTTTATGTTCCTGTTACCTCGAAGGCTTTGCAGCTACCCCAGATTTAATATGAGTGTCGACAAATCAACTGCGGGTTATAGACAGATGATGGATGAGCTATTTGGTTGGAGAATGATATGCAGAATGATGCATATATGCCTATGATTATGCAATGTTATGAATGCATGCTTAAAACAAGCTCACAACAGAAGAATCAAGGGTCACAGATTCTTCAGGCCACAAAATAGAATATCTCTCACCTCGGGTAGGCAATCTATTGGTTTATATCAGAGCATTTGAAGGGCTTTCATACAAGGTCCCATGCACTAAGCCCTCAAAAGTTTTCCATCATAACAACGATTCATAAGATGGTAATCCCTTCAAAGGATGAGCACATATTTATGTCTTAGTAACCTTTGAAATAGGGTTCTACAAAGGTCCTCAGAATCATTGACTCCCATGTCGGAAAGAAAGACGCCGTTACGACTGCTTGTAAGATATAATCATTCCCAAAGGGGCGTCATCTGAGTGATGGAAGTCAAACTAAATCAACGAGTCCTAAGTCTCACAAATCATAAAGCAACCACCTCCTAGCTTAGTGTATAATGGAAAAGCTCGGGTAGAAAGTCTTTCTCCTCAGAAACCATCCCCAATAAACCCAACAGATAAGAGGAACACAATCAAAGCAATAAATAAATAAAGCAATAGTAAAACTAAACAATCCACACATGCGACAAACAAACTAGGTTTGGCTTGCTAGGGTGAACCAGTCCCCAGCAGAGTCACCAAGTTGTCGCTACTCGAAAAATGCAACGACGTTGAGGCAAAAAAGGAAAACCAGAGAGTCGCCATCAAACCTTATTTATCCCAAAATTGGAAGGGAAAACATCGAGAAAACCCCAAGCGAAAAGGATAAGATGGTCTCGTAACCAAGAAAAAGGGTTCAGAAGCCGGTTATGCAAAGGGAAGGTATTAGCACCCTCCACATCCATCATACTCAATAGGAACCATTTGCTTATCTTATGTGTAAGGATGTTTGCTAAAGGATTGATAAGAAGAATTTTCTAAAAGGGAGAGAGAAGGGTTGGAAACAAAGATTGAAAGATAAATGATAAGGGAAAAGGAAAAGAAAGGGTGGAAACAAAATGAGACTTGATAGGACTTTGCAGTCCCATGCCTACATATTCCCTTGTGCAATGGGAAAGTCAGAGTCAACATAGTTCATTGGACTACGGGTGAAGAAAATGGAAGGGTGCTCACCAAGGATTGAGGCGCTTGTGCCTACGTATCTTCACTTAAAAGAAGTGAAGAATCAGAGTGTCCGTAGTTTGGACTACGGTGAAAAGAGGGAAGGTTGCTCGTTAGGATATCGTAATCCTATGCCTATGTATCTTTACTTAAAATAAGTAAAGAATCAGAGCGTCCGTAGTTCGACTACGGTTGAAAAAAATGGAAAGGTGCTCGCCAAGGACTAGGGCCTTTGTGCCTATGTATCTTCACTTAAAAGAAGTGAAGAATTAGAGCGTCTGTAGTTCGTGGGACTACAGGTTGTCGGTGTATTTTATGGATGATGTTACCGTTCGCATTCTAACAGTTAGGTGTATTGCCGCTCGCTCGTGGAGTCTTATATGTTACTATTTTCGGTAGAACGAACATAACATGCCCTTTTTGAAAAGGATTAGTTTTCTCCATTAAGGCAAGATGTCACATTTGATGTGTTGAAGGTTGATTTTATGGGTGAAATAAATCCTCGGATAGTAACCCCTTGCGGGTAGTACCAAATTCTCTATCTCAAAATATTTATTGTGAAAAATGGTGTGGCGAACATAGTCATGTCTTCATATTGAAAGACGAGTATCGAGATCACACACTCTAAAGTGAGCATCCTAATAATCAGAGAGGAAGAAGTCTTCACTCAATCCTCTCTCTTTAGTCTAATACAAAGAGAACCTTATTCTCTTGTTTAAGGTGTTTTATTTTGAATGGTAAGTGCTTTATGACAGTGAACCCTAAAGGTAGTGTCAAGCACTCAGGATAGGACAAGGCTTTCGCCTAGCCACTCCATAACCATCCAAGTTTATTAAGAAAAGAAGTTTGAAAAGCACTGGTGGCAAGACCAAGGTTTTTAGACTCAAGGAGACAGAAGAAAGAGAGAAAAAGAATGAGTAGATCAAGGGTTGACAGGAAGAAAATGCCACTTGATGTTGAATCAAGGATTTGAGAAAGGGTTGAATTGATCCTAGTTCCTAAGGGTTCTCCTAGTAACGAAACCACAATCAAAGAAAATGTACAAGTGTGCATATTAGGTTGATGGCGATGTTATAAAGCAACCGACTTACAAGGGTGTTTTGAAAATGGCTCGATATTGAATCGAGAATTAGTTTGAAAATGGCGTGGCACATATAGTCAAGTATTTGTATTGAAAGATGAGTATCGAGACCCCACACTCTAAAGTGAGTATCATAATATTCGGAGAGGAAGAAGTCTTCACTCAATCCCCTCTCTTTAGTTCAATACAAAGAGAACTTTATTCTCTTATTTGAGAAATGTTTTGATTTTGAATGGTAAGTGCTTTATGACAGTGAACCCTAAAGGCAATGTCAAGCACTCGGGATAGAACAAGGCATTCGCCTAACCACTCCACAATCATTCAAGTTTTGATGAGAAAAAGTTTAAAAACGCACTTGGTAGGATACCAAGGTTTTAATCTTAAGAAGAAAAGATGAAAGAAAGATTATGGTCAAGATAATATTTATCATTACATCTTCATATACATTCTTCCATTGTTATACTTAGGCATTCCTATAGTTTATTTAACTAGTTTTACTATTTTAATGTGTTTTCATATTTAAGTTTTTTTTACCTTTATTTAATTTCGCAACTTATTTTCAGCTTTAGCGGTTATTTGATATTTGTCCACTCTTCGAATCATAACTGAAGCTGCGAGAAACGGATTTGCGCATTCTAATAGGCGTTGGAAAGCGAAGATAGAGAGATACAACTTTTATGTTTAAGATAGAATATGATTCGGAGTATAGCAGGTCTGAATAATTCGTTGAAGTCAGGACCCGAAATCTGCCGTTGGAAATATTTAGTTTTGGGCCGGGTTTTTTATGTTTTTTGACCCAGTTGGGTTAAAACCATAAGTGTTGATGCTTTCTTATACCTAGCAGCCGTACTACTGTCTCTTAACCCTAGCTTTTATGATTTTTTTTTTGCTTTCACATATTCCATGGCGAACTAATCCCGAGGGGAAATCTGCCGGTTTCAAATTCCATAATTCTTTGAGGTTTTATTATGAATTCCGATTTATTTCAATTCCTTTCCAATTATTTTTATAATAATCGTTTGCTTAATTCATTTCTTATAAGATAGATTGGATTTAATTAGATTGATCTATGTTCCTTACTTTAATCGCGGTTAACTTAGTTTTTTCGTTAATTTGCGTCATCTTTAATCGTTTGCTTAATTCGGTGATTAGAAATATAACTCGCGTAGTATTGTCGACGCTTGTTCGTCAATATTGAAATCGAATAGGAATTGGAACCGCTTAGGGAATTGGAATTGTAATGACCGATGATAAGTTGGTAGTCGAACCGGTAAATTAATCTGTTTTAATCACTTATTTTAATAATCACTTATTTTACTGTTTATTTCCTTAATCGAATCCTAAACCAAAACAACCTCCCATAATCGTTTTCAATTAGTTATTTCATCAACAAGAATCCTTGTGAATCGACATCTGCGTCATTGTCGCTTTACTACGTTTTTTTTTCAAATACTCGGTTTTGATATGTGCGTGACAGTGGATCAATATCCAAGCAAGGCTCAAGCACAACAAGGAATTCATGTCATGTTAAAGTACCAAGCACACGGTAAGCATCAAGATTAAATAATAGGTAAGCACAACCAAGCTACCAAGAATTAATCAAGGCATTGAGGATTTCATGGTATCAAAAATGAATTAACAAGTGGAGACAAAAATCAAACATGGAAATGATTAACCACAAAATAAAATCAAATGAAAAGAGAAATACAAGACATGAATGGTGAGCAAGAGAAATAGTCGAAACAAAAATCGAAATCATGAGATCTAGCAAAATATATTTAAGTTACAAGTCATAAAAGTTAAAAGTCAAAAAGATTAATTAAAATCAAAACGAAGATGATCAAAAATTAAAAATCCCAATATTTACATTCTAAACATAATCTAGAATTCGAATAAACTAAATATGACAATTGTTTAACATAAATAATTATAAAGACTTTTAATAAACATTATTAATAAAATATTATTAACAAAATCATTATTAACTAAATGATTAACCAAAAATAATTTGCTAATTAAACAAAAATCTACCAAATGGATACTACTAATTAACTAGAAAAAACTAAAGATGCACAAATGAATATGGGGTTGATTCAAAACACAATATACTATATATGTATTAAAAAACAAATTCTTTTAGAAAAAATAAAATCTAAAAAAACAAATAAAATTCTATTATTATTTTCCAATCTAAAACCTAATTCTAAATTCTAACAAGAAAAATCATTTAAAAAAAAACTAATAATAAAAACAATTGATCAAAATAATAGAGAATTAATTTTTTTTAAAAAGTAATTGGAAATAAGTAAATCAAGAAATATATATAAAATAAATAAATAAATGAAAACTAAATTAAAAAAGAGTGTGTAGTATGAAATCACATAGATGTGCATGCGTGAGAACCATATGAGCTTAGGAGCCCATCATCTCATAACAAGGCCAGGCGATGCAGAAAAATAAAAGGTGGTGTGAATTGTAAACCAAAACGGGCTGGCAAACCCCATGATCTAACGATCAAATCCAACACGTAAACCTACTAGAGCAAAACAACTAGCAACGAATAATAACATCAGCTAAAAGCAAAACATTAACAACATTTTCACCAAAAACATTAGGTCACAAATTGGGAATAAAGCGAATCGAAAAAGAAAAATCAAAAGAAGAAACAAAGTCACGAGAAATGCATTGTATCATTTAACCTTCTTCTTTACAACAAAATCTTACGTCGGTATTTCGACTCGACCTCTCGCTCTATTTAATTTCTCATTCGTTTCTGATTCTGATTCGCGTCACTCTCCATATCATAGTGAATTTCTCTCCTTCTCTCGATCTTCTACGACCACGACGGTGGTTTGTTGTAGGTTGTTGTTTGAATAGTCATGATGGTGAAGTGATTTCTGTAGAGTGTTATGTGTATGGGGTGAATTTTAGGATGAAAAGTGGAAGAAATAGATGTGTGCGTGAGAGGAAAGGTCTTAGTGTTTCGTTGCAAACAGTGGCTATGGTGTTGGAAGAGGAAATGTTTTGTTGTATCTGTTTTCAAAAATGCAGGCAAAATGAAGTATTTGTATGTTTGTTCAGAAATGCCTCATAGAGAGAAATTAGAGTTTTCAAAAAAAATGGGGGAGAAATTATTTACAAAGAAAAAGTAGGTAATAGTATTGTGAGAGAGTATTCATGTCATGACAAGATTTTTTGTGTTCATCATGAGGCATTGTTTTTGGAGGGTGGATTATTATATGAAAAAAAAAAGAGAGTGATGGTTGTTGTATAGAAGTAGAAGAATTTAAGGGGGTTTGTGGGGTATTCATGAAGAGATCCAGCGATGCCGGAAATGCTTTGACATGAAGAAGAAGAATAGTTGAGCGGTTAGGGTGACAGTGGTGATGATAGCGTGTTCGTGTAGAAATGGTTTAAAGATGAGATGTGAGTCTGAGAAATAGAGGACAAAGATTGAAGCTAAGTATTTGGAGAGAATTTTTCTCAATGTTCTTGTTGCCCTATTGTTGTGTTTTTTTACTGTATGTTTCAATTGAATGGTTTGGATATCAAAACTTAAAATTAGAAATGGATGGAAATGAAATTAGAATTGATTAAAATAGGGACTTGACCTGAAAATTGAACTTGAATTGTAATTGACAATTGAACTAAATTAGAAAGTAATTTGAAGGGAAATTGCAAGCGTTTTGGAAATTTGTCATTGGATAGAATCTTGAATGGTTTCGAATTGAGATAGGAAGCTTGAATTCTCCTATGACAAGAACATGGACCACAAAATCAGGACTTGTGAATTTTGACCAAACACATTGACTTTTGATGGCTCTACAACTTGACTTCAATCAGATATACTTTGATCTCACACAAAACCCTAATTATGACTTCTTGAAGCTGACACTTTCTTGCCCTCACAATGATCCATAACAAAAGTGACTTGAGAAATGAAATGTGATGCCACCACACTAAAACCCTGATTAAAAAGACTGAATTCTGATGACCTTGACTTCTTGTTGATCCACAAATATTCACATTGAACCTTCTTGAATATGCCTTGAAAATCAGAATTACAACTTTGAAATATGAACCTCAGTGCACTGCCCGAAACCCTAATTAAAAATGAACGAGTCTTTGATGATCTTCAACCATGAAGTATTTGAATTCAACACATTCTTGTATTCATAACAGCCCATGACACAGAAGAATAAATTCCAATTTGTTTGACCAAGATCATGTCAAACTCCACCATTAATGCAAACACACTGCACACACCCTTGACCTTGGCATTGAACCTCAACCATTACTGTACACATTCTTGACCTGATAGCCTGAAAGGAACCTGCAGTGAATAACACATCTTCTCAAACAACACAGGGATAAGAAACCCTAATCTTCATGCTTCGAGTGCCTACTAATGAAGAAAATAGCCTGAGATGTTAACAATCAACAAAACCCTAGTTCATCTGTCTCAATTAAAACCATGATGAAACCTTAACCATTTGATGCTCTTGACAAATATTGAAGAAGGTGAACTTGTTACTTGATTAATCTCAGCAAAGGAAATCCTTGTAGCTGGATGAAATTTGATAGAAAGATACTCATGATGCTGTGAAATTGACTCTTGCTTCAAATTGGAACAAAAGTACCTCAAAGCAAATAGGAAGCTCTTATCCAAAGAACCTCTTGATCCTATACCTCAGAAGTTCAATGCAAATGAATGCAAAGTTATAACCTAATGGAATGCATAGATGACAAAAGTGATATGATATGTAAGGCTAGGGCTAGGGTGAAAATGAAAGTGTGACATCTCACTCTTGTGAAGCATGCGGTTGCGATATTTTCTCTTCATAGCTATCTCTTGCATGAAGTATTTCTGAAGAACTGAATGAACTTTTGAGGATGCAAGGTTGATATACTTTTATAGTGTGCTTTAAGTATTTACTCAAGCACATCATTATACCAATATATAGTGATTTTTGACCATCTTAGAACACTCCATTTACTTGGTTATGACTGTTATAAAACCTATAAAGCATCCTTGGCCATCTTGGGACTCTGCACTTATAAATTTTGCTTACTTTAATTGTCCTCTCTTTTGTGTTTAAACCTTTTTGATGTGACAAAAGGGGGGGGGGGAATATAGAAGTATTTAAATATGAATTTATACCTCTTTAGATTCAATGCTGCTAATGTTAATATTATTATTAATTATGTTCATTTAATTTTTCTATATTTTGTTATTATGGTTATGTTGCCAGGGTAAATAATTTTAACTCTTCTTCTATATAGAACTAAGGGGGAGCTTACAAACCTCAACCTTAGCCTATTAGACTAAGAAGGAGCTTAAAAACCTCGTATTCTGATGTTGCTAAGAAAGTTAAAATTAAAGTATTTTTGAAAAAGGTACTAAGGGTGGGTTCTCAGAACTCAACTTTGGACTATTAGACTCAGGGGGAGCTTACAAACCTCATACCCTGATGTTGTTGAAAAACTAAATATATTTTAGGATTTCTTAGAAGTAGAACTTAGGGGGAGCTTACAAAACTCAACCTTTAATCTATTAGACTCAGAGAGAGCTTACAAACATCATGCTTTGATGTTGTCTAAGAAAAATTAAAATATCCCAAACATTGTCCTTTAAATACTTATGTTTGTCATCATCAAAAAGGGGGAGACTGTTAGAACAAGATTTGTTCATGACATATATCCTTAGTATTGATGATAACAAAAGTATTAAAAGAACAATGGTGTTATCTAATGTATGTTCAAGTATGCAGGTTCTTATACTTAAAAGATATATTCAAAATCTGATATGAAGACACGCTTGAGTGAAGCTAACTTTCGTGTTTCTGATGATACAAAATCTGAAGAGCACTTGATAAGTGATGTCTGACGTAGACTTTAAAGCTGAAGGCCTCAATATCAGAAGAAGCAATATATTGTTTCTACACTTGGTAATTGTATTGGCTTATGGTGATTGTTCAGAACTTGTAGCGAAGCTGAACCTATCTGTATTGCAAAAAGTAAGTTGTAATGTTAAATCATCTTGTCAGCTAGAGTTTATGTTTACAAGACTCAAGAAGAGTTGGCATGCTTTACGAATAACCACTCTTAATGGCTCTATAGTACATGATACTTCTGAAGGTGCTATGGTTAAACAAGTTACACAATGGTTCAAGATCTTCTATGTATCTATCCTCAGTGTCTCTTATACTATGGAGAGAAAAAAGACATTTAATTAATTTATTTCTTCCAACGACTAGTCCTCTAAAATATACTATATAAGCAGCTGAAGGTTCTACTTGAATCTTTAATGAGGAATAAAAAGGAGAAGGAATGCCAAAGAGGGTATTGTTGTTCAACACATCTATCTGAATGAAGAAATAATAAGATCAACACTACTGAATATGCAGAACCTTCTGTTAATTATTGTAAATTGTAAATAGCCTTAAGGTTTCTTAAAACATTGAATATTCTGGAAAGTTTGAGTGTTTAAGGTCTTTGTTAAGGTTATTACCATGTACCTCTGATTCAGGATCAAGCACACCTTGTTCTCTTTTTTGTTGAACATGTTGTTCAACAGTTAAGATCAAAGTCTTCAGTTGAAAAGCTTGAGCCAAGTAAGTCTCTTGTTGTGTGCTTGAGCATTAAAAGTCTTGATATGTTTTGATTAAGCAGCAAAGTCTAAGATTATGAATCTGAGCAAAGGAAGTCTTAGATAGAAGGTCTGAGCAAAGTAGTCGTAGACGGTGCGTCTGAGCAGGGAAGTCTGGGATCGAGGATCTGAGCAAGAGAAGTCTTAGGCAGAGTGTATAAGCATGAAAGTATTGAACCAAGAGATTTTAAGGAAAGAACGTCTTGGGATCTAAGGATCTAAGCAGGAAGTCTCGATCAGGTGTTGATTCAGTAGGGAAGTCTTAGACTGTAGGTCTGAGCAGTGAAAGTCTTATGCTTAAGTGGATAAGTAGTTGTAATCATGAGTTGATTATAGTGGAAAATCTCTTGCGAGGCAAGGGGACTAGAGTACTCTCAGTTGGGAGAGGTGTAAGTTTTATGTTTTTGGATTGACAACATTTTGGCAAAACAATATACTGTCAGCAAGATGTTAAGCCAAATGTTCTACTATGACAGTGTGACATCATGTTTAGTATGATGTTGTGACATGTTATACCAGAAAGTAAGGGCATGACTATTTTGGTATTTTTTTAGTGTGTTCTAATTCACACGTTTGCGTTATCAAAGGAGGGATAGTGTGAGAACTTCTGTTTTGACATATTAGATTGTTTTTCTTAAAAAGGACCGTTGAGCCTTTTTAGGAAACTTTGTACTTTGTTCCTATTATTGTGCGGGAGATTATGCTTATGATTTAAAGCTAATTCCTAGTGGTTTTGCACCTCTAGAGCCCAACCCAAGTGAAAAGAGGGCTATATAAAAAGAAGACCTAACTCTATTATAAGGTGGACATTATGTGAAGTTTTTAGCATAAGGATTAGTTGTGTCTTGGTAGGCCTTTAGGGTTTGGTATGTGTTATTTGTATGTCACTCATGTATCCTTTGATGCATTGAGATAGACTGATTGTTCGTTGTTAATTGTCCACTCTAAAGGTTTTAAGCGATAGTGTATTGTTCTTAGTTGAAACTTTTAGGCAAAACTATGTATTGTACTTAGAAGGGTTGTTACTTCTATTTTGGGTAGTTTTTGAATTGCCATTGGTTTGTGACTGATAGGAAGTGAGAGGGGGATCTCATATCTTGAGAGTGTCTAGGTAGAAGTTGTACAAGGTAGTGATTAGATAAGAAGTTGTAGACTGGGGAGTTTAGCTTTGAACTAATATTATCATTGTAGATTTCCTTCCTGGCTTTGTAGCTCCCAGATGTAGTTGAGTTGCACCGAGATGGGTTAATAACTACTGGTGTTATTTTTCTTTTCTATTATTTAAGTTTCTGAATATTTATTTGTGTGATCTAGTTGTTTTGATCCCGGTGTTGTGACGTCTGTCTCAACATTTGGTATCTGTGTGGCATAATTTCAATTGGCATCAGAGCAGGTCACCCTATTCTGTTTTTGGGTGAGCTCCAGTGGTCTTTTTTAGGCACTATAGACAAGGAATGAGGATGGAATATGAACATACCACCTATCTTAGATGACACTAACTATGACTATTAGAAGGCACATATGGTGGCTTTCTTAAAATCTATGGATATCAAAACTTAACAGGATATCATCAAGGGTTAGGAGTACCCTGTGGTTAAAGATAAATATGGGAAGGAGACTGTGAAGCCAGAAAAGGATTGGACCAAGAAGGAAGATGAAACTGCTTTTGGAAATTCCAAATCCTTGAATGCTTTATATAATGGAGTTGACAAGAACATGTTTAGATTGATCAACACTTGTATTGTGGCTAAGGATGCTTGGAAAGTTCTCAAGACAACTCATGAAGGAACATCTAAGTTAAATATGTCTAGGCTTCAGCTGCTCACTACTAAATTTGAAAATATAAAGATGAGGGGAGATGAAAGTATTCATGACTTTCACATGAATGTTCTTGAAATATGTTATGCCTTTTGTGCCTTGGGAGAAAAGATATCAGAAGAAAAACTGGTTAGGAAGATTCTTAGGTCTCTCCCTAAGAAATTTGACATGAAGGTCACAACCATTAAAGAAGCGCAAAACATAAGTAGGTTGAAAGTTGATGAGCTAGTGGGGTCACTTCAAACCTTTGAGATGACCATTAATGACAGAGTTGAGAAGAAGGACAAAAGCATTGCTTTTATTTCCAACTCAGGAGATGAAAAGGAAGAAAGTGAACTTGACATAAATTAAGGGATGAACAATGCCATTGTGTTACTAGGAAGGCAGTTCAATCAAGTGCTAAAGAAAATGGAGAGGAAGTCAAAACCTAATGTTCAGAACATCAGTTCTGACTCCAGCCGGAACTATGACTCTCAAAGAAGAGCAAGAACTGAAGAAATGACCAATCAAAATAGAGGGGTTAAATTTCATGAATGTGAAGGGTTTGGACACATTAAAGCAGAATGTCCTACTTATTTGAAGAAACAATCTAATGGGCTGACAGCTTTGTGGCCTGAAGAGGAAAGTGAAAGTGATGATGAAACAGAAAAATGTGTAACTGCTTGAACTAGAAGATGGGAATCTGATGTGGATTCCAGTGATGAAAATACTTCTTATGTTGAACTCATTGTTTCCTACAAAGATTTGTGCATTAAAAGTGAGAAACAGCAGGAAATTGTCACTCAACTTCTATATGAGAAGGAAGAGTGTGCACCTAACATCAATAGTCTGCAAGATAAGGTGACCATGCTGACCTCTAAGCTTAAAAATATGACCAAGTATATAAGAATGTTGAATAATGGTTATAACATGTTATACAAAATTCTTCAAGTTGGACAAAGGGCTGGTGACTTAAGAGGCATATGGTTTAATAATCAAACCCTAAAAGGAGACCCTAAGGCTACAAAGCTTATTCCAACTAGGAGTGTGAAAGAGCCAAGGATGTCAAAACAATTGTCTCAACATCAAGACAAGTATCAGTTTAGTAAAAAGGAAGCAATGCCCAGCAGTTGAAATGTCATTATTGTGGTAGATTTGGCTATATTAAACCTTTCTGTTTTAGAATACATGGATATCCTAGGTCTTGTGTTCAGCCCAAGGTTAGTCATAAAGTGATGAAGAGTACAAAGAAGTTGGTTCCCAAAGAAACTATCAAATCACTTATTGCCCATACTTCTTTCGGAGCTTCTGTCAAAGAAGACTGGTACTTAGATAGTGGGTGTTCTAGACACATGACTGGTATAGAGAACTTTGTGGTCAACATTTTGTCACACTCTACTAGTTATGTCACTTTTAGGGATGGTGCAAAATGAGAAATTCAAGGAGTTGGAAAACTAGCTTGTGCAGGATCTCCTAGTCTTGAGAATGTGTTACTTGTAAAAGGATTGACTACCAACTTGATAAGCATAAGTCAGTTGTGTGGTCAGGGATTGAAAGTCAACTTCACTGAGTCTGAATGTGTGGTCACTAATGAGAAGGATGAAGTTCTGATGATAGGAGTCAGATCTAAATACAAATGTTACTTGTGGACACCCCATTCAACAAAGAGTTCTCCTACATGCTTACTATCTAAAGAAGATGAAGTTCAACTATGGCACCAGAAACTTGGTTATTTACATCTAAAAGGAACAAAGAAAATTGTATCAGTAGAAGCAATTAATGGAATTCCCAAGCTCAGGATAGAGGAAGGAAAAATTTATGGTGAGTGCCAAATTGGAAAGCAAACCAAGATGTCCCATCCCAAAGTTCAACATCTGACCACTTCAAGAGTGTTGGAACTTCTTCACATGGATTAAATGGGTCCCATGCAAGTTGAGAGCCTTGGTGGAAAAAGGTATGCTTATGTTGTTGTTGACGATTTCTCAAGATACACTTGGGTGCATTTCATCAGAGGAAAAATAAATGTCTTTGAATTCTTTGAGGGATTATGCCAAAAACTCCAAAGAGAAAAGGAAAGCAAAATTGTCAGAATTATAAGTGATCATGGAAAGGAATTTGGAAATAGAAAGTTTGTTGTTTTTTCTCTTCTGGAAGCACCGGTCATGAGTTTTCGTCTCTCATCATTCTTCATCAGAATGGGGTAGTTTAGAGAAAGAATAAGACTCTTCAAGAATCTTCTAGGGTCATGTTTCATGCTAAACACCTGCCATATCATTTTTGGGCTGAAGCAATGAATACTGCATGTTATATTCATAATAGAGTTACCTTGAGAACTGGTACTTCAACTACTCTCTATGAATTTTGGAAGGAAAGAAAACCTACTGTCAAATACTTCCTTGTCTTTGGAAGAAAGTGTTATATTCTAGTTGATCGTGAACAAAGAAGGAAAATGGATCCTAAAAGTGATGAAGGAATATTCCTAGGTTATTGCAAAAACAGTAGAGCCTATTGGGTATTCAACACAAGAACCAAGACAATGATGGAGTCTATTAATATGGTGATAGATGACTCAACTCTAGAGAAGCATACACATGTTGAAGATGATATTGAAACATCACCTCAGGTGACTGTCACAAAACAAAATGATGCTAACAATAACATCAACAATGATCCTGTCATTGTGGAAGATGATGACAATTAGACAAGTAAATGGCCCTCTATTAGAATTCAGAAGGATCATCCTAAAGAACTCATAATAGGAAATCCTAACGAATAAGGTTATCACAAGGTAAAGGGAAGAGATATCCAACGCTTGTTTTTGTTTCAAAAATTAAACCTAAGAATGTGAAAGAAGCTCTAACTGATGAGTTTTGGATCAATGCCATGCAAGAAGAATTTGAGCAATTCAAAAGGAATCAAGTTTTTGGTTTAGTTCCTAGACTCGAGGGAAAAAATGTCATTGGCACAAGGTGGGTATACAAGAATAAGTCTGATGAAAATAAAGTGGTTACCAGGAACAAGGCCAGACTTGTGACTCAAGGGTACACTCAAATAGAAGGTGTTGAATTTGATGAGACATTTGCATCAGTTGCTCGCTTTGAATATATAAGAATCTTACTAGGGGTGGCATGTTTGCTGAGATTTAAGTTGTATCAGATGGATGTAAAAAGTGCCTTATTGAATGAGCCCAAAGTTAGTCACATCAATAAAGTAAAGAGGATTCTAAAGCATGTGAATGGTACTTGTGACTATGAAATGTTGTACTCACATGGTTCTGATGCCATGTTGATTGGATATTATGATGTTGATTGGGAAGATAGTGCTGATGATAGGAAAAGCACCTATGGTGGATGTTTCTTCTTAGGAAACAACCTTATCTCTTGATTAAGTAAGAAGCAAAATTGTGTGTCTCTATCCACTACTGAGGCTGATTATATTATAGTAGGAAGAAACTCTTTCAGCTACTTTGAATGAAGCAGATCTTGGAGGAGTATAATATCAAGTAAGATGTCATGACATTGTACCGTGACAACTTGAGTCTATCGACATATCCAAGAATCATGTTCAACTTAGTAGGACAAAACATATTGATATCTGTCATCAATTTATCAGATATCTTGTTGAATACAAAGTGGTCAGTCTTGAGCATTTAGCCACTGAGAAGCAACTGGCTAATATTTTCACAAAAAATTTGGATGAAAACCAATTTGAGAAACTAAGAGGTGAACTCGAAATTTACATTGTTGAAGAATTATAGCAATTAGCCTTTATCATGCAGGATATAAGGACAAGAAGAAACCTGGTGTCAAATTTGTGGCTAAAAAGAGGGTGTAGTAATTGTGATAATAATGTTGATATTGTGAGAGGGAGAAAGTCTCAAAGTGTGAAGCATAAACATGATCACTTCAGTTTTATGATTTCTTTTGTGTTGGTGGGAGGCTTGTGTTGGTGGTGTTGGGATGTCACTTTATATGTTCTAACATCATTCCATTTGTTGTGTCTGAGAGAATGCATTTTCTCTGCAGTAGGTTTTGATGTTTAGGGGGAGTGTGCTTGTTGATCAGTGGTGTTTATGCGTTCTTTTACCATTAATTTTAGTTAATCTTGTTATATGTTTTGTCACTTTATTTCTCTTTTTCCACATTTTATGCTTTGGTTGTGTCTCTTTAATGTTTTTAGGTTTAGATAAGTATTTAGAAAGAACTCGATGTGAGAAAGAGGAAAAATACGGAGTTCCAGTGGAATTTTGCACATCCTACATGACACGGTCACCCATGTCACCTGACACGGGCCGTGTCAGGCTGGGAGTGAAAAAATAAAAATAATGGAAGGAACAGTAGGCTGAAGTGGACAATTGAGAGGAGGCCCCCCAATCATCATTTCCCAAATGCTTAAGGCTCGTAGTGTACAACACCTATTATCCTTTATTATGTGTTTTGAAGAAATTTGGAGATGAGAAGAGAAGACACACTCTAAAAGGGAGACTAAACTTAACCTAATGTTATCATGCAATGTACACCTATGATTGAGATGAAAAGGGAAGACTACCCTAATGTTGTCATGCTTGGATTGAACTTAAGGTCTATCTCACCCTAAATGAATTAGGATGAGAGTCCTAAAGGATCATGGCAAAGAAGAAAGAAGAAAGAGATATCAAACACAAATGAGAAAGAAGATAAGGATGCAAACATGCAATGCAACACAAAGAAGAAGAGGGAGGAAAAAAGGTGTGGGGTAACAACCACCACAAGCATATCTCAGCCTCTTCAAGCAAACAATGGTATGCAAAATAAATGAGAGATGCAAACAAGAGAACTTAAACAAGTTCAAGCCAAAAGTGAGATGAATTGGGAGAAATAGAATTCCTACAACCACTTGAGCATCAATCACTAAACCAAAAGGCAAACAAATAAGAAAGAAAAGAAGACATGATCAAGATGAGGATGGGAGAATAGGCTTGGGCAAAAAGCAACATCGAATGAAATCTCAACCATTAACATCAAAATGATCATGCAAGAAAGAAACCAAAAGAAGTTATCAAAGTGGTCTCTCATCCAAGTCAAACTCAAAGTGCAAATCTCAAGCACCAAATCAACTTGAATGAGTCCCCAAGGTCCTAGGACAGAAGTGAGAACAAGATAAGAGAATTGGCAAATGAAAGAAAGAAGCAAGGCAAGTTGCAAGATGAGGCATGGTAAAGAACCTAGGTTCTAAACACTTTCAACATTCAACATCAAATAGAAAGCCTTAAACAAATGCAACTTTCAACATAAACCAACCAACTTTAGGACCTATAAATTTGCAACCAACCAACTCAACATGTTAGAAATGTGAATCAAGAGGTTTTGTAAGCATATGGGATCCACAAGGGTCATCTCCCACAAGAACTAGGTCAACTAGTATGTGTGAACCATTCCTAGGGTGACTTGACTTGCAAGGTACACCAAAAATAGGAAAATGATTCAATAAAAGCCAAATAAAATGCACAAAGCTCACAAAGATGTTGGCAACCAGAGGCCAAAGCAGCACAACCAAAGTCCAATCAAAGCATCACCAAAGGAATTGATCCACTAAGGGTGCTCCACTTTGAAGGAGGGTTGTAGAGGGTCAAATAATAGCAAATGAAAGTCAACCAAAAATAGGTCAAACTTTGACCAAAACATCTCAACTCATCATCCAAATGAGGAGAAAGCCTTGCTCATTGGTGATTAAAATTGGTCCAAGAAATGAGCAAGAACAAATAAGAACAAATTAAAAACACTTTCAATCATTAAATTCAAATTAAATTGAAAAATAAATGGAAAATGAAATTAAAAATTATGAAAAATCAAATAGCACATTAAAGTGTTAGAAAATATTTTTGGTTGATTTTTATAATGTTTGGAAGTATTTTTAACAAAAATAAAACAAAACAGAAATAAAATAAAGAAATAAAATGCAAGTAAACAAGGGAGGGTGTATTAGCAATCAGAGATGCCAAAGGGATGTAGTTCACACGCGCATGGGCTGAAAAGAGTAGGGGTGCAAATAGCAATGAAGGCCCAAACCTCTCATAATTGATCCAATGATCAAAGCGTTGCGCATCACTAATTGATGTGGCAGTCAACAGAGCCACGCGTGCAAGTCAAACGCAGCTGGGACGTTTATCTGATCAATTCAATGAGTTAACGCAAGACACATCACCTTCACCTGCGTTTGAACCAGACGCCGGAGCCATTGCTCTGGTCGTCTTCTCTGGTGGACTGGCCGGAGATCAGATCACCAGAACTTCACCAAAATGAGGAAAATGCATATCAAAATGTAGCTAAACTTATGTACATTCCAAATCCGTGATCCATTGGTTTTAAACGTGGCTAAATTGTGAGATTCAAACAGATCAAGTTTGGAATGCGCATCTGCAAACTTCATCAATTATGGAAATTAAGCACTCAAACATTGTCTACACGAGGTAGGGCTTCAGATGTAGCCAACATGATCCTAAAACAAGCTCTTGAATGAGAGAAAAGTTGAAATGAAGATTACCTAACGGAGACACTCCGTTGGTGCTTCTACAACTTACTTGCTTGCTTCAAAAGGTGCAGATCCACTCCAAACAGCTTGAGGAAGAAGAATGTAGCTTCAACTTGCTTTGAATTGCTCTGAATTTGGATTCACGATTTTGAATTTTGCTCTCCAATTTCAAATCTGATTTTGCTCTTCTCTCCATGAATTTCCACTTCTGAGAGCTCCAAATGAATTTGGAACTTATATATGTTGGATTTGGATGAGAAAGGAAGGCCCATGAAGCCTTGTTGTGGTGTAATTTGAAAATGCCCAAATTGGAAATGCCTCCTCATGCACACGTGAAAAAGCTAGCTAACACCCATGAAATTGTTGTAGCTGATAACTTGAATTTTGCAATGTGATTAGATTGGGCTTTGTATCTAGTCCACTTATGAAGTTTGGATGTGAAACTTCTTTGTGAAGCAAGCTTGAATTGCACGTGTTTTTCACCATTACATGCCAAACCAAATTGTGCATTTTATTCATGAGTGTAATATGAACACAATTGGATCAAAAGGAAGCATGAAAAAGACCTATAACTTGTTCAATTGAAATCACCTTTTAAGGTCCATTTTCACTTGAAATTTCCCACCCAATGTCCACAACCAAGCATAATTCATTCCAACCTTGGGCTTCATGGTGTAAAAGAGGTCAATTGGAGCAACTTTCATGTTGGTTAAAGTTTCATTTGAAGTACTTAAGTGCATGAGAATGACCCATAATGAAAATGACCTATAATCAGAGTTTCCCAAAATACCCTTGCCTTGCAAGCTTCATAACTTGAGTTCCACAAATCAAGGAATTCTAATACTTTTTGTAAATCTAAGATGATGAGGAAGAATTTTCATGTTCACCTCGAGTTGAGGAGAAACTTGATTCTTGGTCAAAAGTGCCTTGGAAGTGAGTTGACTTTTGTTGACTGAAAAATATGTTCATTTGAGACCTATAACTTGATGACATCATAACTTGAGTTCCATAAACCCAATGGATGAGTTCTAGTACTCAAAAGAAAGCTTATAAAATGCCTTACAAGTCTCATGTTTGTAAGAAAATGAGATTGAACTTGTATCTTGAGGTAAATGGTCCTTGAAGTTAGGCACTAAAGAAGGGGATTTTGCACTAAAACCCTTTGAAACCCTAATTTAGTAACTTATTAGACTCTTGATTCTTCTTGATTTGAACTTGATATGACATCCTAGATGTCTCAACATGACTTCCCATGACTCCAATGACTTGGGACCAAGTCTCCATCTCCTTTAAGCCCTCAGTTGACTTTGAGCTAAGTAGATGAAACTCTAGGTGCACAACCTTTGACTGCAACCTCTTGCAAGTGAAATGAATGGATAGACAAACTCCAAAATGACTTCAAAAGCACTCAATGAGCTTCTCAAACACCTCTTATCCATAACCATGTCCATGTGAACCCCTGATGATCCTCAATTGCCTTCCAAGATAGGAGGCAATCAACATTTGTCAATCTTCTTTCTCATAGAGCTTTGACCACTTCTTGATTATTGTAAGAATTAGATAACTTGAGTAAGAACTCTTGGTTGAACTTGTAACCCTTGATAACCTTCTCTTGAATGGCACGCCTCCCTTGATCCCCTGCAAAAGACAATGCTATGTAAATGAAAATGCTAAAGAATGCAATGAAACATAAGCCAAGTAGAGAGAAAAGGTTAGGCAAATTTTGGGGTACAACAGTAATGTCTAATTTTTATATTGTATTTTATTACAACAATATGAGTAGCTAAACCCCCCAATGCTAGGGGGTGTCCCCGATTTGAATATGTAATGACTCTGATTTTAGTATTGCAATAACAATCTCTTTGCTTTTCATAATTGATTTGATCTCTAGTTATTCTTAATGCTTACCTTGTCAGACATACAGGGTTTGATTTTTTATTAGCGATTAGGCTGGACCGCCGTTGTTAATGCTTTGCTTTGGATCATTCTATAGTAGATATCACCTAGAACTAGGGATACTCTATAGAAATCAGAATATTCTTGATAATTGATTGTTTAATTTGATTTGTAATTCTCTATGGACATAGGAATTAGGGTGGATGATTAAAGGTTTTCTCACTAAGGACTTAAGAGTAAACATTCTAAAGAATCAATAATTAATTAGTTACAATAATTTGTTACATTGTTAATTCAGAGTTGTTATTGAGTCGGATCATACACTATCTCTAGCATAGTTTACTCATATATTTTCTAAACCACTCAATTACTTCCTTTATTTTTATGCATTGTTTTATAATTTCACCAAACAATCCTCAACCCTCAATTTTTTGTTTAGTTGAATTGAATTCAGAACTCTATATCCTCAAGCAGTCTTTGAGATCGACATTCGGAGAAATTCCCTTTTATTACTACATTGGAAGAATACTACACTTGCTATTTTTTCTGATCAATTTTTTGGCACTGTTGTCGGGGACTGCCAAAGATAATAGAGTTCGCGTAATTGTTTCAACTAGAATTTTGTTGCTCTGAAACTAAAATTTTATTTTCTGCTTATATAATTTTTGTTTATTATTATTACTACTGATCTTTGTTTAATATTTGTATACGAGGAAATCCCTCATATAATTTTCCTTTTGACACAGAACCTGAAAGATCTTTACACGCTAGGCTCAAACAAGCTAAACAAGCAAGTCTGGCAGCTTTAGAAGAGGATAATCTAGTCCCAGAACAAGAAAAAGAAGAAGAATTATTTGTTCATTAGGAGTATTCATATACAGGTTCAGAGTCAGATATAGAGTTAGAGATAGAAACAGTCATGGGTTAACCTCAAGAAAGGCTTCTTGGGGACTATGGGGGAGTAAATGCTGCAGCAGGTCGGTTGACTATTATGAATCGACCGGTTAATGTTGCTAACTTTCAGCTGCACCTTACAACAATCCGACAGCTTGAGAAGAGACCTTTTACACGGAAGATTAACGAAGATGCAAATAAGAATTTGCAAAAGTTTCTTACTATGAGCACTACTTTGAAGATTGAGTGGCATTCTGAAGAAGCAAAGAAATTAAGAGTGTTTCCATTCACTCTCTCTGAAGATGCTGAAGAGTAGTTTTACTCATTACCTGATGGGAGTATTACTACTTGGGAAGAGATGGAGAAGACTTTTTTTAATGAATACTTTCCTGCTTTTGTTTATATTCGAAAAAGGTATGATATTGTGAATTTTAAGCAGAAAGTAGGAGAGTCACTTGGTGATGCTTACAAGAGGTTCAAGAGGTTATTGGTTGCTTGCCGCATTCATAATATGGATCAAATTGAACAAATGCAAATGTTTGTGAATGGACTCAGAATGAAGACAAATCAACTTATTGATACAACTGTTGGTGGCTCATCCAACTTTACAACAGCCACGGGTATTAAGAAGATCATTGAAGTCATTGCTGCAAATGAACATCTGGAATTATCTGATCGTAGTATGAGTAAACCTGAGGGAGTGATTGATTTAAAACTTGCTAATGAAGTGGTAAAGATGGAAGCTTAAATAGTTGCTGAAGTTGAAAGAAGACTTAAAGCGATGAATGTAGGTACTCAAACTGTAGCCCAAGTTCAACCTGTTCAAGCTGTTAGTTGTAAGATTTATAGTGGACCTCACTTTACTCCACATTGCATTGCGACTGCACAACAAATTAAAGAGATAAAGTTTTTGAAGAAGAAAAATCCCTATTCTAATACTTATAATCCAGGGTGGAATAATGATCCTAACTTCTTCTAGAAAGATCAGAATCAACCTCAATACAACAACAGTAATAAGCTCCTCAAAAAACATAGTGGGAGATAGCCATTAAAAAGATGGCAGCTCACAACATTCAATTCCAAGAAGAGGCCCAAAATAATCATAGGAACACTATAGTGTCTATCATAAATCTTGAGGTTCAGATGGGACAAATAGCACAACAACTCTCCATGCAAACTCAAGGAACCCTTCCGAGCGTGATAGTACCAAATCCAAAAAAATGAGAATGTTAATGTTGTCATAATAAGAAGTAAGAAAGTTGTTGAAGAAGATGAAGGAAGGGTAAAAAATGATTATCATTGTATAAAGGTGGATCTGGAAGTGAGAGAAAATTAGAAAGAACCAGAAGAAGTTATACCATCCGTAAAGCCAACTGAAGAGAAAAAGAAAGAGGAGGCTAAACCTAAGATCAAGCTACCTTATACTCCGAGAGTAACGAAGAAGGATACAAAGGAGAAAGACTTTGAGAAATTTATCATAATTTCCAAAAATTTAGAGACCAATATGTCTTTCTTTGAAGCACTCGAGCAAATGCCCACATATAAAAGATTCATGAAAGAGGTAATCGGTAAAAAGAGACCAATGGGAGAGGAGATGGAAATTTCAACAAAGAAATTTAGTGAAATATCACAAGGTGGGAGAATCCCCATAAAGCGGAAGGATCCTGGATATGTAGAAATCGCATGCACTATGAAAGACAGAAATTTCAAGAAGGTCCCATTGGATTTTGGTGCTAGTGTGAGCCTAATGCTATTATTTATCTTTAAAAAGCTTGGTATTGGAAAGGTGAGCGATACAGAGACAAATTTAAAATTTGTTAATCACACCACTAAGTGGTCATATGGGGTAGTAAAAGATGTACTGGTGACAAATGATAAACTTAGCTTTCTAGTTGATTTTGAGCTCATGGATATTTTAGAAGATGAAGAGACTCCTATCATTCTTGGTCAACCGTTCTTGCTTACAAGTAAATGCAATTTCGATATGGAAAAAGGCACCCTGACTTTAAAATCATATGATGAGGAAATAACGTTGAAAATGTTTGAGATCAATGACCAAAGGGAGGAAAAAGATAATCGCTCTCCAATTGGCAGGATAAGAACATGTGGGGGAGGTTAAATACCAAGACCACCATCGGAGAAAGTCTCATACATAATCTCATAGAGGGGGCTATCGTCTTCGGCTTCAACAAGAGTAAGCACTTAAAGATCCATTCCTAAAGTCGAGAGAAAGAGGAAAAAGTGGCATCGAGGTAAGGCTATGGAAGTGGGAAGTCACTTGATGCAAAAAGGGGATTCCATCTATGAAAAAGATGGTATCCTTGTTTCACAAAAGACAAGCAAAAAAGTGTGGAAGCTGAGGCATCTGCCATAATAGGGAAAATGAACCGTCGAGTCATGCGACGTTAAACGAAGTGCTACACGGGTGGCAACCTACGCTTTTAATCAGTGTGAGTTACACCTCTCTCTCTTGTTATGAAACATTAAGGCCAATGTTTAGTTCAAGTTTGGGGGAGGATTTACTGTTTTAAGTTTTCCTTTTAAGTACTTTTCATTTGTGTTTTGTGTGCTTTTGTTTAAAAACCTCTTTGAATTCTCCCCAAATTAGAACCGTAGTAATTTTTCTTGTGAATACTATGATTGTGAGGTAGTCAAGAAAGTATATAGAGGTTGAGAGAAGAGAAGTTAGAACTAGGTACATTAGGTAAGTTTGGAAATTGAGGTATAACCTGAACACCATAGATTCCCCGGAGTAAGGAAACAAGTCCAACGTGTAGATTTGTGCCATAGCACTTGAGTTTGAGAAGTATTCTCTGATCAGTTTTTAGTGATAGTCTGACATGATTAAAAAGAATTGCATGTATAAGGTTGATTGAGAGAATGACTTAAGGAACCGAAAAGTGAATAATGGCGATAAAGACAACTAGTCCTTCTAAGTTGGGTAACCCTCACCCGGTTACTTAGCCTAACGACGGCTGAGTCTCAATTGTCATCTCAAAGTGGACTAATAAACAACAATGCGCGAGGAAAAATATAAAGGTGCTTAGAAAAAGTCTCGATCAATCTTGTACATGTGAGGGAAAATGATTAAAAAAAATGCCTTAATCTGATTATCCGAATGAAAAGGGTCGAAAATTGAAGAAAAAACTTAAGCCCAAAGCATAGTTGGAGAGGTAACTGAAAGGGGTATTTAGGTCGGTGGTTTTATCGTGATATGTGTTTGTATAATACCTTCATTAATGGATGATTACCAAGAGAATTAGTTTTAGCCGATCGGAATAAAGGCTCACATATGAGTATCGACACACCTTATCTTCACAAGTATTTCATTTGATGTATATCGTTTGATCTGAAAAATATTTATGAAAACTTGTTGCTTGAGGTCAAGCAACAGTTTAAGTTTGAAGGAGTTTGATCAGTGGTGTTTATGCGTTCTTTTACCGTTAATTTTAGTTAATCTTGTTATATGTTTTGTCGCTTTATTTCTCTTTTTTAATATTTTATGCTTTGTTGTGTCTCTTTAATGTTTTTAGGTTCAGATAAGCATTCAAAAAAACTCGGTGCGAGAAAGAAGAAAAATACAAAGTTTCGGTGGAATTTTACCCATCCTATAGGGGGCTGACATGACCACCCGTGTCAGACTGGGAGTGAAAACATGAAAATAATGGAAGAAACAGTGGGCTGACACAGGCACCCATGTCACCTGGCACAGGCTGTGTCAGCAGGCTTGGGAGAAAGAAAAAAGAAGTCGAAGAGGCAGGGAGCCAACACGGGCACCCGTGTTGCCTGACACAGGATATGTTTGTAAGAACACAGATTGTGTCTTAGTTATATCTCTATGTTTTGATGATAACACTTATGAATTTTGTATTCAAGAATTATATACTCTAAACGTGTTCTAAACTGTTTGCTACAGGTACTAAAGAAAATTCTCTTAAGAAAGCAAATTTTGGATCTGAACAATGTTATTATGAAGGGCTTCATAGGTTCAAGAGCATCTTAAGTGAAGATCTAAACGCTGCTCTCAGAAGATTCTAAAGCAGGAGCCTCTAAAGCATAGAAGACTCTGCTCTGATAGATTTACACGCTCAAGCACACAAGCTGCACATACTCTGATTCAACTCAATCTGAAGAACATCCAAGACTCTGAAGATCCAGAAGATCTATATTCTGGAGACTCTGAAGATTCATATTCTAATGTTGAAAGCTGAACTTACTTTGAAGAAGATTTAAATATGTACGTTGGTTTATCTCAACAGCTCTTTCCTATTTTGTGCTAGACACAAGGACACAGACAAAAAGGTTTTATCTGTGCATTCCATTCTAAGGAAAGTTTTTCTGCAAGTGAAGACAAAAGGCATCATGCTTGTTTCAGCACAGCCTCCAATGTAAAGACAAAAGGCTTCAGGCTTTTTTGCACAGCCTTCAACGTAACAAGACTTCTTGGATCTAAGTGCCTATATAAAGAAGTCCACTCCATCTTCTTCAGTATCGAACTTCTAGCAAAATCTCTCACCATAGCAAAACTCTCAAAGCTCTTATTATTTTATTTTGCTATAACATTGTTCTTAACTTAAGAGAAATATCACAGTTGTGATAACAGCTTATTAGAAGCATTCTTACTCGTGTAAAAGTTTTACATTGTTTGTAAAAGGTTTTCCTTAAGAGGATCCAGTTGGGATCAGTTGCTCTTGAGAAGACTAAGAACAGTTGTTCTTAGGTGTTGCTATTTGTAATCTGTTTGATTAAATAGTGGATTAAGTCCTTGACAGAGAAAGGCAAATCACTCTTGAGAGGGTGGACTGGAGTAGTTGTATTCAACGAACCAGGATAAAAATATCTGTGTTCAAATCTTTGATTTTTAGTCTTACTTATTCAACCCCCCCCCCCCCCTTCTAAGTAATTTTCTCACCTTCAGTTGGTATCAGAGCTCCGGTTCTGCGTGTGCTCCACTTAACCGTGACAATTAAAGATCCAGTGAGAAAGATACTTTGATATTTATTTGGTTGTCAATATGGATAATACTTCTACATCAACTTACAACAACAAATATGAAGGAGATAGGATCAGTACTAAGCCACCCATGTTTGATGGGGAAAAATTTGACTATTGGAAAGATAGAATAGAAAGTTTTTTCCTTGGGTATGATGTTGATCTTTGGGATATGGTCATTGATGGATATGAACATCCTACTGGTGAGGATGGCAAAAAGATTGATAGAAAATCAATGACTGAAGTACAGAAAAGAGATTTTAAGAATCACCACAAAGCCAGAACTATACTGCTTAATGCAATCTCTCATACTGAGTATGAGAAGATTACTAACAGAGATACTGCTCATGACATGTTTGAGTCACTCAAAATGACTCATGAGGGAAACTCTCAGGTTAAAGAGACCAAGGCTCTGGCGCTCATACAGAAGTATGAGGCATTTAAAATGGAAGAGTCTGAAAATGTAGAAACTATGTTTTCTAGATTTCAGATTCTTACAGCTGGTCTGAAAGTTCTAGACAAGGGCTACTCAACGTCAGATCATGTCAAGAAGATCATCAGAAGTCTTCCCACCAGATGGAGACCAATGGTGACCGCATTAAAGATGGCAAAAGATCTGAACAAGATCTCTCTAGAAGAACTTATCAGTTCTTTGAGAAGCCATGAAATTGAGCTGGAGGAAGATGAACCCCAGAAGAAAGATAAAGGTAAATCCTTAGCTTTAAAATCTAACAAATCTGTTAAAGCTTTACAGGTAAAAGAAGAAAGCTCTGAAGAATCTTCTTCTGAAGAAGAAGATGAGTTATCCATGCTGTCCAGAAGGATTAACAAACTCTGGAAGCACAAGGGAAAGAAGTTCAACAACTTCAGAAGATCTGATAACAGAAAGGAATCTTCTAGTCACAGAAGATCTGCCAAGAAAGAAGTGGTGTGCTATGAGTGCAAAGAACCTGGGCACTACAAAAATGACTGCCCCAAACTTCTCAAGGAGAAACCCAAGAGAAAGTTTGATAAAAAGAAGAAGGTTCTCATGGCAACTTGGGATGACTCAGATGAGTGTGAATCATCTTCTGAATCAGAAGAAGAATGTGCAAACGTTGCACTGATGGCCAGTATAGAGGATCAAGAGGAAGGTACCTCAGGATATGAATCAGAATCAGAATCTGATGATGATGCAGAAGAGGTAATGGCTAAACTTACCAAAGAAGAACTCATTAAAGTTTTAACAGAAGTTCTTAAAAGTTATAACAACATCAAACTCAAATACAAGAAGCTGAAAAGCAATCTTGAATCTGAGATTGATCTTCTGAAAACAGAACTTGTTGAGCAGAAAGAAATAAATTTAAAAATAAAAAATGACTTTGATAGAACTCAACAAGAATCTGAATCTGAGACTAAGTCATTTGAAAATATTTTAGAAAAATATGACTCTAGTTTTCAGAAATTTCTCACTAAGAGCATAGACAGAAGCAAGATGGCTTCCATGATCTATGGTGTTAGTGGAAACAACAGAAGAGGCATTGGATATGAGTCTTCATCTGGAAGCAATCCAAAACCTGTTGACAAACTTTTCATCAGGAAGACACCTCTGTATTCTCAATTCAAATTTGGTCACTTGAATGACATTAAACACACAAGCTCTGAGAAGAGTACTTATGTGTTTAGACCTAAGGCAAGTCAGAATAAACATTATGTTGCAAAACAGAAGTTTAGACAAACCTACAAACCAACTAACCCCAAAGGACCCAAGAAGATCTGGGTACCTAAAGACAAAATAATCCCTGTTGCAGATGTCCTTAGCAGCAAGGTCAGGACACCAATCATGGTACCTGGACTCTGGATGCTCACGACACATGACAGGAGAAAGGTCTATGTTCCAAAGTCTGGAACTTAGATCTGGAGGGGACGTGAAATTTGGAGGGAACCAGAAGGGCAAGATCATTGGCTCTGGAACAATAGGTAATGGCAACCTACCCTCTATTTCTAATGTTCTGTTAGTTGAAGGATTGAAACATAATCTATTGTCCATAAGTCAATTAAGTGACAATGGTTATGATATAATATTTAATCAAAAATGTTGCAAAGTTGTATGTCAAAAGGATGGTTCTATCCTATTCAATGGAAAGAGGAAACACAACATTTATAAAATTAACCTTTCAGAACTTAAAGTTCAAAATGTAAAATGCCTCTTATCTGTGAATGATGAGCAATGGGTCTAGCATAGAAGATTGGGGCATATTAATATGAGACGTATATCTCAGATTAATAAACTCAATCTGGTCAGAGGACTTCCTAAGTTGAAGTTCAACTCAGATGCTCTGTGTGAAGCATGTCAAAGAGGTAAATTTTCAAAATCACATTTTAAATCAAAAAATGTTGTTTCTACCTCCAGACCATTGGAATTACTTCACATTGATCTGTTTGGACCAGTGAAAATTGCATCCATCAGAGGCAAGAAGTATGGGTTAGTCATTGTAGATGACTACAGCAGATGGACATGGGTAAAGTTTCTAAAACACAAGGATGAGTCTCATTCTGTGTTCTTTGACTTCTGCAATCAAGTCCAGACTGAAAAAGATTGTAAAATTATTAAAGTCAGAAGTGATCATGGTGGAGAATTTGAAAATAAACATTTTGAAAAATATTTTTCTGAAAAAGGCATTGCACATGATTTCTCCTGCCCTAGAACTCCACAACAAAATGGAGTTGTAGAGAGGAAAAATAGAACATTGCAAGAAATGGCCAGAACCATGATCAATGAGACGAATCTGGCAAAATATTTCTGGGCAGAAGCAATTAACACAGCTTGTTATATTCAAAACAGAGTGTCTGTAAGACCTCTTCTGGAAAAGACTCCCTATGAATTGTGGAGAAACAGAAAGCCTAACATTACTTATTTTCATCCTTTTGGATGTATTTGTTATATGCTTAATACTAAAGATAATCTGAACAAGTTTGATTCCAAAGCACAGAAGTGTTTCATGCTTGGTTATTCTGAACGCTCTAAAGGCTACAGAGTATTCAATACTGAAACACAGATTGTGGAAGAATCTATTCATGTTAGATTTGATGATAAGCTTGGCTCTGAAAAGCCAAAGCAGTTTGAAAGTTCTGCAGATAGAGAAGTGATTCTCACAGACTCTGAAGGCTCAGAGGCAGAAAAGGCAAAGAACAAAGAATCTGATGCAACCCCAGATGCTACACCTTTGACCTCCCAACTAAACAACTTGCATATTTCTGAAAGACCAACTGTCAGAGGATCTTCTTCCAGAATCAAAGCTTCTCATCCAGAAGATATGATAATTGGAAAGAAAGATGATCCAATAAGGACAAGATCATTTCTCAGAACTTCTGAATCTTCTTTATTTGGCTTAGTGTCAATGATAGAACCAACATCTGTAGATGAGGCTCTGGAAGATAATGAATGGATTATAGCTATGCAAGAAGAGCTGAATCAATTCACCAGAAATGAAGTTTGGGATCTGGTTCCTAGACCTAAAGGATTCAATGTTATTGGAACAAAATGGGTCTTCAGGAATAAGCTGAATGAAAAGGGAGAAGTAGAAAGGAATAAGGCAAGGCTGGTTGCTCAAGGATACAGTCAACAAGAAGGTATTGATTACACTGAGACATATGCTCCAGTGGCAAGGTTAGAATCTATTCGTCTTCTTATTTCATTTGCTGCACAGAATAACATCACTCTGTATCAGATGGATGTTAAAAGTGCTTTTCTTAATGGTATTATAGAAGAAGAAGTATATGTCCACCAACCTCCTGGTTTTGAAAGTGAAAACTTTCCAGATCATGTTTTCAAATTAAAGAAATCCCTTTATGGATTAAAACAAGCTCCCAGAGCTTGGTATGAGAGGTTGAGCAACTTCCTTCTGAAGAAAAATTTTATCAGAGGAAAAGTGGATACAACTTTATTCTGTAAAACTGTTAAGAAAGATCTGTTGATTTGTCAAATTTATGTAGATGACATTATTTTTGGATCAACAAATATTACGCTTGGAAAGGAGTTTGCTAAATGTATGCAGGAAGAATTTGAAATGAGCATGATGGGAGAATTGAGATTCTTCTTGGGAATCCAAGTCAACCAGACTCCAGAGTGCACCTACATACATCAAACCAAATATGTTAAAGAGCTTCTGAAGAAGTTCAACATGGTTGATAGCAAAATGGCAAAGACTCCAATGCATCCTACAAGCACTCTAGGTAAGGAAGAGGTAAGTAAGAAGGTAGATCAAAAACTCTACAGAGGTATGATAGGATCTCTTCTATACTTGACTGCTTCTAGACCAAATATTCTGTTTAGTGTCTGCTTATGTGCAAGATTCCAATCAGATCCTAGAGAATCACACTTAACAGCTGTTAAGAGGATTCTAAGGTATCTGAAAGGTACTGCTAACATGGGTTTGTGTTACAGAAGATCTGATGAATTTTCATTAGTTGGATTCTGTGATGCTGACTATGTTGGAGACAGAGTTGAACGTAAAAGCACTTCTGGAAGCTGTCAGTTTCTTGGAAGTCATCTGATCTCATGGTACAACAAGAAGCAACCTACCATTGCACTATCAACTACAGAGGCAGAATACATTGCTGCTGCTGAATGTTGTACTCAGATGCTCTGGATGAAGAGTCAATTAGAAGATTATCAAATCTATGAGAGTAATCTTTCTATCTTTTGTGATAATACTTCTGCTATATGTTTGTCAAAAAATCCAATCTTGCATTCTAAGGCAAAACATATAGAAATTAAACATCACTTCATCAGAGACTATGTTCAGAAGGGTGTAATTAATTTAGCTTTTGTTGATACAGATCATCAATGGGCTGATATTTTCACAAAACCCCTTACTGAAGATAGATTTAAGTTCATTCTGAAAAATATTTGTATGGATTTTTGTCCAGAGTAATATTTATCAGAGGCAACCTCTCAGATGCAAAATGTTTAATGATCTGAAGTATTTCATCTGTCTATTCGTTCATTTATATTCATTCAATTATTTTTTGTGTGAAACTCTGAACTAACAAGCTCAGAAGATCTGAAAGTTGGAAACGTTTCATTTCTTGAGAGACATCAGATGCGCATGCAAAGCAAACACGTGCCACTCAGTATCTGAAAAGATGGAGTGCTCAACTGAATTGATGTTTGAGGTATTGCTTTGAAAATCTCACTTTTCTTGGTTTTCCCCCCAGCTGTCATAAATTTAAAGTGAAATGATTATTTTTTCATTAAATGTTGTCCAAACGTGCGTAAGTGTCTTTTGTTGTGCCCTATGCTTGATTATTGGTTATCTATAAATATCACCTATCACACTATTTTCACACTTTCCACATTCACTACATTCATGCGTTTCTGTTCTCTCTTCAAACTCTACCAAAACCCTAAACCTAAACCAAGATCCTCTTCTTCTTCAATGGCGTCTACTTCAAACACTGCTGCAAAACCCAACAAGACTATAATGTACAAAGAACCAGAACGAACCTTATTTACTCCTGTCGCAGATCTGGAGGTTCTATGTGAAAGCTTCATTGATCTTGATTCGTTAAAGGAAAATGGGTTCGACCTAACTCCTGCCATTAAAGCTCAAGGTTGGGATAAATACTTTGAAAGATTAATGGGTCCTGTATTTCCATCACTGGTAAAGGAATTCTAGATTCATGCAAGCGCTGGTCCTAAGTTTATTCATTCATCGGTTCTTGGAATGGAGATAGTTATTACTGAGAAACTGATCAGGCAACTGTTCAGTTATACTGAATCTGATGGAGTTTCAAACCTTGCTTCTTCTCGCATTGATATGGCTAGGGTTTATGAAGAAATTACTATAGCTGGAATGCCATCAAGTAAGGTTAAAGATCTGAAACCCATTTATAGGATCTGGGCAAAAAAAATTATGAGTACATTTTTCACAGAAAACCATCCAACTCACCAGACTATGTGAGTTCGGAACATCTGTATTTCATGTACTGCATTACCAAGAATGTCAAAGCGGATCTACCGTATCTAATCTTCAGTCATCTACTAACTCATGTCAAAGAAACCAGAGAGGAGGTAAGAGCTAAAGCTGGTAAAGTTAGGACGTGGATACCCCTGGGAAGATTGATTTCAGACATCCTTATTGAGAACAAGCTGGTACAGCATCTGACAGATGCGAAGATTACAGAAGATCTGACTTACATCATTGGATCTGAAATAAATGGACTCAATCTGAAAAGGATGAAAATCATTTCAGAATTGAAAGGACAACTAAGGAAGATAAACTCTAAAGAGGTTCAAGGCAGAAGAATTCCTGTGGAAGACTTTCCACTATTCAGTGCAGATGAACCAAAGGAATTTGTCTGGATGTACATTATTGAATGTCTAAAGGAAGGGATTCCTCTACCTGCTAATCTTGTTCAGAAACCAGGAGAAGAATTGCCCAATCTGATGAAGGAAAGGCGTAGTAAGAGGAAAGCTGAAGAAGGATCAGTCCAGAAGAAGAGAAAAGCATCTGAAGCTTCAATAAAGAAGAAGAGAGAAGGAAAGAAAGCCATAATCAGTCCTAGAGAAGCCACTCTGGAAGAGATCAGAGACACCATTCAACAGGTATTAGCATCTGATCCTACACCTACTGTTCATTCACCCCTTTCATCACCACAACTCTCTCCAAACCTTAGACAAAGAACTTCTAAATCCAAACAGTCTGTCAATCTTTCATCTGAACCACTCTCCTCTGAACCAGTAAATTTACAACCATCTCCTGTACCAATTCCATCTGAACCACAACCTCAAACAATTCAATCAGAAATTCCACCACCAGAACCAACTCAACCAGAAAACACTCAAACAGATACTCCACAACCAACTTTGTCACAACCAGAGAATCCCCAATTAGAGACTCTCCAACCAGAAACAATTATCTCAGAACAAAACCAACCAGAGACTGTTCAAACTGAACACTCTGAACAAACAATTCCCTCAGAAGATCCAAATCTTTCTGACAATATTCTTGATATTCAACCCCTCAATCAATCAATTATAATTTCTTCAACATCTGTTCACTCAGATGAATCTTCTGATTCATCTGATTCATCTGATTGTGATTCAGAGTCACTCAAACAAGCTCGCTCTGAAAGTGTTATGAAGAAACATCTTAACATTGCCTTGTTTCATACCCCACCAAACTCTCCATCTCATCAACAACCATCTGAAACTCAACCATCTGACACTCAAACATCTGGAAACCCAACCATTCCTCAACCACCTGAAACCAATCCATCTGAAAATCAGACTTTTCCTCAACCATCTGAACTCCCTCAATCTGACATCCACACATCTCAACCACCATCACCTCAACCACAACCATCTAAACCTACTCCTGTTAACACACCTAATCCTTTTTCCTCTGAACAGTCTGAACAGTCAGATCTAGGATCATGTGTTAATACTATGTTTGATATTTTCAAAAAGGAGTTAGATTCTGAATATGATCGTGTTAAGGCTGTATGCATGTCTAGTTTGGATCCAACTGTTTCGAATACTGCTTGGAAGCGCTTCATCTGGATGTTCAACAAAGCTGCCTCAAAAGTTAGAGCTAAATGCTCTAAGCTTGCTAAGAATAAATTTGCAGAATTAATCAAGGTAACTCTGATGAACATGCCTCCTCCTCCTCCTGTGTTACTTTTGGAAGCTGCTCCTCCAGTAGTTCCTGCATCTGAAATGGTTGAACAAGCTTCTGATGAAAACCAATTTGAAGGGAACCCTGCTGCTACTGCATCTGCTCCGTCTTCATCTGTGGTTGCAGAACTTGTGAATGATGTGAAGGATATAAAGGACTGGATGATCAAGCAAGAGAAGACAACTGATGAAATCAAGACCTGGATGTCTAAGCAAGAAGAGTCAGCTGCCAAGATGACAGAGCTTCTGACCCTTATTGCCTCTCACCAGACTTAGTTTTATTTGTTGTTTTGCACATGAACTGCTTTTGCTGTCTGTTTGTTTTTTGTTGTGTTATGTGTTTTGGCTTATGCCTGTTTGACTGTGAACTTTGGTTTGTTTTAATTGCATGATAATATGTTTGCTCCTATATGCCTCTTTTCTTCTATATCTTTCTGCCTTTGAAAATCTTTTTGATTATGACAAAAAGGGGGAGAAAAAGAGAAACTGAGTGTTCAACCTATAAGCAATTACTAAAACTGAAATTCAGACATTTTATTAACTTACTTTGAATTTAAGTCTTTCAGATTACATTGATATATCTGACATAATTCATTGAAGTTACCCTGAGACTGTGTCAACCAGAACCTGATCCTCTAAAGAAAATCTGAGTATTCAATCAACTCTGATAACTCTGATATCTTACTCTGATACATTTATTCTGAAAGAGAATTCATGCAAGATGATAACCAGACGCTCTGACTAAAGGAAGTCATATGTATCTGGCATTAAGATTTGATTCTTAACTCTTTCATCAGGCTCTGAATCTGAAATATACTTAATCAGAAAGGGAAGTATTCTATTCTATTGAAGTATTTATTTCAGGGGGAGATTGTTAATCTCAGGGGGAGTTTCTAATTCATACTCTTTATTGAACAAAATTTCTCATGTTTTGTCATCATCAAAAAGGGGGAGATTGTAAGAACACAGATTGTGTCTTAGTTATATCTCTATGTTTTGATGATAACACTTATGAATTTTGTATTCAAGAATTATATACTCTAAACGTGTTCTAAACTGTTTGCTACAGGTACTAAAGAAAATTCTCTTAAGAAAGCAAATTTTGGATCTGAACAATGTTATTATGAAGGGCTTCATAGGTTCAAGAGCATCTTAAGTGAAGATCTGAACGCTGCTCTCAGAAGATTCTGAAGCAGGAGCCTCTAAAGCATAGAAGACTCTGCTCTGATAGATTTACACGCTCAAGCACACAAGCTGCACATACTCTGATTCAACTCAATCTGAAGAACATCCAAGACTCTGAAGATCCAGAAGATCTATATTCTGGAGACTCTGAAGATTCAGATTCTAATGTTGAAAGTTGAACTTACTTTGAAGAAGATTTAAATATGTACGTTGGTTTATCTCAACAGCTCTTTCCTATTTTGTGCTAGACACAAGGACACAGACAAAAAGGTTTTATCTGTGCATTCCATTCTAAGGAAAGTTTTTCTGCAAGTGAAGACAAAAGGCATCAGGCTTGTTTCAGCACAGCCTCCAATGTAAAGACAAAAGGCTTCAGGCTTTTTTGCACAGCCTTCAACGTAACAAGACTTCTTGGATCTAAGTGCCTATATAAAGAAGTCCACTCCATCTTCTTCAGTATCGAACTTCTAGCAAAATCTCTCACCATAGCAAAACTCTCAAAGCTCTTATTATTTTATTTTGCTATAACATTGTTCTTAACTTAAGAGAAATATCACAGTTGTGATAACAACTTATTAGAAGCATTCTTACTCTTGTAAAAGTTTTACATTGTTTGTAAAAGGTTTTTCTTAAGAGGATCCAGTTGGGATCAGTTGCTCTTGAGAAGACTAAGAACAGTTGTTCTTAGGTGTTGCTATTTGTAATCTGTTTGATTAAATAGTGGATTAAGTCCTTGACAGAGAAAGGCAAATCACTCTTGAGAGGGTGGACTGGAGTAGTTGTATTCAACGAACCAGGATAAAAATATCTGTGTTCAAATCTTTGATTTTTAGTCTTACTTATTCAACCCCCCCCCCCCCCTTCTAAGTAATTTTCTCACCTTCAATGTTTGCCTGGACACAAATTTTCTCGTTTTTTGTGATTTTCAACTGGATATTGACCTGGAGGGTATTTTTGGCATTTCCACCTACTGTTATTTGATTTTTCTCTATTTAGAGGAGTTTTTGGAAAGGGAAGATACACTTTTTGACGAGAGAAGAATTGTACGATCAAAGATCGGAGAGCACAAGGTTTTCAGAGAGCGAAAGATTTTCATGAGCGGAAGCAATTGACGATCCAATTTTATCCCAATCTTTGTAATGTTTAATTTTTATATTGTATTTTCTTTGGAAAATATGAGTAGCTAAACCCCTCAATGTTAGGGGATGTCCCTGATTTGAATCTGTAATGACTCTGATTTTAGTATTGCAATAACAATCTCTTTGTTTTTCATAATTGATTTGACCTCTAGCTATTCTTAATGCTTGCTCTGTCGGATAAACAAGGTTTGATTTTTCGATTAATGATTAGGCTAGACCACCGTTGTTAATTCTTTGCTTTGGATCATTCTATAGTAGATACCACCTAGGACTAGGGATACCCTATAGAAATCAGAATATTCTTGATAATTGATTGCTTAATTTCATCTGTAGTTCTCTATAGACATAAGAATTAGGATGGATGATTAAAGTTTTTCTCACTAAGGAATTAGGAGTAAACATTCTAAAGAATAAGTACTTAATTAGTCACAATAAGTTGTAGTGTTAATTCAGAGTTGTTACTGAGTCAGTTCATACACCATCTCTAGCATAGTTTTCTCATACATTCTCTAAACCACTCAATTACTTTCTTTATTTTTATTCAATTGTTTTATAATTTCACCAAACAATCCTCAACCCCCAAGTTTTTGTTTAGTTAAATTGAATTCAAAGCTCTATATCCTCAAGCAGTCCTTGAGATCGACATTCGGGGAAATTCCATTTTTATTACTACATTGGCATAATAGTATAATTGCTATTTTTTTTATCACTTGTGTTTGGTGTTTTTGAAGTTTGGTTCTATTGTATGAACTTTTTTTTGAATCAATGGAATAATTATATTACTTCAAAATGGCGATCAGTACAACGTAAGGTGATCCAAGGGGATCCAACCGACAAAAAGGACTCAAGATTCATCATAAAACTAACAAGATGTTTTCTAATCCTACTGTTGTTCCACCCTCGGTAGATCACATGATCTATGATGTTAGTAATCGTGGTTGTAATATCTACAACGTTTCCAAAAGTTTTTCCATTCCTATATTCCCAGATGTTGTAGATGGTTTCAGCTACCAACATCTTCAAAACTCCGACTTTCCAACCCTTTCCCTTTGTGTTATTGCTGATCCAAACCAGTTTCGTATTCCATGGTTGAGGGTCATGAGAAAAGTTAAACCAGTTAAGCACTTCCTTCCAAATGTGCTTAGTCTCTTGACAGGATAAAAATAGGTGATTTAGAGTTTCATCCTCAGCCTGGCACAATTTGCATCTACTGTCCTCAATCATCCCAAACCGCTTCAGCCTCTCCTTTGTCGCAAGCTTCCCATGACAGGCTTGCCATAAGCAAAAAACTGCACGCGGGCAGGCCTTGTTTAACCTAATCAAATTACCCCACAGGACCCTGGTTCCATCATCAATCAGCACCCTATAGATAACCGAAGCTTTAAACTTGTGTCTAATTATAGATTGCTCCTATTCATTCCGGATAAACTCCAAGTTATCACAATGTTTCAAAATACTGCGAACAATCCAAGAATTATAAGCTTTGATTTCGTAGTTTAGCATACTGTTTTCCTTCAAGTAATGAATATGGATCCATTTAACCCACAAATTATCAGTTTTGTTACACAGATTCCAGAGGCATTTCAGGAGCAGCACATTGTTCCAAACCTGAAGGTTCAGCAGATTCAACCCACCCTGAGCAGACGGGCAGCAGGTGCGACTCCAAGCCACATGGAATTTTCTGCTAATTGCATTCTTGCCGGTCCAGATGAAGCTGTGGCAGATAGATTCAATTTTCCTAATCACAGCTTTAGGCAGAGGGAGGCATTGCATCCAGTATTGGACCATTGCAGCAGTTATGCTTTTCACTAGCTGGATTCTACCCGCGTAACTAAGGAGTCTCGAGGACCAATGATGGATTCGAGCCACAATTTTATCCACCAAAGGCATAAAGTGGTTGATGTTTAGTTTCCTGCTGGATAAAGGGACCCCTAGATATTTGAACGGCAGTGATCCTTCATGAAAACCTGACAGTTCTGTCAAAGTCTTTCGCCTTTCAACATCCAGACCCCCATAATAGATTTTGCACTTACTTGGATTCAATATCAGGCCTGTAGAATTGGATAACTTATTGAAAGTATTTAGCATCATTTGCAGAGATATTTCATCACCTGTACAAAACAGCAGCACATCGTCTGCGAAGGTGAGGTTAGTGATTTGCAGCTTCTCGCATTTGGCGTGGTAGATGAATTTTGGATCTTTTTGAATTTTCATCAAGAGCCTGTTCATATATTCCATCATGAGGACAAAGAGCATTGGGGATAGGGGATCACCCTGTCAAATCCCTCTTTTGGCTTGCAAACTATCAGTGTACTCGCCCATTATGTTAAATTTGTATGACACTGTGGTAATTCCTAACATAATCCACTGAATGAATTTGTTAGGGAACCCCATTTCTTTCATGATACATTTCAAAGCAGTCCGATTAACCATGCCGTAGGCTTTCTGCAGATCAATTTGCAGCATGATCCTAGGTGTACTCCATTTCCTGTTGTAACCCTTAATAAGTTCAGTTGCCAGCATGATATGATTATGGATGTTTTGGCCTGGCACAAAAGTTGCTTGATTGTGGCTTACCACACTGTGAAGAACAGCTCCTAATCTGTCTGTCAAGATTTTGGAGATGATTTTATAAAAGGTGGTACACATAGCTATAGGTCTGTAGTCTTTTATTTCACAAGCAGTGTGGTCTTTTGGAATCAGGGAAACAACAGCACTGTTAAAAGGTTTGTAAATTCTGCCTGTTTCAAAATATTCCTGAACTGCTGCAATCACATCAGTTTTAACAGTTTCCCAGCCAGCTTTGAAAATTTTGGCTCCATAGCCATCCATTCTTGGAGCTTTTAGGTCTCCTATTCTCTTGAGGGCTTTTGTGATGTCAGCTTCAGTAATGGATCTGGTGAGGTGTTCCCTTTGATCCATGTTAAGATGCTTTCCCATCCTCATGGCTTCAATATCAATGTGGTTTATGCAATCTACCTCCTTTCCCATCAGGTTTCTGTAGAATTTGATCACTTCCTCTTCAATATTTGGTTTGGCTGTTAAGTGTCTGCCATCTTTTGTTCATAGATTGGTAAGGCAGTTGGTATGTTGTCTTCCTTTGATAGCTGCATAAAAGTAATGATTGTTACCATCTCCTTTTCTAATCCAGTCTATTTTTTCCCTTTGTTGTAGGATTTTCCATTCCAACTCATTCATGGAAATCACTTCCTCAGTCAGATTCTTAGCCTCTTCAACCAAAGTGTTGTTCAATCTGTCCTCAGTCAGTTTTCCTTGTGTTTCTTTTAGGTTTGCTCTAGCTGCTATCAGCTTCCTTTTAATATCAGACAGTGGTTTGCTGAACTGCTTTAACTCATGCTGCAGTCTCTTGAGTTTATGCCAAAGAACATACATTGGGCTGCCCCTGATATGAGTGTCCCAACTTTTCCTTATCACATCATCATAGCCTGGCAGATCAGTGAGGCAGTTGCTAAATTTGAAGTGTTTGGGTGGTTTCCTCTGTTCTTGTTTTTCCTCCAGATAAAGCATGGCATGGTCAGAAATGTTAGGTGGGAGAATTTTCAGCATAGTCTTCATATTGTTTAGAAACCAGTCAGTATTACCTAGGACTCTGTCAATCCTAGAGTAGATGGGCCCAACAACTTGTTTATTGGACCATGTGAAATGATCCCCAATGTTGTCCATTTCACTCAAACCTATGTTCCACATCATTTTAATCAGGTCTTCATATTCCTTTTCAGTAACTAGATTACCTCCCAATCTGTCCTGGGCTTTGGTTACATTGTTGTAGTCTCCCACAGCACACCATGGACCTTGGATGTTAATATATAGATGTTCTATCTCCTTTCAAAGGCTTCTTCTCTTGTTGAGTTGGTTATGAGCATATACAGTAGTTAACCAATACTTGAAACCTCCCTAAATATCATATACACCACAGTGTATAAACTGGCTGCTACTTTGAATGAGTCTCACCTCCACCCTGTTGTAATCCCAGTGGATCCAAATTCTACCATTGGTATGGTCTTTGTAGTTATCAATGTGCTTGTCGTATATCATCAGTTTCTCACGGACGGCTTTGGCATTTGCTTCTTTAACTCTAGTTTCAATTAGTATGATAATAGCAGGCTTTAGCTCTTGGAGACGGGACCTAATCTCACAAATTTTACCTACATTATTAAGTCCCCTTATGTTCCACAAGACTAACATGGTTCAAGGTTTATTATCCCTTGATGGTCATTCATAACCTCAAGAGCTTCAAAACCATTGTTACAGTTGATGTTGCTATTCTTATCAATCAAGATGCTCTTACCTTTATCTCGCACAGTTTTTGTCACTCTTGTCCATGTTTCATCTGCTTGCCCTGTTGCTTCCTCTTTTCCTGGTTGTTTTGGGGGTGTGGTGTTCTTGGATGTTTCTGGTGGCTTGGGTTTTGGTTTCCATTTTTGAGTCTGCCGACGATCTTCACATTTGTGCCCCATTTTTTGACATGTTTCGCAAAAAGTTGGTCTCTATTCGTACTTCACATGTTGCATTATAACATCTCCCTCAACATTTCTGATGGCTATTTCATCAGTCATTGTTGTGTAATATCCACTTCAATCAGGATCCTTGCATATGATACACGAAGCTTGTTTGTTGTACATTCATCAGTCACCAAGGGTTTTCCAATGGCGCTTCCAATCTTGCTCAGACTTTTTGCCCCCCATAGGTGCAGGGGAAGTTGGGGAAGTTTCACCCATATTGGTAGAGTTCTTAGCAGGTCCCTCTTTAGATTGAACCCAGGATGCCATTCCTTCAGAATCATTGGTATATGTCGAATCGTGTAAGGTCCTTTCATCATCACTGTTTCCTTATCTTTTTGGGAGTTGAATATGAGCAGGAAATAACCGTCATCGTGATAATAAAGATCTGGTATTTTCACGAAGTTCCATGTTCTCTGCATAAAGTTCTTCACCGTGTTCATACTCAAATCATCTCCTACAACATAAAGAATTAGGGCATTATCCCAAAACCGTATTTCTGTTTCGATGTCTTCTTGTTCAATATCAATTTCAATCGTCCTGTTGACTACTTTTGGCGCAACATATTCCATTGTCAGTCCCTTGGCAGGGTTCCGGTTATCATTTATAATATCCACCCATAGTTTCCGTTCCTCCGGCTGAGTTTTTGTCACTTCTGTTGGGGTTTCTTTGATTGCATTCCCGAGTGTGGCTTCCATCTCTTTATCTGTTTTTGCTCCAGTCTCAGGCGTCTTCGAGCTAGGGTTCGGTGGTGTTGTAGTTCTTGAATCACTCTGAGGGGTTTTCAAGCTAGAAAGCGATTCCGGTGGGGGTGACGGTGGCACCGTGGTTTTCGGCCGCCCTCGTCCTTTCTTCATAGCTACTGTAGTTCATGCATATTTTTCTTGTGTTTTTGGTTTTCTTGTGTTTGTACAAAGCTTACATGTTCTCATGTAGCTTGTGTTACTCTGTTTGATCTGTGATGTCAGACTAGATGTCTTGACATTATTCTGTCAGGTGTGCTTTACTACCTTGACAGTTTTTGGGTTTGTGGTTCTTGTTGTCTGGTGTTTTTGTTTTGATTATGTTGTGTATGCCTATGATGTGTGCTAAGTTTTTTTTAACCAAAATTTGCCAAAGGGGGAGATTGCAAGTTCTGTTGTTTTTAGATTGGCAACGCTTTGGTAAAACAATATGCTGACAGCAAGATGTTAAGCCAAATTTTCTACTATGACAGACAGACATCATGTTTAGTATGATGTTGTGACATGTGCTAGGACATGTTATACCATAAAGCTAGGACATGATTGTTTTGGTATTTTTAGTATGATTTTTTAGTATGTTTTAATTCACTCATTTGCGTTATCCAAGGAGGGATATTGTGAAAACTTCTGTTTTGACAGATTTGATTGTTTTTCTTAAAAAGGATCGTGGAGCCTTTTTAGGAAACTTTGTATTGTGTTCCTATTATTGTGCAGGAGATTATGCTTATGATTTAAAGTTGATTCCTAGTGGTTTTTTTCCTCAAGATCCCAAGCCCAAGTGGACATAAGGCTATTTAAAGAGAAGACCTAACTTTATTATAAGGTGGACATTACGTGAAGTTTGAAGCATAAGGATTAGCCATGTCTTGGCAGGTATTTAGGGTTTAGTGTGTGTGATTTGTATGTCACTCATGTATCCTCGGATGCATTGAGGTAAACTGATTATTCATTATTAATTGTCAACTCTAAAGCTTTTAAGTAAGAGTAAATTGTTCTTAGTTGAAGCTTTTAAGTAAAACTAAGTATTGTACTTGGAAGGGTTGATACTTCTATTTTGGATATTTGTTGAATTGTCATTGGTTTGTGATTGATAGGAAGTGAAAGGGGGATCTCATATCTAGAGGGTGACTAGGTAGAAGTTGCACAAGGTGGTGATTAATCAAGAAGTTATAAACATGGGGGTTTAGTTTGAATTAATACTATCATAGTGCATTTCCTTCTTGGTTGGTAGCCCCCAGATGTAGGTGAGTTGCACCGAACCGGGTTAATAACTACTGATGTTATTTTACTTTTCTATCATTTAAGTTTCTACATATCTATTTGTGTGATCTAGTTGTTTTGGTCTCAGTGTTATGACATCTATCTCGATATCTGGTATCTGTGTGCCAGAATTTTAAGAGGAACCAGGATAAATCAGTTGTGTTCATTGTTCTATTTACTCTACGTCTGATATATTGTTATGTTGTACTTATGATCAGATTATGAACCAATGTTTAGAATCCTAACTTTGTTTAGAAGCATAAATGTTTTTGGCGAACACAATTTAACCCCCTTTCTTGTATATTTTCCTCACCTTCAGTCGAGTCCACAACACAAGAAAAGAAATTCACTATTAGTAGCTTAATACACTTAGACTTACAAGCAACGAGAAATCCTATGCTTATTTCACCAATGCTCACTAAACATATAACCTTTCAATTTGATCTAGAACATTATAATATGACTAATTAAGTTATATTAGAAGAACAAGTTCACGTTCAATGCTAGACAAAGGTTCTTCAACTCGTTATTTGCATTTTTCTCTTTAATAGTTAGAAATTTGTTTAATGATCCTAGTTCTTCAACGGTCCCTTCCTTCACCTCTAGTTCATTTTGCAAAATATTATTTACATTGCAAACAAAATTAGAGGTGGAAACAAGGGCGGTTGAATAACTACAATCATTAAATAAAGTTCTAACAATTAAAGAACAATATACAAATAACAAACTGAAGAATTCTTGTCTAGAATTGAACGTGTACTTGTTTTCTAGTATAACTTTATCTATCATTTTATAATATTCTAATGCAATCTGAAAAGTTATAAATTCAATAAGCGATTGGAAAAATACTCAAACCACATAAGATATAATAAATTCATCTTTTAAACAAACATTAACAACAATATTTATTAACAATAACCCATAAACAACATACACGATACAACAAACATATCAACTCATAGAATGTTTAAGAAACATACATGTCCCATAAACCATAACTTTTTGCAACACTCACTTTAGCTTATTCCTCGTTATTAAAATAAGGATCTCTACCTACAAGTAAAAAAAATAAAAAGTTCAAACATCATGAAACAAGTTATTGAAACATAAGCAATAATACACAAACAGATTTTGAAACATAAACTATAGTGAAGAAGAACCTGTAAAGTAGTCATTTGCTAAGATTTGATACAAAATGTATCCTTCGAAGAATACGAGTTGGCTACATAAGTTTGGAGTTTCCGTATGGGAGAGACGAGTGGCAAAGATGTCAGAGTTTTGTTTTGAGAGAGACAAGTGAAAGAGATGTTAGGATTTTGTTTTAAGAGAGACGACTGTAATGTATTCAAGATCAAGATGATTTCTCTTATATATAAATAAGTAACACCTTTCATCACAGTTGACAATACGAGCCGTGATGAGATGCTTGCAACTCACACCACGATTGATTATAAAAACTATGGTGATATACAAGGTCAAGCTCATAATGTCACGATAAATGAAAAATTATTGGCGTTAGGATTCAGACTCTTTCGCTCCATGTATATTTCACTACGGTTGGCACCTATAACCGTTGTGAAATGTCCTTTAGTACATAAAAAAAAACGTCCAAAAAAGAACTATTACCATTGATAACAGGAAGACCGTTGTAAAATGGCTGTTACGAAAGATCTATTTTGTAGTAGTGGTAACTCTGGAATTTTCCTCTTGAATAATATCTTTGAATTCGTCCAAAATTAATACAACATATGTTGAATATTTGATTTGTTCCTTTGTTTTTTAATTCAAATTCAAATTTAAAACTTTTTTTAAATATGAATTAAACTCCATCCTACTGTCAAACAAATCCTATAATCATATTGTTAAATCAATAACAATAAAATCTTTGACCAATCTTTTATAGAACACACTTTAAAACGCAACATTCTGGTGCCTGTTGCACAAGGCCTAGATGTCGTACCAACATGCTGGAGCATCGCGTCCAACATGTAACCTTTCTATAGCTTCATACAGCTTGAGCAAACTAGACCAATTTTGATCACTTGGACACTTCTCCGAGTTGTTGTTTTGCTAAAATGCAGTCAATTCGAAGGATCAATCCCATGGAAACAACAATTATTCTAGTGTTAGTCTCACCTCCATTACAGATTGTTGATTTATTTATGAAGACGTATTCCATTAAACGTTTTTTATTATTAATTGTCAAACTCTTAATGCTCTCTGTTAATTCATCTTGAATTTGAAGAAAAATATTAAATATTATTATTATTATTATTATTATTATTATTATTATTATTATTATTATATTGTACTCTGTTTGAGTAATTTGATCTTTATTTTTTATTTTTTTTAACATATGATATATTCTGATGTAATTCGTATTCCGTACGTTTTTGCTCGTTCTATTAAAATCTTAAGTCAAAGAATTTTTTTCTTCTATATGTTTTTATATGTTCACCATCGTTACCATTTAATACATTATTTTGTTGACTCAATATTATCCATGCTAAGTTATTGCTAAATTATTTCCAACTGCCCCCATTGATATACCCTTTGTTGCCATACATGATCTATCACTCATAGAAATTTGGGCATATTAATACTGTTTCTGTCACAGAGTTAGTGAAGAAGGAACCAATAGAGAATCGATATTGAGGTTAATGCTATCAATAAATATATGATTACAAAATAAGATATCAATCAATATTAGATTACAAAATAAGATTTTATATATATATATATATATATATATATATATATATATATATATATATATATATATATATATATATATATATATATATATATATATATATATATATATATATATATATATATATATATATATATATATATATATATATATATATATATATATATATATATATATATATATATATATATATATATATATATATATATATATATATATATATATATATATATATATATATATATATATATATATATATATATATATATATATATATATATATATATATATATATATATATATATATATATATATATATATATATATATATATATATATATATATATATATATATATATAAAGAGATTCGAGTGATTTAGATAATCTTCATATCTTAAACACTATTGCATAAAGTTGCATATAATTTGGATATACTCCTATTAAATAAATATATCTCTAAATAATGTTAAATTGTCAACAGATTTGTTTGAATATAATTTGTGTTGCTAATGGCTCTTTCCTTGTCTAGAAAAAAATAATTATTATTATGTTGGTTCACTAAATTTTTTATATTATCATATTATTATCCAATATATGATGGAGCTAGCAACTTAGACAATAATATTACGAGAAATTCATGTTCGGTCATAACCCAATAAATTATTATTTGGACAGACACATAAACTTATATATCATTTAAATATTATAAAAATATACACTATTAAATTTTTATATTTTTTATATTATGAGTGTGTTCAAATTTTGAGTTTATATTTTATTTTTTTATTTTTTATTTTATGAGTGTGTTCAAATTTGAGTTTAAACATTGTTAGTGTTTTTAAATAAATTCTTTGGTATTCTAGAGTTTGGTGAAACATTTATATCTCATTAATAAAATTTAGAGTTTAACAGTAGTGCACTGTCAGAGTAAGACAGTTTTACACATACAAACAATCAAAATGTTTATAATTGTCATGTAATATTAGTATTTTTAAAATAAAAATATATTTTATTCTGATACATGGTTGTAATTGGTTGACAGTGTAAAATATTTTACAATGCCAGTGTATTTCCTTTTTTCTCTAAAATTTATTTAAAATTTAAAATTATTTTGAAATAAATAATCGAGGAAAATTACTTAACATTGAATAAATTGATGTAGTACATGGCAAATAAACTCCATAATATAATAGTGTTATTTTTTTTTCACCAATGTTATGTTTACACCAATATTATACACTTTATTATATGTATTATTCATAAATACGGTGAACATTGAACAATGCATGAATAATGTCATGTGATTATAGGGCGAAGCCAGAAAAATTATGAAGTCTGGATAAAAATGTAAAGACCGCAAATTTGTTGGAATTCAACAACGATCTATAGTGAATGCTTCTCAATTTTGATCTCAATATTGTTATGTAATGGCAAAGAACAAAAACAATAACATGTTTAAAGAAGATGAGTATGAATTGCAGAGTAACTCTCTACCCACAACTGTGAAATTTTATTATCACTTTGCAAGTGCAAAATTGTGATTATCAAACTTGATTATTTACAATGATAAAAGTTTCTCCCTATTTATAGATTTATGTTAACTTCCATCTCAAGTTAAAACCCAAACTATAAAATCTCAAAAATATCTAATCTAATCTAATCTTTCTAAATCAAATCTAATTTTTCTAAAACAATGAATTACATATTTAACACACCACCTAATTTATTGTGTCTAAACTATCCACATTCATCATAGATCTTAGCTTCTTGAACACTTCGACTGACACTCCCTTCGTCATGATGTCTGCAATCTGATTCTTAATTATGCAGTGTTCCAAGTTCATCTTCCCTTTTTCCACCTGTTTTCAAAGATAATGAAACATCATTTCGATGTGCTTGCTTCGACCGTGTGCTATTGGATTCTTCGCCAAGTTGATAGCTGGAATGCTGTCGATCTTCATGGTAATTTCTCCATGACTCTTCGATGTGATCTCTTCGACCAAGTTTACCATCCATGTTGCTTGACATGCACAAAGAGAAGTAGTCATGTACTTTACTTCTCATGACGACAATACAACTACTGATTCCTTTGTCGAACTCCAAGCAACTGGTGCACCATCTAACATAAACACATAGCCAGCTGTGGATTTTCTATCCTCAACATGACTACACCAACTTGAGTCAGTTTATCCCACTATCTTGCATTCTTTTTCTTCATCAACTGCAGGAAACAAAATGTCATAGTCGAGAGTTCCTTTCAGATACCTCAGTATCCTCTTCGACGCTACTAGGTGTGATATCTTTGGCTTCTGCATGAATCTACTTACCATACCCACACTGTATGTTGAGTCAAACCTTGTATGACAAAGGTATCTAAGTGACCCAATAAGTCTTCTATATTGGGTTGGGTTGACATCATCTTCATTTGAATCTTTCGACAGTTGCAATATGGTCTCAGCTATAGTCGAAGTTAGGTTGCAATCTTGCATCTCAAATCTCTTGTGTATTTGACCTGCATATTTTCTTTGGTGCATCATCAAACCTCTACTACTCTTGTAGAATTTGATTCCAAAGAAGCATGGGATATTTCCCAATTCTGACATTTCAAACTCCTCACTTATGTCATGTTTAAAATCTTCGATCTCATTTTACAACTTCTTGTTATCAACAGGTCATCGACATAGAGACATATTATAAGCAATTTACTATTTCTTCTCCTTACATATACTCCATGCTCAGTTCTGCACTTCACAAATTTTTTTCTCCCTTAGAAAATTGCCGATCTTCTTATTCCAAGCTCTTGGAGCTTGCTTAAGTCCATACAGGGATTTATGCAGCTTGTACACCTTTCTTTCCTCGCCTTGTTTCACAAACCCAGCTAGTTGTGCAACATAAACTTCTTCATCTAAGGAGTCATTAAGGAATGCATATTTCACGTCCATCTGACATGTGTGCCAATTGTTCATATTTGCTAGACCAACAACCAACCTGATTGTTTCAATCCTAGCAACAGATGCAAAAACTTTGTCGAAGTCGATTCCTTCCTTCTGAAGAAATCCTTTCACCACAAGTCTTTCCTTATGTTAAGTTAATTCTTCTTTAGGATTCACCTTCACCTTGTAAACCCACTTCACATCAATTTCCTTCTTTCCTTGAGGCAATTCGACAAGTGACCAAGTGTTGTTGAGTTCGATGGAGTCTATCTCCTCATTCATTGCTTTCACCCACTTCGAATCTTTCAATGTCTTAGCTGCATTGACTGGTTCAACATCTACATAGAAAGCATAATGTACCAGCTCGGCCTTTTCATCGACCACGTCATCTGATGTAATCACACATTCTTGTAACCTTGAAGGAATATGTCTTGTTCGTCGAGGTCTGTTTGGGCCTGCTTTATCTCTGACTTGTTCCTGTCGAACTTCTCTTTTGACTTCAGTGACTGGTTCTTCATAAGAGATTCTCACTTAATCCTTCTTGACATTCTCAGTCCAATCACATTTTTTAAGCTCATCTATGATTACGTCCCTGCTGATCACTACCTTCTTATTCATTGGGTCAAACAGCTTGTAACCTCCATTCGAATGATATCCTATCAAAATCATTTGATTCAACTTATCATCAAGCTTCCTTCTCAACTGATTTGGAACATTTCTATCTGCTATAGATCCAAACACCTTCAAATGACTAAGGCTAGGTTTGACACCAAACCAACATTCTTCTGGTGTGATTCCTTCAAGCTTCTTCTTCAAACATCTGTTTAATATGTATATTATTGTCGAAACCAATTCTCCCCATAATTCTTTGGGCATATTCTTCCCACTCAACATACTTCTCACCGTGTTCATGATGATTCTGTTATTTCTTTTTGCTGTGAAGTGTAGGGTGACACCACCTCATGTACAATCCCTTCTTTTTCACATAATCCATCAAACTCTTTCGACACATACTCTCCACCACCATCAGTCCTCAGAATTTTCAGCTTTCGACCACTCTGTCTTTCAACCATAGATTTTAATCTTACAAATACCTTGATCACATCACTTTTCTTCTAGATGAGGTAAGTCCACGGCTTTTGACTGTAAACATCTATAAACGTGACAAAGTATCTGTTGCCTGCAATCGAATCCACCTGGATTTGACCACATAATCAGAGTATATGACTTCTAGAATTGCCTTCGAGTTCCTTCCTGCATCCTTGCTGAAGCTATTCTTGTATTATTTTGACTGAACACACTTTTCACAGACTTCACTTGGAATGTCGATTTCAGGTAATCCTGAAGCCATATTTCTTCTCTTTAGCTCTCTGATATCATTGAAGTTGAGATTTCCTAGTCGAAAATGCCATAACCATTCATCTTTGCTGGCTGCAGTTACTAGGCACTTGTGCTCCATCACATTGAGTTCAATCTTGAAGGTTCTATTCTGAGACATTGGAGCTTTCAAGATCAACCTACCACCTGCATCTAGAACTCTCATCATCTTGTCTTTAACAACTACCTTGTAGTTCTTTTCGAGTAGGTTACTTTTCATGCTTGGTATATATAGCACATTGGAAATTATTGTTGCTTGTCATCCTTCCTCATGATCTGAACATCACCAACACCTTCAGCTCCTAGAGTGTTGTCATTTGCAAACTTCACCGTGTTCTTCGACGAGGGCTTCATGTTGACAAACCAATATTTTCTTCCAGTCATATGTGATGAGCAACCTGAGTTCAAGTACCACTGGTCCTGGAATCTCTCTTCGTCTCTTGTTGTGACCATCTGCAACATTTACTCTTCTTCATGTTTTGCCCGCTTTGCATTAGTTTCTTGATTCTTCTTCTTTTCTGGACAATCACTAAAATAATGAACATACTTCTGATAATTGAAACACTAAATGTGACTTTTGTCAGTCTTTCGACCACCACCTCTTCCTATACCTGCAACACCACCTCTTTGGTTGCCTTGATTGCAGGGTTTTCTCTAATTCGATCAGTTTCTTTCATGCTGATTTAGACTAGTGGAATTGGTGTAGCCTCCTCTACCTTTGTTGACATTCCAACTTCCTTTGCCTTTCCTTTCTTTTTTTGACTGCGTCTGCAAAGCCATATCACTCTTCAACTTTCTTGCAGCTCTTTCAACCATCTTTGTTCATGAGACTCAAGCGTCCCTTGAAGCTCTTTCTTTGTCAATAATGACAAGTCTTTCGACTCTTCTATGGCTACTACCACGTGGTCGAATTTTGGAGCCAATGACCTTAAGATGTTTGACAAAACTGATCTTGATGTCAACACTTCTCCATATACCTTGATTTGATTCACCAACTTTGTAACTCTAATGAAGAAATCTGTTATACTTTCATTATGTTCCATCTGAAGTAATTCATAAGTCCTTTTGTGAATTTGTAACCTCACATCTTTCACTTTCTCTATGCCTCCAAACGATTTTTCAAGAATCTCCCAAGCTTCTTTTGCTGATTCTACATCACTAACCATTTCAAAGTTATCTGGATCAACACATTGATCGATTATAAAGAGAGCTTTATAATCTTTCTTCTTCAATTCTTTATATGTTGCTTTCTCCTGATCTGTCGCAGTTTCTACAAGCGGTGATAATCCCTCCTTCAAAAGATCCCGAAGATCTTGGTAACAGAAAACCACCTTAATCTGCTTGCACCAATTCTCATAATTATCTGTCTTGAGAATTAGAAGATTTGCTGGAAAGTGACCGTTCGGGTGATTCATCGCCATCATAGTTGTTCTTCCCTCGAATCAAAATTGGATCTGTAGATACCAGATGTTGGAATTTAACCATGATCTATGATGAATTCTTCTCAATCTTGATCTCAAGATTGTTATGTAATGACAATGAACAAAAACAAGAACATGTTTAAAGAAGATGAGTATGAACTGCAAAGTAACTCTCTGCCCACAACTGTGAAATTTTATTATCACTTTGCAACTGCAAAACCGTGATTATCAAACTTGATTATTTACAATGATAAGGGGTTCTCCCTATTTATAGATTTAGGTTAACTTGCATCTCAAGCTAAAACTGAAACTATAAAAGCCCAAAAATATCTAATCTAATCTTTCTAAATCAAATCAGATCTTTCTGAATCAAATCTAATCGTTCTAAAATAATGAATTACATATTTAACAAAATTCACATTGCATATAATTTATAAATAGTCATCAATCAAAATAAAATAAAGACATTATTTTGTCAACAAAAGTATAAATTAAAATAAAAGAGATGAAATATAACCTTACAATAGCGTGTTAAATAAAATCAGGAGGCAAATGTCCTTTTTGAGACTTCTTTACGATGAACGTTTGAATGATATAAATATCATCAAGTAACTTGAACATCTCCCGCTCGGTGTAACATACAATCAAGTTATTGAATCATACATCGTTGATCTTATTGCACAATTTATACTTGATAATCTCCGTTGCTGAAAAGGCTCTTTCAATGGATGTTGTCGACACCGTCAATATCAAAGCTAACTCAATAAGTTTGTAAACCAATGGAAATACCAATTTTTAAAACTAAGATAGCCATATCCAACTTGAGGTTGATTCTAACATAGAACATCATTTCATGTGATTCATAATGGTTCATGAAATTAGCAGAAAGTTAACAACATAATTTTATTTGCTAACTACTATGACTAGAAACTAAATTTAAAAAAAAAAAACAAATTTTTAGTTAACATAAATTGAACCATATAACTTATATAAAGTGAACATAAATTAAAATATTGAATCTCATGTAACGTAAAGTGAAATAATCAATAACAACAATTCAACACCATAATTCTTAAGAAATAGAAGCGAAAAAGGAAAAGAAACTTGGTTGAGGTCATTTATCAAACAACTAATATGCAAGTTGCAAAACGGTGGTAACGACAACAACTTGATATTGATTCATAAACCACAACCTGCAACAACAACACTCATCAACAACAACAATAATTCAACATCTGAAGTAAAAGAATTGAAGCAAAAAGAGACGAGAAATTAGTTAAAGTATTCTATCGAACACCTTGCGGGAAAGACTAAAAGTTGTATTTTATGCATTTTTAACAGGTAAACATTCATCCACTTAGCTTCATAATGTTGTATGCTAATATTTATAATCCATACTAAAACCATAAAATTAAAACTGACTCGAAATTCTGTCGAAAAATTAACTCGAAACTATGAAAACAGACATGTAAAGAGTAGCTTACCATGAAAAAATTTGGGCAAGAGTCTGGACATGTGTCCAGTCTAACCGGGCCTTAAAACTGCCCATGGATGAATAATAACATGTGCGCGAGCGGTGTTTGTGCACAGTACATGAACAATTTTTTATAATAAAATAAAGTTGGTTAATTAAACATAAAAAATGGTTAATGAAATGATGAAGTTGGTTAATAAACGTCCAGATATTAAAAATAGTTTTTACAGTAAACAAAAGTAATTAATGAAAAGTCAAAAATTGATTAATGAAGTGATAAAGTTGGTTAATAAACGCTCAGATATTAAAAATAATTTTTAGTAGTAAAACAAAGTTAGTTAATGATATGTATAATGTTCGTTAATGAAATGATAAAGTTGTTTAATCATACAGTTTTATATCAATACTCCTTAATTTCAAAAAAATAAATAAAACAAAAATAATTTAAACAATTTTGATAAAATAATTTTATAAAAATATTTTAAATAAAAAAGTATTTTATTTTTATAATAAAATACTATTCGTTGTGTATATGGTGTATCTATAGATTTAATGTAAGAATATCGTTATTCTATTTTATTTATTTATTATAAAAGCATTTTCTCCCTTTTCTTTGAAATCAAATTTTGAAACAACTTTAATTATTCAAGAGGTCTTTGCACTATTTTAAAATAGATGTATTTAATATGAATTTTTCAAAAATGATTTAGAGAAAAAATGTACTATTTTTAATAAAAATAAAATAGAAAACATGAAATATTTTATTAAAATTTACTACAAATAAAAAGTTAAAATATTTTTTTTGTTCCTTTAGTTATACAACGAGATTTATTTTGGTCCCTTAACTTAAAAAAAGTCTATATTGGTTCCTTGACTCTTAAAAACGTTCCATATTAGTCCTTTTTGTTCTATTAGCGACAGAAAAATTTAAAAATCCGTCGATAAATTCGCCGCTAATTAGACAAAAAAGACTAATTTAAAATGTTTTGAAGAATTAAGGAATTAATATGGATCTTTTTAAAGTTAAGGGATCAAAATAAACTCTAAAATATAGTTAAGAGACAAAAAGTATTTTCCCAAATAAAAATGTTCATCTTTACATCAGATTTATATTAAAAGTTTTTTGTAATGGATATTTAAACTAAAAGAGTTTGTAATTAATTTTCTAAACTTATTAATAGTTTATAATTAAGATACTAAACTAAAAAAAAAAGTATTTAATCAGATATGCAACCTTCCATAGGGTTTTAAAATTTTAACTTTTTGTAAATCTACCTTAAAAAAATTAAATTATTTAAGAGTTCTGATACCTAATTAAAAAATTTTAAGACGACGAATAATTTTTTTAATTATTATTTATATTTGTGACATGAATATTACGTGACAACTTTTTTTATTATTTTTTTTATTTGTGACGTGAATTTCATGTGACTAAATATTTATATTTTTTTATTGTATATTATTTTAATTAAAAATTATTTTAATTTTTTAAATTTTATAGTTAATATTTAATATTTATTTTAATTTTATTGTTGTTTTCAGTTAATATTTATTATTATTTTTTATTATTAAATTTCATAGTGAAGTGCAACCCATGTCACTAATATAAAACATATTTTCATTGTGGCATGCAAATCACGTCACTAATTAGTGACAGGGGAATCACATGAGAAACAATTTAATTAGTGTCAGATATACCGTGCAAAATCATATTGGTAAAGGTGGATTCCCACGTGAAAACTAAGTCACAAATTAGTGACGTGGGAATCACATGGAATTTTGTTATTTGCGACGTGAGATCTATGTCACAACTTTGTGACCTGTTTTCCACGTGGGAAAATGTTCCCACCATTGCATTTCCGACGTGTTTTACCCACGTTGCAAATGTTGCTCAGTGAAGTGATTTTTGGGTTAGTGACGTGAAAATCATTTGAAAAAATGCAATGTTTCTTGTAGTGTATAAACAATTTTTTTTCTCTTATTCAAATCAAGAATGCACTAAGTATTCATGTATTTTTTTACAAGTCAAATATACTATCTCAATTTGATGTGTTTAAATAACATTATTTTAAATATACTTTTTTTCAACATAAAAATAATATTGTTATATTCTAAAGATTAGCGGAATATATACTTTTTATCAACAATATATTAGTATTTTTAAATGCAGATATTATAGTTATATGTATAATAGGCAAGAAATGCTCGAGTACAAAGAGCGAAGGAGGTGAAGCAAGCCAATGTCATAGAATAAGAGAAACTAAATTGCAACTTACACTACTATCAAAAACACATATAACAATAGTTGAAAAATAAATATAATGACAATTGAACGTCTATTGTTAAATAACGTATGATTATAAATGTGTTATTTACAATCACATTCTATTGTCCGTTATAGTAAATTGAAAAGTGTGTTACCTATAATCACCGTTGTTTTAAATAACCGTGTAGGGTTCGATATCCATTAGCTCCTATTTTGGCATTTATTATTATGAATATCGCTATACCTATAACAACGATTGTATTAAACAACCGTTGTTAAATTATTTGTTTATTTAATATATATATTTTTTCTTACTTTACAGAATTCCCTATTTTTTAACCTGAATTTTTTTAAATCGTGTCAGACCAGAAACAACAACACACTCATTTGTGAATCGCATTAGACTAAAAAATGTATTACACCAAAGACAAAATTGCATTAAGAACTAAAAGTTGTATATTATGTCAAAACAATAAATGCATAAAACAACCTATAATTTACACATCATTACATCAAATAATAATATCTCGCGCCTTTGTGTCTTTGACTTTAAAAACATATAATTTCAAATGATAATATTTGTTAGTAAATAACCTTAGAAATTATACCTTACAATAAATTATGAATAAAGATTAAAAAATACTTACTTGTTAATTTTCCCTTATGTCTTCTTGATGATCGTTACGAATAGCATGCACATCATCTATATCAACTTTTTCATATGATGTATGAACTTGTGTTGCATAAGAAAAAGTGCAAGGAATATCAAAATTTTCATCATTATGAGGAATATATTTTGTTTGGAGAATAATTGACCATCTCCTTGATAAGTCTGAAGGGTCTATCACATAAAAAAAACTTGTTTTACCTGTGTAGCCCTGATGAATGGTTCGATCATATAAGTTGTCTTGCCAATATCAACCTGTGTGAATCCTAACTCATTAATTTGTACACCATTGTCATTGGAAACCTGCTTGAATTTAAATAAAGGTGCTTTGAAAATAACATAATCAATATCCAAAATCTCATCAATGATACCATAGAACACTTAAGATGTCAATATAGAATTCTTATCTTTCGAACTAGAGAAATACATGGATTTAGCCTCAATCATAACCCTAATTTTTTGCATTGTACTACGATCATCTTTTTCTTTTGTATAAAAAGAAAAATTAGAAATATCGTATGCAGTTCAAGTTATCACATTAAATTTTGGCATGTACGACAACCATTTTATTATTTCGGATACACTATCATCATTAGAAATTCTTTCACTAAACAAACTTATGAATTTCTTGTTATGCTCTATCAACAACCACATGTCACTCATTTGAGGATAATTTTTCTTCATAACTCTTTTGTGAGTAGCTATGTAAGGCTGAGCTTCATCAAGATTATTCAATATATAGAAATGTGCTACAAAAATTACATCCTGAGTCATTGAATTAACATTTAAGCCTTGAGTACCTCTACATCTATATCTGCCAGCATGATGGGATTTTGGAATTCCTATAGACTTTGTTTCCACACAAAAAATAGTTTGACCAAAATTCAATAGTTTCTTATGTGATGTACCTTTCAACAATCGAAGCTTCCGGTCGGTGATGATTCTTCGTATATCCATTAAATATCTTCATCTATCTCTTTATTGGATACATCCACCTTAAATAAACTGAACCACAAAATCTAATCTCTCTACTATATGAACAAATCATTGAACCATAATGTCAAAAAAACGGTGGAGGAAAATACATCTCCAATCGACACAAGATTAATGCAACCTCATCTTCTTTTTAATCTAATTTTTTGAAATTAAGAACATTATTACATATAGTATTGAACAATAAGCACAATCTGGTTATAGTCACTCATATATTTTTTGTAAGGATGTCATAAATAGCCACTAGTAGAAGTTGTTGCATCAAGACATGACAATCACGAGATTTTAAGCCAATTAATTTGAGATCTTTCATTGATATAAGTTTCTTGATATTTGATGAGTAACATTGGGAAACTTTGATACCATGCAAATACTAGCAAAAACTTTTCTTTTCCTTTTTAGATAGAGTGTGACATGTCGGAGGAGAATAAGTTCTTTTCCTCTATCTTCTAGAGCCAACTGTTGTCGTAAACCCATTCCCACCATATCTAAACGCGAATTCTTACTATTTTCATTCTTCCCTGGAATATTTAAAAGTGTTCCTATCAAACTATCACACACATTTTTCTCTACATGCATCACATCAACACAATGTCTTACATCGGGGATAGACAAATATGGAAGATCAAAGAACACCGATCTCCTTTTTCAAATATTTCTCAACAACACCTTTTTTATTCTTTCCAAAGACAATAGTAAGGTGTTCTTGTCGTTGATAAACTTCATCATTAATTAAAGGTTTAGGAGCAATTTTAAACTCTCTCTCTCTCTCTCTCTCTCTCTCTCTCTCTCTCTCACTCTCTCTTTCTTTCTCTCTCTCTCGCTCCATTAAAAGCCTTTTGTAATCTACGATAAGGATGATTGGAGTTTAGAAATATCTGATCCCTAAGGTAAACAATCTTTATTCCAAACTCAAGTTGATGAAACCAGGTATTAGTTCACATATAGGACACTACCTATCATAATCGTTACTTATATCAACTGTTGTGATATTTAGATTTAGGTACTCAATTCAAAACCCATCAATATCAATTTATTTGGAATGTAAATAACATTTCATCATGGATAAAATATATAACCATTGTTAAAAGTACCCAGAGTTTATTACATAATATGTAAATGCTTGTTTTTCCATACACCTCACTAAAGAAATACAACCATTTAAATTGATAAATAATTATATAATCTGAAAATTAAACTATTCTTGAAAACCAACTTAAACAAACCATTGTTTTCCAAATTGCATGAGTCTCATCATTCATTTCCCACTCTTTAACATATAGAATATGGTTCAATGGTCTAAGTCCTTCATGACATCGATTCCTTCTATTCAAGTTTAATTTGAATAACATCAATTTAGTGGCTAAATCTACCTCATCATCGTCGCTTATCATTGTGATTGTTATGGTGACTTATCATCATAACAATCACGATGATAAGGTAGACTTACCCAATAAATTGATGTTATTTAAATTAAACTATAAGAGAAGATATAGATGTAATGAAAGAATCAGGTCATTAAATCACATTCTATATGTTAAATAGCGTGAGATGAATGACGAGACACATGCAATTCGGAAAACATTGATTGATATAAGTTAGTTTTTAAATACTATTTAAGTTTCATATTATAAGTTTCTATGCCAATTTAAATAAAATGTATTTTCAATGAAGGGTGTGTGAAACAAACAATCTACATAGCATATAATAAAATCAACTTCATCTACTGCGCAACTTGCATAAGAATTTAAAGAACAAAACATTGCTAAGTCACAAGAAGTCTCTTTCTTGTGACTTAACAATTTATGTTCTTGTTCTAAAAAACATTAATCAACAACAACAACATACAACAACACTCCAACATGCAACAAAATAAAAATAAAAAAGCTTCAAGAGCGCACGTTATAATAAACAACAACACCAAATTACAAAGTTTTGAAAATATTAATCAACAACAATAACATACAACAACAACATATAACAATACAAGATATAATAAAATGTTTCAAGAATGCACCTTTTTTTAATCTAATCGTGGAATTGAAACAAATTATAAAGTTCATCTAGTTTATGATGCTATAAAAAAGAAGTACAAGGTGAATGAAGTTTAGACAATAGCTTCATAATTCTTGTATTTTTTTTCATAGCAACTCAAACCATATGTACCATAGCCAAAGTATACATTTTGTTAAGGTGGTGAAGACGAATCTGAAAAAAATGAGAACATTCAACAAATGAAAAAGTGAGAACCCATTTTTAACAAGAAACGTAAACAAAATTGAAGTATAAGTTTAATGAACGAACCTCAAAGTATCGATTGGTGAAGACATATGAAGGTTGAAGTATGTTTAAATAGTGACATGGATGTTAGGGTTATGCTGCGAGAAAAAAGAGCGATATATGTTAGGGTTTTCTTTTGAGAGAAACGATTGTTATGTACTGAATGACAAACACTTTCGCTTATATATTAAAATCCCTTTTCATCACGTTTGACAAGAAAAATTGTGATGCAGTTATTGGACTTTTCACCACGTTTGTTTTAGAAAACCGTGGTAATAATTAAAAACATTTAATTAAAAAATAAAAACTTATATAGGCGCATGAAATTCGAGATATAACCATGAAATTTTAATTCTGATAGAAAAACAAAAACAACCTTTGCTCTTCCCAAAAGAGAGAAACGACTATAATGATTGAAAGTTTTCTTCATTTCTCAAAATGGTCACACGTCATTCAAGAATATCAACCATCAGAAGTAATCATTGTAAGCATTAAATCACCAAATATTTTATCTTCAAACTCTTCTATAAATGCACACTTTCATATACTGAATTTTGCCATCTTCAAACTATTCTTCTTAACTTCATCTGAGAAGGCTAAGAGCATTATCTCAATAGAAATCACTGTTGAGAACAAAATCATCACCACAATAAAATACCATCAGCAGTCAACTGAGGAGGTCCATCCATTTGGGTCGACTGCTGTCAGGGATGCACTAAGGGTGAGGAAGGCCAAGAAGAAGAAGAAGAAGATGCTGAAGAAGAAGAAGAAGATGTCGAAGAAGAAGAAAAGAAAGGTGTCGGGGAAGAGTGTTTACTATGACTCAAATGAGGGTAATGAGTAGCGAGACATAGATTGAGAAGATTCATGTAGTGCTAGAGGATATTGTTCTGATGTGAAAAAAATTATGTAATCCAAGAATCTTGTACTCTTTTCTTTTGATCAATGGAAATATGAAGAAAAGCTAAACCATATCGAAAACCTAAAGCATACTCATAACAACAATATAACTCTAATGAATCTGGTTTGCTGGTTTTCTAGTTCGCTTATGACATGTTATGAAGGAAATAATGAATCTATTTTGTTTTAAATTTATCAGGAAAACCTTTAACCACAGTTGTTATATCCAACTGTATTGAAACGTTGATCTTATTACAATGGTTGAAAAGTAAAACTGTGGTTAAATAGTTTTCAATTTTTTTAATTATTTATGAACTTAAGTGACACGCGCTTTTTGTAATAGGAAAAATGGAAAAAAAATGTAGTTGTTTGGATTCAAGCTCATAACACTTACTTTGTCACCACGATTTTTTTATCTCAACCATAATTAAATAACTTTCAAAAATAATAATAAATATATATCAGGCGCATCCAGTTTGCAATATTACAACGGTGGAAAGTATAATTGTAGTAGTATTATGTTACCAAAGGTGTATTTTGTAGTAGTGATGACATCTAATATTTTTGCGTATTTCAAATTAGCAAAAAGTCTCTTGAACCTTGAAATTATTGGAAATTACCATAACACTTTAGCAGGACGCTTCTTGTTAACATTGTCATTTTCATCACCATTGTTGTCATTTAACTTGTAACGCGACTCCCCATATTTCGGGCATTGATCCAAATTTTCATACTCTTTTATGTATAATATAAACTCATTAGAGCATGCATGTATTTTGATATACTTCAAAACCATTGAACACAATATATTCTTGGCCTCATAAAAACGATCCGGCAAATTGTTATCTTCTGATAGTATTTATTTCAACAAATCAAGCAATTCTGTGAAACTTTTATCCGACCACCCACTTTTTGCCTTTAGATTAAACAATTTTAACAATGGAGACAATTGTGAAAAACTTGTTCACCCATATATAAAGGCACATCCTTATCACTACATAAAATATAAAAAATATGGGCTTCCATAAAAGACAATTCTCCAATATCACAAATCATATCTTCTAGTTGATCATTTGTATCGTCATCAACTTCATGCATTTGTGACGTTGCATTTCAATTTTTATCTACTTCTCTATGTCATGTCCATGTTGTATAATTTTGACATATTCCATCACAACATAGGTGATGTAATATTTCTTTCTTTGAACATTTTTTGATATTCAAACAATTAACACAAGGACAATAGAAAAGACCATTATTGATGGGAAGATTTTGTTTCGCAAATTTAAAGAATTCAATAACTTCTTTATCATACACCCGACCTAACCAATCAACTTTCATCCAACTACGATCCATAACAAATTCTGAAATCTATATCAAAAGACTAATGTGAATGACACACTGCTACACATACAACATACTTATATGGTTATATGCATACCAATATATCCATCACAACAATATAACACCAAAACCTAAAGCATATTCATAACCAGCCTCTACAATTCATGACATCATCAACAATCTAACAATTTCATTTGAAAAGCCAAAACCTAAAGCATATTCATAACCAGATTTCTTTATTCATTTGCAATAAGGTTATAAAAACAAACATAGTCTTATAACAACAAAAACATCACAATGTGAGAACATGACACATGACAACATCACATAGCCTCATAAAAACAAAACATCACAAAATCTGAATAAAACTAAAACACAATAATCCAATTGCAACAAAATGAAAATTCACACCGCATAAAGGAAAACCTCACCACAATGCAAGAGAGACCAAACAATGAACAATGAACACAGAAAGGAAACATGTCGTACTTCGAAGAGGAGGAAGAGACTAAGAAATGAATGAAGATGGTGAAGATTGGGCATTCAAAGAAATGAAGGAAGATGGACATTTCGCTATCACTATCGTCTGGTTCGCTAGAGCATATGTTATGAAGGAAATAAAGAACCTGTTCTATTTTAATTTTGTAGGAAATACCAACCATAATGAAATATGGCACAAATAACCATAGTTGGTATAAACAATCATAATTAGAAAAAATTTCAATTTTAATTTAACAGTATATGTTAAGGGACACAGTTAATGCTGTGATTTGAAGCTTGTAACTCTTAATCTATGACCACAGGTTATTATGAACCATGATGGAAAGTCTTTTAATAATATAAAAAAATCAAGCGCGTTAAAAATGAGATATTCTACGGTTGACATAATGGTCGTAGTAATATGGTGTTATCAAATGTATATTTTGTAGTAGTGCAAATAAAAAATATAACAAATATATGAGTATCAACCACACCAAATCATCCTAGTAAAAGAGAAGAAAACAATCAAATATAGTATCATATAGGAAGGAAATAAAGTTAGATCTCGACCTATAGGAACTACGGTCAACAAAAAACCAAAAACACCATAAAGTACTAAGAACACTTCGTCATAGGAGTCAATCAAATACTCTTAAACTGCTATTAACTCAAATGGAGAATATGGTTACTAAACCACTTAGAGAGATCACAAGAGGTTGTCACATACCAACCTAGGCATCATTTTAAGCAAGTAAAAGGCTTTTACCTTCCACCTTATCCACTATAATAAACATATTTGTAAAGACAACATTGTTAAGAGATTTCTGTGACGATCGTACCACTAAGCCTAAAATTACAAAAAGACCATATATAATCTTACATATCTCACACAATGAAATAAAAAACTCAAAAAGACACAAGAGATCTATGGTAGAACTAAACACTATCGTAACCATTTAAAGATCATATATAACAAGGAGGCTATCAACTCACAAATTACTAACATATGGAAAACAAACTCATCCAATCCCAAACACATAGGGCATCATACACCCTCACGATCAACAACAACTTTATGCTTAAAAAAGGTTATCATAGTGGGAACTGTATCCTCTATGAGCTGCCAATAAAACACAATAATTTTAGAATAAGCACGCCTACTTCAAATGAGAGGTAAAATCAAATCCACTCTACTAAAAAGAGGTAGAAAAGACATCTCTAGAAGTGTATAATATGTTGAGAAAACTGAAAACACATCAAGTCTGACATGTCTCCAACATCGTTGATCAAGATCCAAAGAGAGAAACTCATCACAACTAATAGGGAATATATTATTCACCATCTTTCGCTCTTAAATAAAAGAGACCTCCCCCATCTAAGATCCCAGAGAAACACCCAGTCACCCCGTCACCCCAACCTTGGCAACAATCTTACCAAACTTACTAGAGATATTATAAAGCTAATGGAATCTAACACTAAGTAGGATATAGTCAACCTATGGTTATCTCAAAAAGAGGTGAGAAAAGCATTGCTCACTTTCCTCCTAATATTATTCACAAACTTTTGAATCCAAAATAGATGTATCTTTTCGCCAAACGGAAGATAATCGAGAAAAGGATGGTTGACCCCGCAAGAAAGAAGAAACAGTGTAGGGGTCCATATCTAGCCAATAGCATATCTGCCTACAGACCCTTCGCACTCGAGATCAATGTATATATTCATTTACTTAACAAAGGTAAGTTAATTAAGTTGATATCATGCACCCATAAATCACATATCCCCTAAGATAGGTTTGCACACACCAAACCAACGAGTCCAAGATATCTTAGAAATTCCTTTGACCTCCGCCACATAGAAAAACCTCTTCTAAATCCTAAGTATTTTTTTTCAAACCTTAACATATAAAAAGAAAATCATAATAACATGAATAACCGAATTAAACATGACGATTCTCCCTTATACTAACATACAAGAATGAAACTGCCTAAAAACAAAATTTCTTAATGGTTCATTTAATTCTCGACTGAATTTTACCAACAAAATATCAATATCCAACCAAATTCAAATGTGCTAAAGAATTTATTGAAATTGAATATAGATCTTCTATAGACTTGAAAAACCAAATTACCACCAAACTTACAAGCTTAACCTTTTAATTTTTTTCCCTTATCATGACATGTTTTATTTTTAAGAGTGTTTTAAAACTTTTTACCCTTTGAAATTAATTTAATAATATTATATATTTTATTGCTCTAAACTAATTTAGTAAAATCTTTTTAGTAGATTATCTAAAATTAATTAAATAACAAAAAAATTGTATATATATTAAGTAAAAAGTAATTTTGTGCCACACTTACAAATTAATTAAAAAAATTTCTTTCGGACACTATATTAAAATAATTTTATATATATATATATATATATATATATATATATATATATATATATATATATATATATATATATATATATATATATATATATATATATATATATATATATATATATATATATATATATATATATATATATATATATATATATATATATATATATATATATATATATATATATATATATATATATATATATATATATATATATATATATATATATATATATATATATATATATATATATATATATATATATATATATATATATATATATATATATATATATATATATATATATATATATATATATATATATATATATATATATATATATATATATATATATATATAATTTTTTATTTTTTTTTGCACCAAAATTTAAATCTAATTTAAATTATTTCTCTAATTACTATATTAAACTAATTGGTTCCGTATAATAACTTGAGATTCATTTTGATTCATTAATTTAAAAAGTTTCATATTAATCTTTTAACTCTACAAAATGTACTTATTTTAGACCAATTTGTATAATTATCGACGAAGTTAACGATTAAATTTTAAACTTTTTTATTACTAATTAGATTAAATAGACTAATATAGGACATTTTGAAAATTTAAAGAACAATATGAAGTTTTTTTAAAATTAAAAAACCAAAATAAATCTCAAAATTAACATTCAGATGAAAAAAAATAATAAATGAATTTAATAATACTATAAAAATTTGGTTGCTCCAAACCAATTTAATAATATTTTTTAATTGATATCCGTAAATTAATTTAATAACAAAAATATGTACATGTATCAAAAAAATGAATATTTCTGCACCACATATAACAACTAATTAAGTACATTTTATTTTAATATAATGTTAAAATAATTTAATAATACTATAATTTACTTTATTAAAAAAAATTAATAATACCATAAATTAACTATACACTTCCACACTCTTTTATACAATATTTTTATGGAAATGAGTTAGGATATAATAATAATAATAATAATAATAATAATAATAATAATAATAATAATAATAATAATAATAATAATAATAATAATAATAATAATAATAATAATAATAATAAAAATAATAATAATAATAATAATAATAATAATAATAATAATAATAATAATAATAATAATAATAATAATAATAATAATAATAATAATAATATATGAATTTTATATTTCATTAAAGGCATTTACTATAATTAAAGAAATTGCAAGATATTATTAAAATATACATTGGATTAATATTTGTTATTAAAAAATCAATTAAAAGTAAAATTTTGTATAATATCATCAAATAAAAATAAAAATAATTATAATATATTAAATGTAGTAATTCTCCCTTATAATATGAGGTGAATCTGAAAAATAACTTTGGAATGGGGTTTTGAACCTTGAACTTTAAAGTTTTTTTATTTAAAAGATGAGTTAAACTTAAATTTTTTTTAATAATATCATCGTAATAAAATTGAAAATAATTATCATATATTAACTATATTTTTAATATAAAATTGGGTCTCTGAGACAAATGTGAACAAACTTCTATTACAATTAGATAAAGATTATAGTCTTGCCAATTCAGCTACAATACTTTTATTTATTAAGTCACCATATTTTGTATACTTATTAACATATTAGATTATTCTTTTTGTCATATTGATGGCTCTTGATACATTTTGAGAATTAATATTTAAATAAAACTCATACAAATTAATATCATATTTAAATAAAATTCAAAATAAACTCAAACTAAATTATGATTTTCTTAAATAGTATTACAATACATTTAAATAATATTCATGCATATTATTTTAAATTCACCCATATAATATTGGAGAACTGTAACAGTCATAATGCTATCAAACCCATCAATTCTAAGCCAATGTCTATTTTTTATATTTATTTTTGAATTTTACATGGGAGAGCCATGTCTCAACTAGCGATGTAAATATTAAGTCGGAAACGTGGTCAACATGCCATCAGACAAAAGGTGTCGAACCATCAATTTTGAGACAGTCATATTTTTCATTAGTTGTTGTTTTTTTTTTTTTATAATTTTAATAGCGACATAAATTACACGTCACAATTTAAATTCTAAAAAATTTAAAATTCTCTCACGTGAAAGTTTAATGTTTTAATTTTTTAATTTTATTTTTTTTATATTGCGACATGGAAATCATATCACAACTAATTTTTTTTTTTAAGTTTAATTTTCTCATGTACGGATATTAATTCTATTTTTTTAATTAATATAAATATTTAGTGATGTGATATACACGTTGTCGTAACTCTTATTTTTTGTCGTATGTATATCACATCACTAAATCATTTCATAAATAATGATATATTTTAAAAACTTAAAAAATAGTTGTTATCATCAATACTCATAAAAATAAATATGAAAGAAAAATTTGTCACTAAAATATAGAAAAGTACTACATAAATATTGATCAATGATTATTATAAAAAAGTAATGGTCAAATTTTTTTCCTTCATGTTTTTTATAATGAAAGTTAAGATATTAGAAGAAAAGATTGATACACAAAAAGGTGAGGGATAATGTCAAGATCTATTAAAAAAAAGATAAATTTAGTCAATTTTTTACATAGTTACTCCTAATATTAAATATGTAAAGAGTTAAAAAAGTGAATGTTATAATTGTGCGGTCTAAGTTAGAAAGAAAAAAAAACCCACACAACTATTTTCTTCACTTTAAATGTGAAAAATAACAAAAGACATGTTCAAAATGATCTTAATACAAAAGAACCCTTGGTTTCTCAATTGACAAAGAACCAAATCTAAATTACTAGAAGAGAAAGTCTTCACCACTATTAATGAATCATATTCGATCATGAGATGATTCCAACCTTTATTATTCATAAATATATATAAAAAATCATGATAAATATTTGTTACAAACAAATAAATAAAATAAAATGTTTTTCTTTTATATATAACAATAAACAAGTTACCTATTTTTATTATAAAAAAATTAAACAAATTCAAAACTTAATCTTTCCATAAAAATAAAAATAAGTCTTTATTTAAGAGACTCTCATCTCTGCAATAAAATCTAAACTTGCAACTTTTGATTTGTTTTTACTAACTAAGCCAGTTTCCAATAACTATTTATGTTGTTTAATTTCAATTTTATTTATTAATTGTATATTATATTTCTTTAATAAATCTAAAATGTTATTCCTTTTATATTATAATAAACCCATGCAAAAGCACAGGTTTAATAAATTAGACATTTCTTTCAAAAAGAAATGTCTAATTTCCTTCCTTCAAAAAGTATGACATGCATTGTTTCAATCTCTTGTTAACCTAAAAATCTCATACCATATAATTAGACTGATAAATTAAGTTTGTGACGTAAAAAAAATTATTATCTTTACAAACATACGACAATATATGCTATCCATAATAGTAAAAGATATTTCATGATACATTTGAAATACTCAATAATGCAATCAATAGAGACAAAATAAAAATCTCACTCAATATAATATAATATGTTAAAGTAATATTGTAGTGACTCAATATTGCAAATATAATTAGGTGTGTGACCACCTTGTTCATACTGTCTAGAATTTAACAATCATCATGCATCCTACTCAAGAACTACTTGGCAATGACACATATCCAACTAATTGGTTACTATATGTCAACAAATATTATAACTAGGTCAAAACTCAACAAATATTCTAACGTTTTTAGTGGTTCTAAGTAAAGGCGTATATATAGTATCTTTCTATCGAAAAGTGTCTGAGTGAGTGGTCCAAATCAATGGGAAAACTATATTTAATTTAGTAGCAATATAAACTGTGACATCAATGGTAATAAAATATTAACAATTGTGGTAGATTTATTTCTGTTGGTTGAAAGACATTTGTTCTTAAATAAAACTCAAACTCTTAAAGGTAATTTACTAAAAAAAAATTGCATTTTACTGAGTGAAAAACACACCGTAACCTTTAATATCATCTTATAACTAACAATTTGTAAAATAATGATAATCATATGAAACTTGAAATAACATTTTAAACTAAAGAATCTCTTTACAATAACTTGTATTCTTGGTGTTGGGATCTCATGCATGTCATCATGCAAGGTGATATATAGCTTAGGAAAGTATTAGACCTTTTCACTTTCTTTCCCTATCATCTCCCTCAAAATAGTTGTAACTATAGCAATAATGACTTGATCAGTCCTAAAAAAGGCAAGTAGCTAGTCAGAACACTCAAGAGTATAGTGCGCGCATGGCCAACGAATGAACAAGCATGACAGCAATTTCTAGTGAGTGAAAGCAAAAAGAGTGATGCAATGCAGCACTATATGCATGTTTGAATCAAGACTACGTACGATGGTTTTTCTCTTAATGTAACCAAAATCCCTTCAAGTAGAAGAAAGAATAAAAGAGAATGATTAATGATGCCATTTCTGTTGGATGATGATGGCAAAGAAAAATAAGCATATTTTCATATACACACTTTTCCATGCATTTAGACAATATAGTTATGACTATTTTGGCTCTCCAACTCGTCTATGCTAATGATTTGTTAAATAAATTGTTAAGGTTTAATAGATTCAGGTTTGAATTGTGAATGATATTACTTTTTTAAAGTATTTTAGACACTTTCTTATAGTCTTAGAGTTGAAACGCAAGAATATACAGAATAATTGAGCATTCTAATCGAATCTACACAAGACTGAGAAGATTCGAATACAGGGAAGAGTGTCTGGAATTATGTAAAAACGATGCACGATTTTTTGTTATGATTTTTGAGTTATGAATAATGTATTTATAGGTCATGCATGTGCTGTTTTACAAGGTTGTAATTCTTGATAAAATAACACATTTTCAGCATAAGTTTGCAATGGTTTGCCTGTGCTTACATTATGCACAACTTTATGAAGTGTTGCATATTTCGAATTCGAAATTCAAACTTTAAGTAAAGACCCAAACCAGGAGCAATAATTAAAATTAAGTCGCTACATGTCGTTCGCTGAGGCGCCGTCGTATAACAACGCGAGTAGCTTGATTGCTCTGATGTGTCGTGTCTAAGTGCTCAAGTGCATCCTACTAGCTGCCACTAGCACCTCTACACCCATGCCCTTGGACCCGGTCCCGTAGTCGGAGCTAGTGTCGTCGATGGCGACACCGGCAAGGGTTTGTTTGGATGAGACATGTGACATAATGCTTAAGACCACCACATTTGTCCACGTGTCACTTTATCCTCTTTAGATCCTTTGTTGAGTTTAATGTTTTTAAGTCTTTATAAATTTTTTTAAGTCTTTATAAATGTTTTTAAAGTGAGTACCATTTTTAGATCCTCTGCCGCTTCTTTATGAAATTTCACTATGAAAGTAATATATTATAACGGTTGCTGGTATTGACCGTGGTGGTAGCTTCATAATATTATACACTCCTAGTTAACTTGTCTCTTCAGCATCCTTTTTTTCCATTGAAAGTATAAACAATATTGTGAAACAATACACGATTTCAACCTTAAACTCTAATGTTCAATATTGTGAAACAATACACGATTTCAACCAAAACACCATCGTTCACCCTAGCTTGTCTGTTCAGTATCCATTCTTCACTGTGTATTTTTCATTTTTGTCATCATCGTCGACGAGGTTGACAAGACCATCACGATCATGTTTCAACCAAGTTATCACCATCGAGAAGGAAGAAAACACCAACACCAACACCGTCGTTGCCATAAGGAAGGAAGACAACACCAACACCAACACCAACATCATTTACTTAGTCATCACGTTTAGGGTACGTAAAATATTTTCCGCATACATCTACAGTAAACTTCATTTGCCATTGTTGTGGTTGTTGTTGTTTATGTTGTGGTTGTTTATGTTCTTGTTGTTCATGTTGTTGTTGTTTTTTAACATAGATGTCGACCTTGTCAAGTTCTACATCAGATACTAGCGAAGAAACTCAAACAAATGAGGGTTGTCCAAATAAAACTCAAACAAATGTGAAATAAACCACTTGTAAAGTAGAAGAGTGCAACACAAGATGGTCCCACACCCCTTAAGGGTCCTATGATAAATGGAGTAATAAGTATCACCAAGTAGTGTAGGCACAAGAGTTCCACTTAGAAAGATCCGAATAGCATTGACATCCACAAACTCTTCAACATTAGAGAACATAACCAACCCACAAATAAATAGTGCGAGGATAACTTCGAAGGCGTTCTGATCAGTGCATCTTAATGCAGATTCTCTTATGTTTTTACTTAGGCATTTTCTTAGTTTTTTTTTGTTTATTTTACTGTTTTATTATGTTTTTATAATTAAATATTTGTTTACCTTTAATTTACTTTCGCAGCTTATTTTCAGCTTTAGCAGTTATTTGATATTTGTCCACTATTTGGATCACAACTGGAGCTACGAGAATCAAATTTGCATGTTCTAATAGGCGTTGGAAAGCGAAGACAAAGAGCTACAACTTTCAAGTTTGATACAGAAGCTGATTCGGAGGGTAGAAGGCTCAAATAATTCGTTGAAGTCAGGATCCAAAATCTGCCGTTAGAAATATTTAGTTTTTGGTCGGGTTTTTTATGTTTTTCGACCCAGTTGGGTTAGAACCGGATTTTGTGATGTTTCCCTATACCTAGTAGCAGCCGTGCTACTATTCAGAACCTTTTTTTTCTTCACAAATTTTACTTTTCAATTTTGTACGATTACGATGAAGAACTAATCATCCAGAGTCGATCTACTGTAATTGTGTTTCCAACGCTTTGAGATTTTTATTCTATCAATTCAATTTTGTTTCTCTTTCAATTCTATTCTATGAAATTTCATTTGCTTAATCTTTTATTTTGTGGAATGGTTTGATTTAATTTGTATAATTGTATTCCTAACTTTTAGTCGCTTTTTACGTCGCTTAGTCGTTAAATCGCGTTTCTATATCGTGTTTGCTTAATTATCGATTGTGTTTATCCGTTTTCTTAATTTGGAATATAGGAATGTCAATCTGTTTAATATTTTAGTGCGCTTGTCATTTGATATTGAATTCGAATAGAGATCTAAGCCGCTTAGGGAATTGGTAAGGAAAAAGACCAGTGATTAGCCGGAAACCGAAACAGTATATCAACTTATTTTTATCACTTATTTGCATTATTTTATAAATCAAACTTAAAACTCCCATAAATCTTTTCTTTAGTTGGTTGAAATAATACAAGAATCCTTGAGATACGACTCGAGTCATTGTCGCTTGACTACTTTTTCAAAAATACTCGTTTTTGATCCATGCGCGACAGCGGATCAAATTGGCGCCATTGCCGGGGATTCTTGTTGATGTTAGTCAATTTTAGAATTTTAGTTTGGATTTTTGTTAGAGTTTTGAAACAAGGGCAGAATAAACAAGCTGACATTTTGAATATCAATAGCAGAATCACGACAGATGTTTCAACATCTACTACAACATGTTAATCAATAAGCAAATACTGAACTGTAAATTTGTAGAATGATAAGTAACACAAGATATGTTAACCCAAATCAGTGCAATTCACCTACATATAGGGGCTACCAAGCCAGAAAGAAGAATCCACTATAAGTAGTATAGTTTTATATAAACAGCCTCTGGTTTACAGTAAATAACCTTCGGTTTACCTATCACTACCCAATGAAAAATTTATCATTAGAAGTCACATTTAATTGATAAGATAAATCCATCTCACTCCCTTAATCACTACATGTGATATCTAGCAGTTACAATCGACAACAACTGCATCATCCTACTTGAAAGAAATCTCTTTCAATACAAAGTTCAGCAAAAGCAACCTTGACTAACAACTCTACTTGGATTTTCTTCAAAGCTTCATCCCAGAATAATATACAATTCATTACCTATAGGTTTCTGAATCTGTATAAACATCTATGTCTGCCACAATGTATCCAACCGATACAAATGGAGACTTACAACACAAGAAAGCCTACAATTCTCAAAACCCTAAACCCTTATTTTCTACTTTACAAGTATTACACAATGATTCTCTCTCTACCCTAGGTCTAGGTCTTCCTTTTATAATCTTCTGTAGTCTTGGGCTTCAAATCTTCTATTTATTTCTTCCTTAATCCAAGTTATGATTTCTCCTTAAATCTTGGACCAGATTAGTAACAACCTGCTATATCAGGTCAAGATGTCGAGACACAAGCTAGGACATCTTGTCTGTCATGTCTTCTTCCATCAGACTTCTTTATGTTAGAACATCTTGCACAACATCCTGTTTTACCAAAATTTTCTCAAATATGCAGAGCCTTCATGTAGGATAAGTTGGTTGAGGCGGCCCGTGAAGGCACATTTGTTCCAGAAGCATGACATGACATATTAGTATAAGCTATCAAAACAAATGATCATGGTGGGCGTACCCGTGGTGTTAGAGAAGGTGTCGGCTTGAGGTCATTCTTTGGGTCTCAAAGAAAATGTACCGAAAGCTAGGAAATGAATGCACAAAGACAAGAGATTGAGAATGTTGAGAATTAACTAGAAGCACAAAGGAGGATGTCAGAAGAGGAGAGGGAAAAAGGGAGAAAGATATGGAAGGGTTTGAAAAGTTATATTCGTTATGTGTTTTACTTGAGATGTTAGTGCCTTACTTGATATATATTGTGCTTATTTTTGTTTTATGTTCTAATTGAATATTATGATGTAGAGATTAAGTGAAAGCCTCAAACGACGTACAAATGAAGATCATTGTTATGTTGATGGTGATGATGATGATGAACAAACTCCAAGTAGAAGTGTTATACGTTGTGCTTCTACAAAAGAAAGTAAATGTTCATCCCCTCCCCCCTTTGGATAACCACAATGACATTATCGACCCTAACGAAAATAAAATCATCACGCTATACTTGAACATTGGGGTGATAAATGATGCGCAACCTCTCCCGCAATAACATTTTCCATGTTTGGAGTTATTCTATTATAGTCCTGATGATGTATAAGGGATTTTCTCGATGGATATAAGTGGCTAGACGTAGGGATATTACAAGTTTGGTGCACGTAATTATATAGTTGAATATACATGTCATTATAAAACATTGTCATTTTTTGTATTTCCTCCCTTAATTTATTCATTTTCTTTAACCATTTAGGTACATTCACTGTGTTTGTATAGAGTTAAATAAATTGAGTATTTATGGAATCTTGGATCCACTTTTTATTCAATGAGTGTTTAATCAACCAAAAGACATTCAAGACTACTTGAAAAAATGATTAAATGAGGGAGGAAAAGAATGTTACTTAGCACCATTTCTTTGTTCGTAAGTATTTTTGTAATTGATGTTTATGTATTCTATATTTAGTTTTGTTTTAGCAAATACTAATAATATATATACTCGTGTTTAGTCAGTGGTCATTGGCAATTGATCATCATATCATTTAAGACGAATACGTCAATTGTAGTGTGTTCCTTGCATGATCCACTCGAAAAGAAAACAAAAGACATTATTAATTCGTAATTGTATGTTTAATTCATTTTCTTTGACATTGTGATTAGTTTATCATATAATATGTTTAATTCATTTTCAATGTATAGTGTTGTGGAGCAAGTGAATATGATGAACAATGTTAGAAGAAAGCCCTCATGGATCTTTCCTAAAGTGAGTGGCCCAATTACATGTGTCTTTCATTTACATTCATGTGTGATTATATTCATGTAATTATTGCTTAGATTTGTAGACGAGGAAACAACCCGAACCTAACGAGTGTGGGTATTATTATGTCATGAATTACATGTTAAACATTGTCCTTGCCGGCATTGTTGATTCATGGGATAAGGTATATATGTCATAAAATGTTTATATATATTAATATATAAGTTGACTATTGAATTTTTATCGTGTATGATATTTAATTTTTTGCTCTTTCTTATATAGATGTTTAACAATGAAACCCCATTCCCTTGAGGACTTTGTAGATCTTCGTAAATGTTGGGAGTATATCTACAATGTGCTTAAGGATCCTCCAACTGGTTGATTAATTTATTGAGACGTGCTAATGACTTATTTTCTGTATTGATGATGTGAATATTACTTTTGACTTAAACATATTGTACATGTGTTTGATGTAAATATTAATTTTCGCTTTGATGCATAATGTTAGCTGTTTTTTATGCTCTTTATACATGGTTAACAAAAATATAGGTTGTTGTAATTTCTCTGATATGGTTATAATAGTTATAGGATAAAAAAAGGAAAGAATTTGAAAAGCATAAAATTTCATATTTAAAACAGAGGAATTTTTGATAGCGGTTGGATTAACTAATTGTTGTGATATTGAACGCTGACCATATACTATCACAACGATTGAATTATCAAACTATTGTGATATTGAATGCTGACCAGATTCTATCACAATGGTTGGATTAACTAACTGTTGTGATATGACACGCACTTTCTAGAATAAAACAGCGATCCCATGATTGTGATTGTAAGTACCTCATATACAACGACACGCTACATAACAATGCATGGTCCCACGTTGTCATGTATCTTTCCCAACCATTGTTAAATACCTTTTTCGTAGTAGTGTTTGTCAAGTCATCCTCTAGTGATGTTAGCTTCTTAGCTTTCTTTCTTCTCTTTTCTTTTATTTCCTAAATCCAAGGAAAAGATTTCTTTTGTTGACTTTATGTCATAAGTAGTATAACATTCCCTCAACTACCCTTTTTGACTTTGTTAAGTTACTAACCTTTCAACATAGTCTTAGGTTAGAGTTTGTAAACTCTTTGACTTTGTTAAGTCATGTGAGTGTTATTGTTATGAACACTTACTATCAATTGTTTTTCACCCTTACTTAGGTGAATTACGACTGCTCTAATTCCATCCTTGTTAGGATACGTAGGCATAAGACTGTGAAGTCTTGACGAGCATGCTAGCAATAAACCTCCTTAGGTTCCCTATCTCATAAAACCCAAAAATAGAACATTTCCAAATATTAGCAAGCAAATTACCATAACACAAATATTTTCAAGAGGTTCCTGTAAGATACTATAGATATTTAGGGTGCTAGTACCTTCCCTTAGTATAACCAATGCCCGAACCTTTAGATCTCTTCGCATTGTTGTTACATTGCACAATTAGGATTTTATTCGATCTTTTCCTTTTCTTTTGGATAAATTAAAGTTCGGTGGTGAACATTCAATGTTTTATGATTCAAGTTAATATAGTAACTTTATATCTGATTCTCACCGCGACAGGTATCAACCATCCAATCTTGTGAAAGTTGCTATATTCTAGGGAGAGTTGGTTAACTCGATTCAAGACCTCTGTGAAGGTTGCACATGAAAGAGGTGGAAGAAAACTATCAGTGTGGGAACATTTTTCTTCTATTCAAACTTGTATTGCAAATATTTGACACGGGCCTTGCTCACGTGGTGTAACTGTGAGGGGGAAATCCCCAAAAGGTTCACAAACCTCACTTCAAAGTTATTAAAGCTAAACTTAAACCTCATTTGTGATAAGAGACATTTGTGTAAAGGCATATTTTTCCGCTTTCAGGGTTAAACACCCATCAATATGAAGACATTCTTATGACACAATGGGTGTTATCCATCATGCATTCATTTATGTATAAGGATATCGCCCCAATATTTATTTATTCACCCAAGGATACTAGTCAACATCATTAGGAAGCTCAAGGTTTCATTGTCCCCATCACACTATTTATGTGTCTCTATCAATAGATAAAAAGTTACGACCATGTGTATGAGCCCTCGATTTTTCCTATATACACCATCAAATATCTTGAATAGTATGGTAGCGTCCAAATGAGCTTCTTATAGTATTTAATATAGGATTGAGACTTTCGTTTATCTCTAGTTTTCTCTATAATTCTTGGGTTCGACATGTGAAATATTGGAAAGGGAAACCCTCGGGCTGCCACACATATAAATCCTATTGGGAGCAGTCTCCCTAACTTCAACAATATTCATCTCTAGGTTTTTCACCTCAACGGGCTCTCTAACTTCAACGATGCTCATTGTTAGGTTTCTTACTCCTAAGATGACATCTATTATTTTACCGAGTTTATTACTTCGAATTCGATATGGGACGAATTATCGTTGATTTCATCACCGCTACTTAAAAGGCTAAAAAGGCTTGTAATGCATAAATAAAGGCTAATGAAAAAACAAAGAATAAAAGAGATGGGTGTTAGCTAGATTGAATATTTTGCAAGTTATGAAGAATGAAGAATGAAGGAATGAAGAACAAGTTGTTGTGAACCCAAAAAGTTGCAGACTCTGAAGAATGAAGATCGAGGCCACAAAACAAAGAGTTTAAAACCCAAAAAGATACAATAGTTATCATTGAAATCATAGAGAAAAGAAAAAGGTTTATAGTACTCGGGAGCAGAAGAAGATAGAAAAAGAAAACCAACTTCGTCTTACCTATTTATAAACATAGAAAGCGCCAAGATCACGATAGTGAAGCCAAGTAGAACAAAAAGTCACAATCAACGGTCAAGATGAGACCCCGATCTTGTAGCAACACTCAAGTGCACTCAAATATTTTAAAGACCAAATCCAACCACAAGCTCGCATTCAACATGTGAACATCTACGCCGAAGCACTAACAGTAGCAAGTAGTAGGGCTTCATCTTCATCTCAATCGTTGATGTTCACTCAATAATCTTTTGTACTTATTAGACTAATTGATGATCATTCTAACCATCACTCCTATATAAGTTTGATTATGAATTACGTACATATATTTATTTACACTCGCACTTGCAAGTTCATTCTGTCTCATTTTGCTGACTTAAACATTAGAATAATAACCGTACCAGATAAATGTATTACCATACCAAAACTTTTTTTTTTTTTTTTACCGTATCTGTCAGCTATCATTCATCTTTTTTTTTCTTTCTTTCTAATAAGGAATAATTCTCTCTTGCAACTAGTTTCATCGTCTTACCTCTTTTTTATCCTATCACTAGTTACCCCAAGATTTAATATGGTGAATATAAGTGATACAATGAGAAGAGAAAAACTAGCCATAATATATCAAAAAGGTGAATTATTTATTTATCTAAATGATAAGATTGGAATGGGCTAGATACTCAGACTTCTAAATGATCGTGACAAATCAAACTTATGTCTAAAACTTCTAATGTATTCCTGTCTCTGAAAATTAAATGCTCAAAGAAACTATTCTGTGAAAGAATATATCTGAATTTCCATTTTTTTGTTGGAGACCCAATTGCCTATTAAGTGTTTATAGTATCGAAACCAAACCATAGTAGATTTTGTTCTTGCATCCACAAAAGGACAAACTGTACGCGTAAATAAAGCAATGTTTTTTGGTATTAAAAATATCCATTTGGTATTTTATTCGGGTTTAGAACATATTCTTAAATCTTAATAGATACCATATTTGTGTGGTGAAACATTTTGAGTGTATTGTTGCTGTTGATCCATCCATTTAGCTTACCGAATCTGCACAAGCTAGGCATCCATTTGGAGAGTAATACATATTGAAGGGTTTAATACATAAATTGTTTCTTTAGTTCAATCTAAAATGATCAACTATGAAAGAAAAAACAACCCTATGATCCTCAACCAATTAAGAATTTATATAAAAAATAAATTACAATAAACTAGATCAAAAAATTCATAATAATATTTTTTAATATCTACTAATTTATAATTCATCTTTCAAATTGATTTTGAAATATTTAAATTCATTTTTACATTTTTATATTAAAATTCACGTCAGTCAAACTAAGACTGACCTACGGCATAACATATATAGATCTAACCAAGACTATATTTTTTTTAAATAGAAAATAATAGATTTTTTATAAGTCTATTTAACTAAAATATTAGGTCATAGACTTAAAAAAAAAACTTTTAAGTCTATCCGACAACATATTTAAATAAATATAAATAACTTTATTATTATTATATTGTATTTTTACTTTGAGTTGAAATACAAATATAAAGATTATTTATCCTAAAGAACTTATGAAAATAAGTTGAAAAAAACCTTATAAATAATATTATAAGTTGTTTTCATAAATTCTCACAAATAAATAAATAGTATCATAAAACGTATGTTAATAGGTAAACTCGAGTGAGTCAATAAAAACAATTATTTAGTCTCGTCAATCTTTTAGTTCATTAGTCTATTTAACATTAGTTGAATTTCTTATTTGCAACTGCTCAAATGAAGTAGGTTTTTAAGTAGGCTAGTATGTAAATTACGCCTTCGAAAAGACTAGATTCAGGCCTCAAAATAAGCCTATGATAGACTTAAAGTTAAATTTAGACTTAAATTTTTTTAATAAGTCAGACTCAGGTTTGCAAAATCATAACTCGCCCAGCCTATTTTCGTTCCTAATTACAATAAAAAATCACTTAAACTTTTAGAATAATGATTTCAAAAAATTCGTTTCTTTAAATGTCCCTATACAGAATTAAAATTCACTCATGCAAATCACAAAAAATCAACTTAAGTATGATATAAAGATTAAGGCACTTACTTCACAGATAAGGTGGAAATGGATTTGGAATTCTAATAATATGATTCAACATTTGGTTTGTGGCCTCTAGTAGACGCCTTGCGGGTGAGACAAAATCAAAATTTTGAAATTTGCACAAGATTGTCAAAACAAACTATACACCTTAAGTATGTGATTAGGTTAATTAACCCTTAACTTTTAGTAAGATAAATTTAACAAGATCTTAGTTGATAATGATATATAAAAATTCACTACTGGAGCAATAAAATCTATGAGATCATAAAAATTTAGCATGCCTTCTTGTGGGATGGAGAAGAGAATCATAAGAGGATTAATTGGGTGGCTTGGTCCATAATTTGTAGATCTAAAGCTGATGGGGACCTTGGGGTAAAGCATTATGAAATGTTTAATCAGACACTTTTGAGCAAATGAGACTAGAAGATTTTAACAATGAAAGACTCATTTATGCACAAGGTACTTTCGTTTAAATATGGTGACATTAAGGCTTCACCTCTTGATTCATCCGTAATTTTCTACAATTCAAAATCTTCCTTATGGTCGCGAGATCTAGGTATTTCTTTGGGACCTTAGGGTGCAGATGTCAGCTGGTTTGGTAACTACATTGCGTACAAAGTGGGGAGAGGAACTAATATTTACTTTTGGAGAGATTGTTGGATTAGGCAAGAACGTTTGTGTAGACAATTTTATGCTCTGTTTGACTCTTTGCAGGGGCCTCATTTAAAAATTAGTTATGTTGACTTTGGCTTAATGGTGATTAGATATGAAGTTTTGTGGGATCCATCAATATGTGGTTGCCGAAATCATCAAGGCGTGAATTTGATAATTTGCTTACCATTTTAAATGGAGTCTAACCTAATCTGAAAAACCCTGGCAGGTTTATATGGTGGTACGATCCCAACGGATTCTCTATCAAATCGGCTTTTTCAAGATTGAACTCTCGTATAAATCTTGATTCACAATTGGGTTCTCTGCTGAAGTCAGCTATGGTCTGCATTTGGAGATCTAATGTTCCAAGTAATATTCAATGTTTTCTTAACGTCTTCTCCTTAATAGGCTCTAAACTAGAGATGAGCTTGTAAAATGGCTAGTCATCACATGTGCGCATAATCTTGTGTGTCCATTATGCTTTGGTCTTGAAGAATCTCATCATTACTTGTTTCTTGATTGACCTGTTACTTTAGAGATATGATTGGTTATTGTAGATTATATTAGTTAAATCTAGTTTTATCCTTGCTGATATTGATATTATTGAACATTTGTTGGTTTTCGACATTGCCTTGAGAGGAAGATCGAAGAAAAACTACAAAATTATTATTTGGTTTGTTGTTGTTAGGGCTTAATGTTGGATTGAAAGGAGTATGAGATATAGTTATGGCCACAAAACTGTTATCTTGGAATTGGTTCGGAGCTAAATATAAAGGTTATCTTTTTTGTTCTAAAGTAGATTTGATGATAAATCCTTTATATTTTTTGAGTTAGTAATATCTTTCTTTTGTATGAAGATTTAGTATGCTTTCTATTCGCATTAATGCAATGTTGCTCATAAAAAAAGTAATATGTAATCTAAAGTTTATTATGAACTAAATAAAATATAGGATTATATTAAGATATCTTTAATTTAATTGGAACCTTATTAAATACTATTAGTCCCTTAAATTCATCTAATATATTATTTAAATATCTTCTTTTTGTGTGTGTGTGTAAAACTAAAAAAAATTAATCGCACAACTATACACATAATATATGAATTGCATCTGTTACGGGTCGACCAAAGGGCCAAATAGCTATGGTCATATTCATCTCAAGTCTATTCCACTAAACATAAGGTATAAAAGTCAGTTCACACTGAAAGTAAGTTACATTCCCTAATGTTCACCTAACACTATGGTTATCTTGAATCTGAAACTAACTCAGGAGTTAGAGTGATAACCTTGCAGGTACGCCCTATGACGCTGTATTAGAGATCAACACCACCGATTCAAGATCATGAGTTCATCAACTGCATCCAATTTTGGTTCCTAAAACAAACAGTGACATCATATGTGGGAATTGACTTTTGATTCATATGTTTCCCACAATTTCATGATTTGTTCTTCAATTCATCAATGTGTCAACTTTGAGGATCAAAAAAACAAATGCATTTTGGATCGAAGGAAAAGGTTCGCCATGTTCGAACTAATTGGTCATCATGTCAACTTTGATCCATCGAATTTCCTGGTCTTTAGTTCCCATGAAATTCTGTGAAGTAAGAGAACGATTGATAATAAATCTAGATCTAGATATACGCTAGAATTAGAAAAGGATGAAGGTGATCACCTTCAAGATCAAAATGAAGATTCCCGATCAACATTCTAATGTCACACTACCTCGGTTATTTGTCTCTAGCTTAGTAATTACCGTGGTAAATTCAAGAACATGCCATGTTCATAGCTACTACTAACGTACATGTGTTACCGGGGCATTTTTTCCCAGAAGATTAAAGATCTCAAAATGTTGAACATAAGTTGCTTTAGGCCAGATTTGATAGTTCTCTATGAAACTCGTATTGCTACTAAAGCTACTTAATCGTAGCAATGCAGAATGAATGTCTAGCGCAAGATTATCTTGGGGAAATAAGTAATTATTATGGATAGTAAATCATACTGCTATGACGCTAAATGTTAAGAATTTTGACTTGCTACACTTTTTCCTATGCGAATGTTGATCGATGCATCAAGAAATAAAGACACCTTTGAAAAAACAAGTTTAATGAGCGAGACATGATCAAACTACCAGATTTCCACAGCCAGGTCTATAGGAAAATAGAAAATTGTTAAACATGTGCATGGAAATGACACCCCTAACTCTGTCAGAGGGGAGTCGAAGTTTAAGGAAAGACACCTCTGATCGGCGTTTATATTCAATTCCATATTTGTCCTTTTTTGTCCAAAAGAAGAGTATGAGATGAAGATAGAATATATCATCATCATGTTCGTTAGAGGATATTGTGTCAGAATACTCTGAAAGACAATTTTATGACCTCAGGTATCAATGGTCTTCGTCAAGCTATGAACTCAACGAAGTCGACCATCTCATGGTTCCCATCGCTTACGAAGAATTGAAGGAATCCGAAATTGATTCTCGTTGTGTTAGGAAGGAGAAAATTAGGCTAGCTACACTGTATCCTTACCTTTGCTTTTATTAGTTAGATAATCTATAAAAAGTTTACACAATTTTGATAATTGATATCCTAATTGTTAAATTCTACAATCACATCAACAAAGAACAAATACGTCTCTTACCAGAACCTTTTTACAAGCCTCACACCAAGACTTCTCTTACAATCTTCTAACAACAAAAAAGAAGCACACCACTTCCTTGATATCCAACAACACCAACAACTATGTAAGACTTTTAAACAAAACTAATTCAAAGAACCTTTATACAACAAGCGCCAACAACTTGATGATCATAATAATACATATTTAACACTTGAGTTTGCATCACTTTGGCTTGCTTTTATTATAAGATATATGAAAGTTTTGGCTCTTTTGTTTCCATTTGATCACAATCCAAAAAATATACATAAGTGCTCAGAAATGATATAGATGAAACTTGCTTAAATGGTGTGAAAGTTTATGCTTAAAGTTTCATTTGAAAATATATGAACACTTAACAACTTTGTTTGAATTGATATAAAAATTATATTTTGAAAGAATTGATTTTCGTTTTACTGATGTATAAGCCTTATATACATAAATATGAACCCTTTTGAATGAATACAAACATTTGGAGTGGTTCCTTGAAGCAATGAAATCTTTAGGAATGAAACAAATTGATAAAAAGAGTTGTTTCTTCAGTGGTAACCGATTACCATAATGTTGTAACTCGTTACACCTTGTAATGTTATAAAGTAAAATAAAATTTTCGTACCTGTAATCGGTTACACCTATTACAAAATTTCAAAATACTTATTTTTATGATTATGAATCAAAGTTAAAACATTGTAATTATCCATAAAAGGTTTGAGATGAATATGCATGATATATTCTAAGCCATTAAGATATTATTAGACGGAAAATTTCGACTAAGAAAAGGGAAGTAAGTCAAAGGGAGAAACTTTGCTTCACAAATGAAGAAGTGTCTAAATGGTCCAACATAGTCGAAGAAATATCAATGGACAACCCTTCAAACCATGGTCGAAGCAATCTCAATGGATGCCCCTTCAGACCAAAGTTGAAGCAAAGCTACAACAGGTAGGTTTTGCAACTGATGAAAACATGGGGAAGTTACAAACAAAATGGGTGTGCATGGGTGGACGCGTGGCAAGCTGTGAGTAGTTGACGACAAAGCATAAATTATTTTTTATGTCTATTTAAGTAGAATTTAGTTCCAGTTTTATAGGTCGTATTTTGTAACATTGCAAGGAAATCACTCAAAGTACCAGCGTCTAAAAGAAACGAGATATTTATGCATAAATGTATGCATGTGTTGAATTTATGTTTAAGCAAATTATGTTCTAAGTTTCTTTTTCAATTCAATTTCCTTTCCGGCTTTTGTCTTGTTTGTTGCTTGTTTATTTACTTTAGTTGCACAAATGCTAATTCATCCAATTCCTCATCCACCATTTCCAACCCAAAACACTTAAACAAATATTCCACACTTAACACTAAGTCTAGGATTTTGTAGCCGATCCTGCAAGTAAACTTTAACAAGAGGCTAGAGATTCTTCGCTAGAAATCTGGTCGAATAAATTGGCACGCCCAGTGGGACCCATTGTATTAATTAGATGCAATTGCATACTGGTAAGAATATGGTTGATCCAAGAAATACCAGTCCAAATGAGGAGCAATCCTCAAGAGGAAATACATTTGTGTCCAAAGAAACTGATGTTGGTTCTAACACTATAGTTGCGATTTCAATTTCCTACAATAGACCAACACTATCACCACATCAGCTTGAAGCTCTAAGACCGACAGTGGTTGGAACTTCAGGGCCATATATGCCCATTTTCACATTGCCCGTGTATGGTAGGGATCAAGGCTTTGGAATGCCAACCGAGTTAATGGCAAGTATACATGGTAGCGGTTCGACGTTTGGAGAAAATGCATCATCAGCGTTTTCACCTTACCATGGATTACAACATTTGGGAAACCAATTCGGTTGAACCACATGACTAGGGTTTTTGTCTCAGGCGATCCCAATCTTCAATTCAAGTTCTTTCGCAGTTAGACAACATATGGGCGAAATTAATCACGAAATGATCCATATGCTAACTTAGAAAATGGGAACCATACTTAGGCCATTAATTCAAGATTCAACTTATAATTACCAATAACCGGAAACTCAGATAACTAGAATAAGTGATTTCTTAGGTGCTCCTAGGGCACAAGTTTGACAAATGATCCCACCTCAACCAGAGGTACCAGTCTGACACGAAGAGAGGATCGAAGAGACAATAGACCAAGAACCCCTGGTGGTCGAACCAATACCTAGGGTGGCCCAACACCCTCCCATTGTGTTGGTTAATAAAAACCGAGATCCTGACCATGTGGTGAGGCAAGTTTGACATAATGAAATGGTTGGGGAACAAAATCTATAGGCCATTGTCGAGCGAATCATGGTTCGAAATAGGGTAAACCATGGCCTTCAAAGGCCAACATATTCATCCCCATTACCAGACTTTGTTTTGCAAACAGAATTACCTAGGGGTTGGAAGGTTCCTAAATTTACCAAGTTCAATGGGGACATCGAAGATTCCACTATCGAACACGTTTCCAGGTATCAAACCGAAGCTGGGGATATAGCAAACAATGAATATTTAAAAATGGAATACTTCCCAAGTTCCCTCACAAAAAGTGCATTCACTTAGTTCACAATGCTACCTCCACAATCCATCCATACTACTTTTTATTGACCAGATGTTGGAAAGACTTGCAGGTCATGAGTACTATTGCTTTTTGGATGGTTACTTGGGGTATAATCAAATTGCTGTAGCCCCAGAAGATCAGGAGAAGACTGTGTTCACATGCCTTTATGATATCTTTTCCTATAGAAGGATTCCATTTGGTCTATGTTACGCCCATGCTACATTTCAGAGATGTATGACATCTATATTCGCTGACATGCTTGAAAAGCATATGGAGGTGTTTATGGATGATTTTTCTGTTTTTGGTTCTTCTTTTGATATTTGTTTAACTAAATTGTCTCTTGTTTTGAAAAGGTGCCAAGAAGCTAACCTCATTCTCAATTGGGAGAAATGTCATTTTATGGTGCAGGAAGGTATAGTGCTTGGACATAAGATCTCTCACAAGGGGATTGAAGTGGACAAAGCAAAAGTGGAAGTGACAACTAATTTCCCACCCCTAGTGAATGAAAAGGGGATTAGGAGTTTCTTAGGACATGCAGGTTTCTATCGCAGGTTCATAAGAGATTTCTCAAAAGTTGCTAAAGCCTTGACGAATTTGCTTGCCAAAGACAAACCCTTTAATTTTGATGATAAGTGCAAGGTGGATTTTGAGACTCTCAAGAGTAAGTTAATTTCTGCACCTATAGTGATAGCCCGTGATCGGTCACTACCCTTTAAAATAATGTGTGATGCTAGTGACATTGTTGTCGGGGCTGTCTTAGGGCAAAGAAGGGATAAACTGCTGCATGTAATTTATTATGCTAGTCATGTCCTTAATCCGGCCCAAATGAGTTATGCAACTACTAAAAAGGAGTTGTTCGCCATAGTGTATGCTTTTGACAAATACAGGTCATATTATCTTGGGTCCAACATTATTGTTTATACTGACCATGTTGTGTTGAAGTATTTATTTGCCAAGTAGGAATCAAAGCCTCAGCTTTTGAGGTGGATCCTCCTTCTTCAGGAATTTGATCTTGAAATTAGAGATAAAAAGGGTTGTGAGAATACTATTACAGATCACTTGTCCCGCATGTCCCCAATAGAGGAAACTGAAAAAGAGCATCCAATCTGGGACACATTTGCAGATGAGCGAATCCTGGCTATTACTGGTGTTCCATGGTTTGCCGACTATGCAAACCACTTGGTAGGTGGAGTGATACCTAATGATTTTAACTCTAACCAAAAGAAAAAGTTTATATATGATTGTAGGTTGTATCTATGGTATGACCTATTCCTGTACAAAAGGGGAGTGGATGGTTTAATCAGAAGACATGTTCCGGAAGATGAGCAAAGAGATATACTGAAAGCCTATCATGATTATGAGTACGGGGGACATTTTAGTGGAGACAGGACAACTGCAAAGGTCCTCCAGCCAGGGTTGTATTGGCCTACCTTATTCAAGGACGCTCATAATATTGTCCAAGAATGTGACAGATGCCAAAGAACATGTAACATTTTCTGAAGGAACCAGATGCCTTAGAACTCTATGTTAGAGGTAGAATTATTTGACGTATGGGGTATAGACTTTATGGGACCTTTCCCACCATCCTTTGGCAAAAATTATATTTTGTTCACTGTCAACTATGTGTCCAAGTGGGTAGAAGTTGTAGTGTTACCCATAAATGATGCTAAAGTGGTGGTGCACTTCCTTAAGCACAACATCTTCTCCAGGTTTGGAGTATAGAGAGCTTTAATCAGTGATGAAGGAACTCATTTTTTGAATAAGTTGATGGAAAACGTGTTGAGGAAGTATAATGTGAAGCATAAGATTTCCACTTCGTATCATCCGCAGACAAGTGGGCAAGTTGAAGTTTCTAACAGATAAATAAAATAAATTCTTGAAAAGACTGTTAGTGCTTCTCAGAAAGATTGGTCAATGAAGCTGGATGACGCATTATGTGCATATAAAAGAGCATTCAAAACACCTATAGGTATGTCCCCTTATCAATTAGTTTATGGTAAGTCATGTCATTTTTCGCTCAAACTCGAGCACAAGGTCTTTTGGGCTTCCGGTTCCTGAACTGTGATCTTTTGAAAACTAGTGAATCCCGAACTCTTCAACTCCATGAGTTGGAAGAGTTTAGGAACTAGGCGTACGAGAATGCCAAGATTTATAAATAAAAGACAAAAACTTGGCATGATCAGAAGATCCAGAAAAAGGAATTTTGGGAGGGACAGTTAGTTTTGTTGTTTAATTCCAGGTTGAAGTTGTTTCCCGGAAAATTACGGTCGAGATGGTCAGGACCGTTTTTGGTGCATAAGGTGTTTCCGTATGGAGCAATTGAACTAAAAAAATCAAGCTAATGGATACACCTTCAAAGTCAACGGGCAGAGGCTTAAGCCTTACTACCAAGGCCAAGAGGGTGGTCAGATTGAAGATGTTTGTCTTACTTGATAAGATGAACGACCGTCGAGCCATGCGACGTTAAACGAAGCACTTTGTGGAAGGCAACCCACGCGTTTATGTCTAACACTTTGTTTTTCTTTTTGTTCTTGTAGGAGTGTTAGGTTTATACAGAGCACTCACAATAGAGAAAGTCTCCCCAAAGAGCAGTATGTTTGAGCAATAAAATGAAAAATCAAGCGTACTTGAGAAAAATCGGAGAACGAGCAAAAAAGGAAAACATTGTTTGAAAATAAGGACCTGACACGACCGCCTGTGTCACCTGACACGGCCCGTGTCAGGCCATGAAAGCGATGGAGAAAAAAAAGTGGAAAAGGAAAGATTCCAATAGGCTGACACGGCCGCCCGTGTCAGGCCTACTGGGGGGAAGTTGTTGGAACACAATGGAATTGGAAAAACATCATCCTGACACGGCCCATGTCAGGCATGCTGAATAAAATTTTTCTTTTGATTTGGTGGGCCCACACGAATCCCACCTCTTCATTATCCAATTAAACCTCAATCTCCCTCATCATTTCAGATTTTCTATCATTATTTCTCATCATTCTTCATCTTCTACCTCCATTCCTCTCAAACCCTCCAAAAACTCCACAACCACACCACCAAAAAGCTTTAATTTCTCTACATTCTGTCAACCAAAACATAATACCTCTTCAAAAAAATTGTTCCCATCTCCGTCCTCTACACTGTTCCGCCATTTTTCCCCTAACTTTATAATTTATTTTTCTTGATTTTGTCTGTGTTTCAGGTACAAGAATAAGAATGCCTTCCAGATGTGTTGTTAAAAGAAAACAGCCAGAGACCGAAACTTCAAGGCCAAGGAAACGAGCCAGTCGGACGCTGAACGCGCACGACATCATTTTCGACAACCCCGAGCATGAAAAACGCTACGCATGTCACGTCAAGCGTAAAATTATGCCGACCAGGTACATGTGTAACAAAACCCTTTATGAGTTAGGTTTGAATATTGAAATTGATTGCATGTTTCATAGTCTTGGTATGTTAGAATTTATGCATTTAGAAGCTTCGATGTATGGGCGCATAACGTTGGAGTTTTTAAGTACTATTGACTTTCACTTGAAGAAAAGATGAACAGGAACAATGCGATGTTTTTATGGCTCAATGAAATTCCAGATGTTTAATACTGATCATAAGCTCAGCATCTAAGAGTTACGAGGCACCCTCTGACTCCCACTCTATGGCCCCGGAGCTGTCTTGGATACTTTTGATGCGAAAGCATTTCGGACAGCCATTACTGGTAAGTCTGATTATATCTCAAAGGGTGCCAAGGCGTCAGGGATCTAAAATCCTTATTTTAGGTATGCACATAAGGGCTTGGCATACACTCTATTTGGTAGGGGAGACAATACCAGAGTTTCTACTCAAAGGGAGTTATTCTTCCTTTATTCTATGGCAAACTCCGAGATGGTAAGTGTGGTTGCTTTTGTAGCGGATTATTTGGGCAGAGTAGGCAGGGCAACACAGAGAGGAACATTTGTCAGTGGAATGATAACGCAGATAGCTGAGCATTTCAGCTATGATCCTGCCGCATTGGGTGATGCACCTATAACAGGTAAAACTAGATTAGATATGGATGCACTTGTCTAACAGGGCATGCTTTTTGTTTCCCCTACTAATTATGTTGTGATGAGTCTCAATAAGTTTGTTATTGCCCTCCCTGATCCTGATAGAGTAAGCATAGCTGATCTTAATAACTAGATTTATGATAGTACCGTCCAAGATGAGGAAGAGTACCATGTTGACCCTATGTCTGCAGGTGAACATGAAAAGGAGGATGCCCTTGACCATGAATGGTTTGTTCTGTCACAGGAGGGACCCATCTATGCAGGTACGGGAACCTCTTCCGTAACCGAAGATAACTGGTCGTGGGTGTGTGGTGAACTCGGGTATCTCCGGGCGAAACAAGCCAGACAGTGAGAAGAACAATCACGTCAAGAGGCGATCATGGATGACATGCATTCCAGGATGGAACAGCTGATGTTGCGCTTCCCTCCTCCGCAGTGAGGCTCTGTGAGTTTCTCTCTCTCACTTGTACTAAAACATTTAGGTCAATGTTTGGTTCAAGTGTGAGGGGGGGGGGGTTCTTTTGTTGATTTTCAGTATTTTTATTTATTTCAGTTATTTTCATTAATTATTATTCATAGTTACTTTGATTTTGGTATATTTATATTGTGTTGGTTACAGATTCACAGATGGATGTTGTTTGAGAAATGGGACAGGTAGTAGTGGATGAGGAGATGCAACCCAAATTAGTTCTCCAGAAAGCCTCAATAGGTTGAAATTGTTGGATACTATGTTAGACACAACTCTGTGACACTGGACCGTTTTGTATGATGTGCACCCAAGCTGGATAAGAAGTTGCACCACGCTAAGAAGCATTTTGGAACCTGTCGAGTTAGACCAAAACATGGTGAGAAACAAAAAGCCATACATTTTTATCATCATGAGAGAGATGTAGGTATGTCTCTATCACTCTGAGCTTGCATACTAACTGTTTAAATTTTACCACACACTTATATGCACCGAGGTAATTTTTTGTGTTAACCCAGAGCCTTTCTAGCCACCCTTATGTTTTATCCTTTGCTAACCAATGTTGAGCCTTTTTCCCCTTTTGTTTGTTTATAACCTTATCATGTGAACCCGTAGCCCAAACATTTTCCTCAACCTGTTCAGATAGGTGTTGTAACATAATCTGTGAAAAAAAATCTAAGTTTGGGGTAGTAGTACCAAAAAGAATTAAGTAGGTGTAGAGAAAAAGAAGAAAAAAAAGAGAGAGAAGGAAAAATAAATGATACAAATAATGAAGCACCTACTTAGAAAAAGAAAGAAAAGAGTTAGTTTGAAAAATCAAGAATTTATGCTCAAGAAAATAATTTGAGTAAGAACTAATCAAGTCTAATAAAAGGTATTGAATGCCCCTAAGCAGTACAAATTACAGAGAGAAACTGACGACACCGACTCTGAACCATACCCCTTTGTTTTTTTTCCTTTTTTTTGTTTATCCCACCATGACCTTTAGCCCCATTACAACCATAAAAGACCTCAAAAGGTGTGTTTTTGTGTGTGTGTGTGTGTGTGTGTGTGTGTGTGTGTGTGTGTGTGTGTGTGTGTGTGTGTGTCTGTGTGTGTTATTAAGATAGATGGTATTCAAGTTTATGAGTTGATTTTGCAAAATCTGCTTTGAGTGTAAACACTGTAACCAGGAGAAACATTGGTGAAGATGTGAAAAATCTGACAGGTGAAGAAATACTTTGATGTGGAAGTGCAGCAGAGAATTCAGATAGGGAAGCAGGAACGGAAAAGTGAAACAAGAGTTGCAAAAGACATCGGCAGTGTTGTGGTAAATTAGTTTCAAAATTTGGGTGAACTTGAATGCTCTCTCAAAGCATTGCTTGAGGACAAGTAATAAGCTAAGTTTGGGGTTGTGATAAGTCACCATTTCTATGTTGTTTCTCACACTTATTCGACATCTAATCCACGAATCGGTATTGTTTATGTTAGTCTTTTTACTGTTTTTGAGTGATATTTACTATTTTTATGTTTTTCTTGAGTTGTATGATTTTCTAGTGATTTTGTTATATTTGGTGCATTTTACGCATTTAGTAGTGGTCTTGATGTTTTCAAGTCTATACGGAGAAAGGCAAAAGACCCGGGAGAAGAAATAGGAGATTCGGGAAAAGTCTAGGGAGTTTTTCAAGCATTGTAGTGGCCTGACATGGCCATCCGTGTCAGGAGAGGATGATAGAGGCCATGTTGGAGGAGGAAGCAAGGGGTTGACACAGGTCCCTGTGTCAGCTGACACGGCCCATGTCAGCAAATCTGGCACATATATTCATTTCATCAGTGGAACAGGGAGCCAACACGGCTGCCTGTGTTAGCTGATACGGCCCGTGTTGGCCTGGGCGTGTCACCCCCAATTTCCTGTTATCTTTTAATGTTTTGACCCCTGAGGGTATTTTTGGGATTTCCTTACTTTTGTATTGGATTTGTTAGTTTTTAAGATACATTTGGACAAAGAAAAAGACACTTTTTGACTTTTGCACTTAGAGACAAGAAAATGTTTCGACAAGAAGGATTGAGCGATCAAGAGCAAAGGGAGAACGACAGATTTTCAAGGGCGGAAGCAATTGAAGATCAAAGTAATCCCCAAGTACCCTTGTAATGTTAAATCTAATTGTTAAATTTACTTTTATTATTATGAGAGGCCAAACCCCCCCAATGCTAGGGGGTGTCCCTGAATTGCTATTGTATTGATATTATTTCCCTATTAATGACATAAGCACTTATTTTTCTTAATCAAGTTTTATCATTAAATGATTTTATAAATTTTCAATCGGACAAATTGATTTAGTTTTACGGTTAACCTTAGGTCAGAAAAACCATTGTTAATACAATTTGATCAATGCCTCAGTAGATAATTCTTAGGACTAGGATTACCCTGTTGCACTTGAATACTGCTGAAACATTTTTCAATGCTTGATTTCAAATTGATTGCCTATGGACATGGTAACTTAATTATGATTTCAAAGGTTTTCTCACTAAGGCTTTAGGAGTAAACACAATTAGCAGTCAAGAATTTGATAAAAACTATGGTTATGTTAAGAAACAAGGATTGATATTTTTGAAAGGAAATTCATACACTGCCCCTAGTATGCCCTCATAGTTTACCTTATTTTAAATATTGTCTTTTATTATTTTCAAATCAAATCTAAAAACCCCCAATTGAGTTTTATTTGATTGAATACAAATTACTCCTATATTTCCTAACGCAGTCCTCGAGATCGATATTGGGGATAACTCCCTTATATTTTAACTACAACTGGAAAACTAGTACACTTGTTATTTTTCCGATCACCTACGTGTCCTCATAGTTCAATGAGAAATTTAGGGCTTTGTAGTTCATAGAACTAGGGAAAGAAAAGAAGATTTGGTCAGACCAAAGAGAAAGAAGAATGGAAGAAGGTAGAAGATAGCTCGCCAAGATCTCGCAATCTTGTGCCTACGTATCCTCTTAGTGCAATGAGAAAGTCAGAGCCTACGTAGTTCGGGGAACAAAGACGGAGAAAGAAAAGGAAGACGAAGTGGTGTCAAAACCAAGAGCGAAAGGAAGAGAGTAACACCCTACTGGGGAATGCAACAGAATGGTGTCAAAATCAGAAGAATAAGGGAACAAAGGAATTAAATTGAGACAAAGTAAAGTACATTGAATATTCGGTGCATTATTGGCAGGCTGTGGTTAACCGACGGAAAAAAAGATTATGATTTTGCGGGGAAAAGAATTGGTGTCAACAGACGAACTGCGATGAACTAGAAAGAGAGCATTGAACTGAGAGAGAAGCTGTTTAACTCTAAGGGGATTTGGTGTATTAATTGATAAATAGTGATTGATTGGAAGGATGGGTGTAGAACCAAGCGATGGTTGTGAATGAAAGGATGGGTGTGGAACCAAGCGAAGGTTGTGACCCAAAGGACGGGTGTGGAACCAAGCGAAGTTTGTGACCCAAAGGAAGGTTGTGGAACCAAGCGAAGGTTGTGACCCAAATGACGAGTGTGGAACCAAGCAAAGGTTGTGACCCAAAGGACGGGTGTGGAACCAAGCGAAGGTTGTGACCCAAAGGACGGGTGTGGAACCAATTGAAGGTTGTGACCCAAAGGACGGGTGTGGAGCCAAGTGAAGGTTGTAACCCAAAGGATGGGTGTGGAACCAAGCGAAGGTTGTGACCCATAGGACGGGTGTGGAACCAAGCGAAGGTTGTGACCTAAAGGACGAGTGTAGCACTAAGCGAAGGTTGTGACCCAAAGGACGGGTGTAGAACCAAGTGAAGGTTGTAACCCAAAGGTGCGAATAATTGAACCAAAGAAAGGTTGCTAACCGTTGGGGATATTGGTTTTAACATAAGGATTGTGATTAACCAAAACAATGAGTGATTAACCGAGAGACAGTGATTAACTCAAGAAAAGCTCAGTATGTTAACAGACGGACTGTGGTTAACTAAGGAACGAGTGATTAACCAAGAGAAGGTGATTGACCCAAAGATAGTTGGTTTTAACAGACAGACTTTTATCAACGAAAGAACAGGTGGTTAACCAAGATAAGGTGATTAACCCAAATAAAGTTGTTTTTAACAAGAGGACTGTGATCAACCAAAGAACGGGTGATTAACCAAGAAAAGGTGATCAACCAAAGAGAGGTATAATTTGTTAATGGACAAACTGTGGTTAACTGAGGAAAAGAGCAACTTGGTGTTTTAACTGACGAACAGTGATTAACTAAATAAGAAGGGAGATAGAACCAAGAGAAGGTTATGAACTCTGCCAGAGGTTCGGTATGTAACAGGAAGGTTGTGTTTATACAAAGTAAAAGGATTGACTTTGCTTGGGAAGAAGAGAATTGGATTTAATCAAAGAACGATTGATTAGCCAAACAAAGGGGTGATTATAACTCTTCTAGGAAATCAAAGAATAGTGATTGGCCAAAAGAGAAAGGAATGTTAAATTGAAAGGAGGAAAATAAACCAAGAGACAAAGATTATGGTGCAAGGAAAAGGTGATTAATCAAAAGAAGAGTTGAAAAGAGAGCAAGATCAAAAATCAAACTCAAGAGACACCACAACTCGGGAATAGAGGTGACTTATCCCAGGTGTAAGAACTAAACGCCCTTTCCTAGAAATAGTCAAAATGAAGGTAAAACAGAATACATCCTCATTCCCTCTCTAGTATCCAAAGTATAGTGCGGAAGACGAAACCGACAGAGAAACAATGCAATTTGTATATTGCTCCAAGGCGTTGCAGACCTTCGACTTTGCAGGGGATCGAGAGAACAAGACTCTAAAAGATCCTAAAGAGAAGAAAGATGGAAGATCAACTAATCGAAACAAGGCTTCGATCAATTAATCCAAAGGGAATGAACAAGCCAACCATATTTCAAGCGAGTCGAAAGATCGTCAAAACAAATGTGCGGATTATTGATTATACAAGATTAAACTTGCACAATGAAGAACAAACTTAATATGATCAAGAATGAAATTGTAAGGCAGTACTGTCGTAACCTGAAATTTAACTTCCTCCTTTTGCTTTTGCATAAGCATGTGCATTGACATCGCTGGCATACACATTCGCATGCTTTCTCTGTAATCTTTGTTGTAGGAACTTTCAGGCTTTACGAGCCCGATTAATCACATCCTCCCAAAGATATCACATAATCAAAACAAGCACAAAATGAAGGTTTCTACACCTATTCATCCGATCAAGAGGTCGAAAATCAGAGTCGTGACCACAACATCATTTTCAAGCAAAATTGCGCAAGTTTTAGCTTGGTTAATTGATTAACCATTTGCTAGTGCAAATGGGTTAATCGGTTAACCCTTGCAAAATTTGCAAAATCTGCTGCATTTTCAGGACAACAACTTCCACTTCTCATTTTTGGGGTCTACATTATTCTAGCATTGTCTGGAACATTCTAGACAGCTCCATACACTTCAAGACATTTCTACACACTTCAAGGCATTTGCTACAATACATTAATTGGGATTGAGACCACCATGTTGCTTCATTTCCAAGCATGTGAGCCCTTAAATTTAAGTTTGCATTAGGATGGTTACCGAGTCAACTACCTAACTAACTAAGTTAACCTTCAACTCAGTGAGTTGCGGCTAACTAACTTCAAGGCTAGTTCCAAGGCTACATCCAAAGCTCACTCCAAACCTAGAAACTCCGAAGCAAAACTCTATATAATAAAATCATCACTATTTCACAAGGGATCCAATCACTCTTCCAAATTTTCACACTTGACCATTCTCAATTCTCTCACATTCTCTCTGAATTTTCTATAACTTCTACTCATAATCTTCTTCACCTTTATCCAAAACCTCCATTAAAGAGTAGCAACTTCTTAATTGGAAGTGCTTTCTCTTAAGCTTAGCCATCATCATCTTGTAAATTCTTGTTGCTTTTCTGGAGTTATATTGCATTCGAATTCATCTCAAGTGATTTCTTCAAGCTTATTCGATGTAATTTCAATTTTGGAGTTTTCGTCGAATTTTGCTCGGTTTCGCTACGGTTCGACTGCAAATTCTGTTTTCTCTGGATTTCTTTAAGTAACTTCATCGCATTCTCTTTGCAACAACATCCAAGGAAAATCTCGGCCTTGTAGGTTGGTTAATTCTCACTCTTTTCACTGTTTTGATCGTTACCGTATCGTTTGTGATGTAGTTTCGACGTTTTTCTCGTTTGTGAATTGATTATGCATTTATTTGATCTTCAATATTGATGTGTTAATTGATCAAATAAGTGCTTATTTGTTGTTTTTAAACTTGATTTTCGTGTGTGATTGTTTTCCCTAACATGTAAGGGATTGCACAAGTCAAAATTGGACAAAAGTGCTTTTGAAAACTCATTTTTCAGGCTCTGTCTTAGTGTTAATCGATTAACACTTTTGCACAGGCAAAGTGTTAATTGATTAACCATGTATTTTTCATCAAAATTGGTTGTTTTAAAAGGGTTAATCGATTAACAATTTTGCACAGGCAAAGTGTTAATCGATTAACACTAGTCCAGAAGGCCATTTTTGTGCATTTTTCATGTATGTTTGGCATTTCTTCCTCTTTAAACTCCCATGGATTGATGTATTTGATTTTATGGATGTTTTAACTTCTGTTTGAAGCATGCTTGTGCATTTTCTAATGCCTAATTTTATCGATTCCGCATTTATTTGCATTTTTGGCATTGTATGAAAATGTTCACTTTTGCCTAATCTTTAATCAGTTGATTACTTGGTTTGTGATGCATGCTAATTGACTTTGGTACTATTTTACTTCTATTTCTTGGTTTCATTAAGATTTGTTCCTCTTTGGAATGAACTTAATCTCATTTAATCAATAAATTCCCTTTTTGCTTTAACGATTTTCCATTCCTTTGGAAAATTGTTAGCACATCTTTGCCCCTTTGATTAATTTATAGAAACTTCGTTTCGATTAGTCGATCTTCCCTTTCTCTCCTCCTTTGGATCTTTTTGAGCTTTGTCCTCTCTTTTCCCCCGCGGAGTTAATGATTTCCAACGCATTGGAGCACTGTATAAATTTTGCATTGTTTTGATGTCTGTTTCGTTTCTTGCACCATACTTTGGTGTTAGAGAAGGAATGAGAGTGGAGTATTCCTACACTCATTTTGACTATTTTGGGTAGGGGGTGAATGACCCTGTGCCTGGAATAGTTGCCTCTATCTCCTTATAGTGGCTTCCATGTTCCTCCAATCGAGTCGATCCTTGATCACTTGCACCCTTACCTCCTCTTTGGAAGTAGCCTTCTCCTTGTGTTTTCTCTTGTGGCCAATCCTCCTTTGGTTTCCCTTGAGATTTTTTTTTTCAAATCCTTTTGGTTGGTTGATCATCGTTCTTTGGTTAAAACATATTCATCTTCTTCCCCAGCGAAGTTGACCTTTTCTTTCTTCGGTTTAACACAGTCTTTCTGTTGAAACCTAATCCTCACCAGAATTGAACCTTCTCTTGGTTCTCTTTCCTTCCTCCATGGTTAATCAATGCTTGCCAGTTAAACACCATTTGCCTTTCTTCAGTTAATCACAGTCTTCCTGTTAACACTGAGTTTTCTTTGGGTTATTCACCGTTCCAAGTTAATCACCCTTTCTTTGGTTGATCACGCTCCGTCCGTTAAAACCAGTTTTCTTTTGAGTTAATCACCTTCTCTCACTTAATCACTCATTCTTTTCGGTCTATCATAGTCTGTCTATTAGACACTTAATCCCCCATAGTTAGTAACCTTTCTTGAGTTCAAATACTGCCAGTTTTGGATTAACAACCTTTGTTCGGTTTGAATACCCTTTCCTTTGGTCGAGTATTGTCTGTTTAGTCAATGCAACATTTCTTTGGGTCGCAGTCTTTGCTTGGTTCCACACCCGTTTTTCTTGGTTGACTACCGTCTACCGATTAAAGCCAATTCCTTTCTATTTTTCTCAGTTAACCACTGTTTATCAGTTAATATACCGCAATTCCCTCAGAGTTAACACCTTTCTTTGGTTCCTTACTCTCTTTCTTCTGGTTCCCCGCAGTCCGTCTGTCGACACCAAACCTTTTGGATTTTCCCCCCAGAATCTTTCTTTTGTTTTCTTTAGTTAATCACTGCCTGACAATTAACACACCAAATTTTAAGTAGGTCTTATCCTTTTACTTTGATTCTTTTCTCTTTCCCCCGGCCTCGTCACCATTCTTTTGTTTTTCTCCCCGATGGAGTCATCTGTTTTCTTCTACATTCTCCGGCAGAGTTCTTGCCTTGCTTTTTCCTTCCTCGGTAGAGTTATCTTCTTTTTCTTTCTTGACTTTGACATCATTCCTCTTGCATCCCCCAATAGGGTCTTGCTTTCCTCTTTTCTCTCTTGGCTTTGACATTGTCTCTGTTTTCCATTTTAGCGTTGGTTCCCCGAACTACGTAGGCTCTGATTTCTTCATTGCACTACGAGCGTACGTAGGCACAAGATTGTGAAATCTTGGCGAGCCACCTTCCTCCATCTTTTTCCATTCTTCTGTCTCTTTGGTCCGTCCAGATCTTCTTCTTTTCCTTGGTTCCTTGAACTACGGAGCTCTGACTTCCTCATTGCACTATGAGGGTACGTAGGTACGAGGGCCCCAATCCTCCGCGAGCACGTATTTTTCCTTTTCCTTTCTTCTTTTATCTCTTTTATTTTTTAGTTAGAAGTCTTTAGATAGATAACCCATCCAAGCCTAGAAGCAAGCGAAATGGTTTCCATCAGGTACGACGGATGCTTAAGGTGCTAGTACCTTCCTTTTGCATAACCGACCCCCTTTCCTGTTTCTCTTCCCTTGGGTTTTATCGATATTTTCCCTGTTCTTTGGGACTAAATAAAGTCCGGTGGCGACTCTGTTGTATCTTTGAGTATGCAATTCACTCAGGTATAAATCCGCTAGCTTCAAGTACCAAATGTCAATTAGCATGCATCACAAATCATGTCATTATGTAAGCAAAATGTGCAAGAATCAAAATGATTATACAATGTCAAGAATGCAAACAAATCCAAGGATAAAAAAATAGTGCATCAAAAGTTTGCATACATGCTTCAAATAGAAGTTGAACAGCTCATAAAACATCCACAAATATCAAGTATATCAATCCGTGGAAGTTAAATGAGGGAAGAATATCAAGCAAGCTGGAAAAAGCACAAAAATGGCATTCTGTCACAGTGGTAGTCGATTACCACATGCAGGTAATCGATTACCTGATTGAAAATTGTAAAAAAATATGGAAAAAAAGGCAAGGTAATCGATTACCCATATATAGGTAATCTATTACCACTATGACAATGGAAAAATCATCTTTTCAAAAAGCACTTCCAGCAACTAAACACTTATCAAATCATCCACATGTTATGGCATGCATTTGTGCATGAAAATTACATCAATTAGGAGCAATTAATCATCAATTGAAAGCATTAAACATAAATATCAAGAACCAAACAACCATATGATTAATCAACACTGAAAAGTTATCGAAACTACATCATAAATGCGCGAAAGTGATTGAAAACAGTAAATCGAGTGGGAATTACCAACCTACAAGGTGGAGGATTGCCTTGGTGATTGTTGTTATTGATATGTGATGAAAATGAGCCAAGAAAACCAGAGAATTCTAATCTTGAAATCAAACCATAGTGAAATTGATCGAAATGCGATAAAAGTTATGAAATCAAATTTGCACCGACACGATTCAGTTGATCACTTGAATTGATGTAGAAGTTGTTGTAGTTGCAGAGATCTAAAAAGAAATGCAATGAGATGAAGGTTTAAGCTCAAGAGAAAAGCAATTTCAATGTGAAATTGCTACTCTTCAATGGTGATAATGGAGATTTACTGTGGTTTTGGGAAGAAGATGAAGATGAATGTGAAGAAGTTGCAGAAAATGTAAAGAGAATTGAGAGAAAATGAGAGAGTGAATAGTGAAGATTGGTGAAAAATGATTGAAGCTCAAGAGTGAAAAATGAGAGAATGATTAAGGGTCCTTGTGAAATGGTTTAGATTTCTTTATATAGAGTGGAGGTTTGAAGTTGCTAGGTTTTTAGTTTGCTTTGGAGCTTGCTTTGAAACTAGCTTTGGAGTTAGTTACATCTAACTCACTAAGTCAAAAGTTGACTCAGTTAGTTAGTTGTTAACTCACTGGAGCAATCTCAATGCAAGTCCAAATCAAATGGTCCTCATGCTTGCAAATGAAGTTTCATGGTAGCCTTGATCTAAAGTGATGTATTGGAATAAATGCCTTAAAGTGTCTTGAAAGGTCTTGAGCTGTCTAAAATATTCCATACAATACTATAACCAAGTAGACCACAAGGGAATTGAGAGTGCAAAGTTGTTGTCATGAAAATGCAGCAGAATCTGCCATTTTACATAGGGTAATCAATTACCCTATTTCACCTAGCAAAGTGGTAATTGATTACCATAGGCAAAACTTGCCCAGTTTGCTTAAAAACAAGTGTTGTAGCCATGGTCTCAATTTTCGAGCTCTTGCTTTGATGAATAGACATGGAAACCTTTATTTTTAGCTTGTGTTGATGATGTGATGACCTTGTAAGGATATGATTAATCGGGCTTAGCAAACCTGAATATTCCTGCAACAAAACCATATAGAAAAATACTAGTGTGAATGTCAGTGATGCGAATGCACGTGCTTATGCAAAAGAAAAAGGAGGAGGTCAAATTTCGGATTACGATAGATACTACTGATGGTTTCGACATGAAAATGGAAGATGAATTGAGAGAAGTCTATCCTTAGGCTGGAGAAGACAAGACTGATTTCTAGGAAAAATGCAGAGTGAGAGGGTCGAAGGATGTGCTATGTCCAAGATGCAATGTTGTCTTTGATGAAAAAGCTGCTGAAAAGTATGAGTCTGATAAAAAGAAGGCACTTGAAGGAGAAAAAACTCCCATTCTAAGATTTGTGTTTGACAAAAGAGGACCCCCTCGGAGAAATAAAGAGTTCAGGAGGCAATTCCAACAGCCTCAACCAAAAACCTTTCGTCCTCCGTCCCTACAAGAAAAATGGGTGGAACTAGTGAATCAGAAGGGGGCAAGAAGCCAAAGTGGAGAGTACTTGATTTAGAGACAGAAGTGAGGAATCCAGAGAAAAGAACTAAACATAAAGGCTATGTGGTTTCCCCTAATTATAAAGGGAAAAACCCCATGACAAGAACATAATGGAGGTGTTATCAGAGGAACAAGAAAGTTGAGAAAGAGGTTTCAACATCACAACTGAAACATATCAAAACCCCTGGGAAGAAAAGGCACTATCCAAAAGGAAGGCTCGTCGAGAAGGAACAATTGTGGCGAACCAGACGCTAACCATGAATATTGACCCATCAAGAGAAAATGAGGTAGTATCAACCCAGACCATAGAGTACACTCCCCTGATCGAAGAGGAAGAGCCTGAATAAAATCCCTAGTCAAATGAGGAAGAGCCTGAATACACTCCCCAATCGGATGAGGAAGAGCTCGAATACACTCCCCAGTCAGATGAAGAGGAGCCTGAGTATACTCCTTCACCAGAAGATGAGATGGTCGACGACAACTATGGTGAAGACTTTATCATTAATTGCAGTATCGTGTCAGTGTTACCCGCTGAATATGACAGAATGTCATAACTTTCCAAAGCTGATGAAGACTTTGTGACAGACAAAACTGTTGAAGACAAGCCATTGTGCTACTATGTTATGAACAGTGGTGTGGTGGATGAGCAAAATCCTAAGTTTGAGAAGCCTAGCCCAGGAATGGTGTATCATCTGAAACCATTATTCATAAAGGCAAAGGTAGATGGGATGCCAATAAACAAGGTATTTGTCGATGGTGAGGTAGCTTCCAATTTAATGCCTCATACCTTGTTGAAAAAGATGGGAAAGTGTGATGCCGATCTTCGACAGCACAATATGGTTTTATCCAACTATGAAGGAAAAACCAATAACATGCTAAGGGTAATCCAAGTCGAACTGGTTGTTGGTACAACTACCCGATCGACATTGTTCATGGTGATAAACTCCAAAGAAAACTTCAATTTGCTGTTAGGACGTGAATGAGTCCACGAAATAAGGGCAGTACCATCAACTTTGCACCAAAGGTTAATCGTCTAGAGAAAAGACGACATTATAGAGAATATTGAGGCTGATCAGAGTTACTACAAAATCGATGAAGCGAAGAGCGTGAAGAAATCCTTTGACCAAAATTTAGCAAATGTTGCACCTTGTGATGGCAAATCAGAAGTTTACACCTCTGTCAAAAATATAAATTGTTTCCTGAATCTGGATCATGACTACGAGTTTATTTGGGACACTAAAGAGGAAATAGAGCCTAAAGAGGTGAATTCACCTACGGGGTGGCTTGAGGTTGATGAAGATGACCACTGAGTCAGAAAGTCTGGCTCAAATTTTTATCTATTTTGCTGAAAACAAAAGGAAATCGGCACTAGAAGCTAAGAAACTATAGAGTTTGGTTGTCATGGCCAAAGTCGAAGAACTTGAAGATGGCCAACAAGGCCATACAACATCTTTAGAAAGTCGGAGGCTATATTATATTTACAACAATGACCCTTTGGGGTTTGAGGCCCATGGTTATTGAAAACAAAGTTTATGTACAGAGAGGTGGGACTTGCACTCTGATGCGTCCGCAAGTGCACGAAAATATCGAAGTAGTATAAAAGATTTGTCGAACCCACAGAGACCAATGTCAACCTACCGTTATCTATTGTTACGACGTAAAGCTAAGGATAATAGAATTTGGAAAGTTAAATGCGAATGAGATTAAATGCAAAGAAATAAAGATTTTTTTAGTTTTAGAAATATATTAATAAGGGATATCGGTATGCAATGCCTTAGTTAGCGGGGAATCGACAGGTCACTGGTGCTTTTTAGTCTTTGCAAACACTTTTCAGAAGAAAATACTCATTTAAATACCTTCGTCTCACGTTGGTTGTTGACTCGGGTCATAATTCTAAGGGCGGAATGTACGCTTTCGCTGTCCCATTCGGGGTTAAAACTACTTTTTGAAAAGAAATAGATTCAAATTTCTTTTAAAGCGCTTTCGCTGTGTCTAAAATCAATGCCTAGTTTTTACTATCTGGTTCGAACCCCAGCTTTCGCGTGCCGGTTCGATCCTTAATATGGTTTTCCACTGTCGTGGCAAAACCATCGTAAATAGCTTCTCACTGTCGTGACAAAGGTTTATTTAGAATTTAGATTAAAAACTACAGTCAGAAAGGTTATTTGTAAGAAGGTAAGATGTACCGGGTGTTATCGAATCCCGTTCTATTAATTCGATTGCATACCGATAGGACCAATTTAGCTAGACATAATAATTAATGCAAACGGAAATAAACATAAACAGCAGAATAATAAAACAAGCATTATGACAGAAAATAAAGTAATAATTAATTAATAAAAACCTAGAAAGTAGTACTGAAACTGAATTCTTGAGTAGTCCTCCACAATGTCGGCAGGATTCTACAATGGAGAAATGAAATTGCAGAAAGAAATACAATGCTCTGAACTAAAGGAAAAAAAGGAAAGAAAATAAAAGAAACAAAATAAAAATGGCTTCAATAGGAATTTTGGTAGCACTTCGATACATCGAAGTCCCCCCCCCCCCAAATGCTGTGAATCTCAGGCCTATTTATAGGAGATATTTTCTTTCTCAACTTCCAGAGATCATGCATGAGTTATGGGGAAAATGGGAGTAACTTCCAGTAGTGGACAGTTAATGGAGAAAGTGTAGGAGAAAAGGAGGAGAGAGTCGGGAAGAAATTAAGTTTGTGCCGCTTCTGTTATACTGAACTTGGGGTCGTGACGATCGTTATGGTCTCATGACGGTCGTGTTGATCGTGACGACCGTGATGGTCTTGTGACGAATGTGACGACTGTGACGGTCGTGAGGGGGCTGTGACGACCGTCATGCGCACAAATTCTGTACTTTACGTTTTTCTTCTGTATTTCTTTTTTTCTTCTTTCTTTTCCTTCCATTTCTTCTTCTTTTCTTTCTTTGATCCAGATTCTCCACAATCTGCAAAACAAAGTAAATTATCTGCATAATGGAACGTAAATCAAGATAAATTAACAATAGTCACAAATAAATGCATGTAAATCAAGCCAAATAAACGATATGATTTCGTGTAATCAAACACCCCCACACTTAAACCATTGCTTGTCCTCAAGCAACCAACCAACACGGTAAAAAGAAATAGGCATAGTTCGAAACAAAAGCATGATGAGACTCTAATCATATGTGGCTGCTAGGCTAATGTTAGATCGATAGGTACTAAATATCAATACCAAGGATACCGTAACGACACAATTTCAAAAACTCCCTACTTATGCAAACCAATTGGAATCATGCCATTATAACTCAACCTATATCTCATGCTCTCTTTCACCCCATTTCATTATAGTGTAATCACATTAAGCCCGTTATCCGTACACATTCATGGCAAGTAAACCTGTTAGTGACTATGATCTTATTGTTATTTCATTTTTTTCTGCAAATATGCTTAAGCATCAATTTAACTTAAAGAGTTTGTACCGTTGGGCTAAGTGTTCGGGTGAGGAGCACCTAACTTTGAAGGAACATGTCTTTTTATTCATAATTTTTTTTCTTTCTTAATTTCTCATTTTAAACCAGAGATCATACACTTATTTGCATCGGTTTCTTACTTAGCGTGTTTAGGATGGTGCTGACTGCTTAAATAAACTACTTAGGGATTACTAAAAAGAAACTGGAGCTTTAAGGTTTCGGCATAATGGGTACTCAAATTGATTTTGCATATTTAGGGGGTTAAGGGTGTCAGGATGATATTGATTTTATCAAGACTTTCCCAAGTTTTTCTAACACAGCATGAACAACCTATATACTCTCAGAGTACCATGTTATGAATCAAAGCAAAAAATTGTTGGAGGTTGAAATTTTGAAATTTTGAAATTTTGGGGAAATTGAATAACAAGCGAAAACCACACATAAAGACTCGACAACACATGCAAAGACTTTGACATAACGTTAAAAACAGATAAAATTCCTAAAAGTATCAAATAAAATATAAGACAATAAATCTAACTGAAAAGCAATAAAATGAAAGTGGTAGAGTTCCTCCCCTACACTTAAACCAAACATTGTCCTCAATGTTTTAATAAAAGGTGAAAAAAGGAAAGATAGAACCTGTATGAATGCTACTGCATGCCAAATCACCTATGATCCTTCTCTTGATGTCCATGGCTTCGTTGATCATTTCTACTTCGGTGGCGGGCATTTTGAGATACCTTCGTTTGTGTAAGTCTAGAACTTTCACCGAGATGTGGCTAAAACGTAGCAAGCGATATATTTCTTTATTGTCTGCAAATTAAAACAAACAAATTAAAATAAAGACCTTACGGGTTGCTGTCACTGTGAAAATTGGATACCAAACTATTGATTAGTTTGAATCTTTAATTCATTTTGCAACCGAACTTTGATTTGTCCAAAGGAAGGGATAAAGATCGAAATTCCCACAATGCAATGCAAATGCAAGCTAGAGAGTTATAGGTTCGGGGGTTGGTTAAACTTAGGGAAGGTGCTAGCATCCTAAGTTTCTGTAGTACTCTACAGGAACCTCTTGTTTTATGTTGTTTATTGCTAAGGGTTTATCTGCTTAAGGATGAAAGACCCTAGTGGTTTATTTCTAAGAATACTCGATAAGATATCGCATCTTATGCCTACATATCCTTACGGGATTGGAATCAGAGTATCTGTAGTTCCCCTAAAGGGTTTGAGGAGATCTTTGACTGTGGTCAAAGTTCCTACAGATTTAGGGTAGTTAGTTGATTGAGTTTAGGAGAAAAGATGAGTTGTCATTTTAAGGGAGATTTAACCTCCACAAGTGTAAGAGATTTTATTGTTGTAGGGTGGAGATTCTATCTCGCTTAAGATGATTAACATCTTATTCTCTAATGTGTTTGAATGTTGTTTGAGTTGTTTTGTTTTTTCTCTATGTTCTGATATCCAATTCACCAAAGCACTGATAAAACTAATTGAAAACAAGAGCCATCATCCCAGAAATCACACATAAAAGGTACTCTAAAGGAAAGAGATTAAACCTTTGGAACTTTATCTACCACAACATTATTTGGGAGGTTTTCAGAACTGAAAATGATGATCTTATTGTTTGTTCTGATTTGTGTTGACAGGTTAACCGTATCACCATTGTGGAGTTCACCAAAAACCGTGGTTACATGCTTTTGATGGTGATTGGCATGATGAAGTGAATTGTTCATGAAGCTGTTCTTTGAATTCAGCATAAGTACTGGTAGAAATGGTGGTGAGGTACTCGGTTACTCCATTTAGAGGTATTATGTTTCATTGATTTCTCACGTAGCTTTGATAACCTTCTTTCTTCACCTTATTATCTATGATATTGTCTGGAAATTTGCGGTCCGGTGATAAATGTTGGTTCTTAGTTCTTGGATGACCTTGACTTACTGATTCTATGACTTAAGATTCCAAAATATGGATTTTTGTATGGTGCAAGCTTCTGGTCTGGATGTTTATTGCATTTGGCATCAACTTCTGTCATGTCTGTCATTTCTGTGGTCCCATAATCCCCATGTTTACCATGACATCTTGCAGAAACATGATTAGCAGACAGATCAATAACATTTTTAGATATTGCAGGTTTTGACGTTTCATGTCTGGTATTTGAGGCTCTGGGATGCAAATTACTGTTTGCGGTTGCGGTTTGATCATTGATTGTTGGAGGTTTTGCAGTTCCCTGATTGTCAATGTCTCGCGAGGTAAAAACTTCTTCTTTCGCGACGAAACTGATATCCTCTCTTTGGTACTAGTCTTGTTCTTCATTAATGGCCGCTTTCTAACATTGTTGTGACTTCCCTTCATTATGCAGGTCTTGGTTGGAATGACAGCCTGAAGTTTCAAGATGCAAGGAGGGCTGACTTGGTTTGGAGTTTTGATCATGATTTCAAGAATGCTTAGAATGAGGGTACCGTGAAAATCCATGGTGATGGCTTGAGGAAAACACACGAGGTTTGTTGTGGTGATGATGACTACACGTCTGAACCGAGAGCTTGAAGTTGTAGCTGTGTTGCCTTTGATTTTTGGTGTTCTACTTTGTGACAGTCGTTCATGCTCTCTTCCGAAGGTTAAGGCTCTTGGAATTCTCTTATGTTTGCTGATAACATCACTTCAAATTTGGCAAGAAGGCCTCTTCTGCTTGTTGGTGAGCACTTAACTCTTATCGAAAAAACGGAGCTTGAATTTGTAGACATTTTGATGTTTTGCTAATGAGGTATTTACGAAACCGAACTTGATTAAATTTACGCAGGAGCTACGACGGAGTATTAAAGAACTGCCAGGGGCAAATGGTACCACCATAAACTTGGCACAACTTGCTGTAATCTTAGAAGGATTTACCTTGGCTCAAAGCAACGAGACCCAGTGTGTTTAATCGAGGAAACAAGTAGTGGTCTGGCAGGTTATACTGACCGTGAGTATTTTCTCATGCGTACCAGGTCCGACAATGCTTGGAGTTATGAAGTATTGTACATAGGTGTTGTCTTTTGTATATGTGAATGGATTCGTGAGAACTTGTAGGTATTTAGTTAAGTGGATATTTGTAAGTAATAGAACTTTGGCTCACAGGTCCATGACAAAACAAAACATGTACCAAACCCATTATTATTAACGCTTCATGTTTTTGAGTTGTCAACATTAAATTCCATTCCGTTAGAACGTGAATCTGGTCGAGTATGGTGTCTTAAGCTTGGCGGATAATGCCCTTGATGTTTGAGGCTTCTTATTATAAAAGATATGTCACCCGCAAGTGGATTAATGGTATGGAAACTTCAAAGTGATCCCCAATTAATAAAAGATTGGGACAATGTTCAAAATGAGTTTTTCTTAACTTTGGAGTGCTGACTTGAGTCTTCGCGAGGACTAATAACTTGAGTTTATAAACTTTCAAATCTGAATCATTACTTGGGTCACATAGCAACTTGATTTTGACTTTTGATTTGAACTTTTTCAAGCACGTAAATTCAATTTTATCCAAATGAACTTCATCGATTAAGCTCTAAATAGTACATATCAAGCTCGGACGTCTCCTGGGATCCCTCGAATTCTATCTCGCGTTTATAGCAATAAATACTTGATGGCGCAAGAAGCCTTAATCACCATGATTCGTGTCTTGTCCCTGCGATGCTTGATCATAATAATCTATGAAAATATCGCACTTTCACAAATTGATTAGTGGTAATAAACGCATAAAAGTATAAAGATAAAATACAAGATAAAACATGGAGGTGGGATCTTAAGGTAAAAAATTAGGGTGCGACAGTTGCCTCCCACACAGCGCTTTGTTTACCGTCGATAGCTCGACGACCAAGGAGTGCAAGTACTCATGGTGGTTCTTTCAAGAATGGTTTCTGGATCGAACTTTGAATAGTCTTCGGTTTCTATGGCCACTTATCAAGCCATCTCTCATATCCCTCACCTTTTGTTTTCTTTCTTCTATAGGGTGGTTCATTGTTTTGAACTTGTGGTGGTGGTTCTGGATGTCCTGAGTATCAGTTTTTCAAATTTGGGCTTAGTTATTTCATCCACCACCTCAAAAGTTAATCTTACCCTTTTAACAGTAACGATGACCCTAGTTTCATGGTCCTCGAATTTTCTTTTGTTATGAAGGATCTTAGACAAAGGTGCATCGGTGTGGATATTTTCCAACACCTCCACATGTGTTTTGGATTGGGAGTCTACCTTAGCTTCCACAACCAATTGTAAGAAAGAATTAGGTGGGGTATAGGGAGGAGGAGCAACAATAGGTGCTTCCTTCTCTACCTCTTCGAAAACCTCCCTTTCGGGTGGTATCGGTGGATTTTTCTCAATATGTATGCTTTTCTCACCAAAACTCTCCTCAGACTCATTATCACTCTCCCTAGGATTTTCTATTTGTTCTTCATTAATGGTTGTTACAACATTCACATGTCCTTCTGGGAAGGGTCCTAGAGGTGTTTGTCTAAGCAGGGAGGTTTGAGTCTCCAAAGCGTTGTTGTGAATCGCGAGGGAATCGACCATAGCATTCATCTGCTTAAGATTTTCATTAATCTGGAGATGTTGTTTTCTAAAATCTTCATTTTGCAGAGTTTGTGTCTCCACAAAACGCTCCATCATAGATTCTATCCTAGAGTGAGTAAACGTCGCATCGAAATCTTCTAGTAATAGTTCAAGGTTGGATGTATCAAAATCTTGCGGTTCCTCAAAATATTGGGAGTGGTCATGGTAGAGGGACTCTGGGTGAGAATGCGTCGTATTGAAATCTTCTAATAATATTTCAAGGTCAGATTTAAGCGGATCTTGTGGTTCCTCAAAATATTGGGGGTCGTAGTTATAAGAAAAATTTGGGTTATACATTGTAATTTAGATAAGAGTTCCTTAGTCTATACTATGCAACAAAGGAATCACAATATTGACTGATTCGAATTAATAGGACGGGATTCGATAACACCCGGTGCACCTTACCTTCTTACAAACAACCTTTATGACCTCAGTTTTTAATCTAGATTCTAAATAAACCTTTGTCATGACAGTGAGAAGCTATTTACGATGGTTTTGCCACGACAGTGGGAAACCATATTAAGGATCGAACCGGCACACGAAAGCCGGGGTTCGAACCAGATAGTAAAATCTAAACATTTATTTTAGACACAGCGAAAGCGCTTTAAAAGAAATTAGAATCTATTTGTTTTCAAAAAGTAGTTTTAACCCCGAATGGGACCGCGAAAGCGTACATTCCACCCTTAGAATTATGACCCGAGTCAACAACCATCGTGAGACGAAGGTCTTTAAACGAGTATTTTCTTCTGAAAAGTGTTTGCAAAGACTAAAAAGCACCAGTGACCTGTCGAGTCCCCGCTAACTAAGGCATTGCATACCGATATCCCTTATTAATATATTTCTAAAACTAAAGAATCTTTATTTCTTTTCATTTAGTCTCATTCGCATTTAACTTTCCAAATTCTATTAGCTTTAGCTTTACGTCGTAACAATAGATAATGGTAGGTTGACATTGGTCTCTGCGGGTTCGAAAATCTTTTATACTACTTCGATATTTCCGTGCACTTGCGGACGCATCAAAGTAATATAAAAGATTCCTATAAGTATGAAATAAATACGTCCGCAAGTGCACGGAAATATCGAAGTAAGATAAAAGATTTGTCGAACCCACAGAGACCAATGTCAATCTACTGTTATCTATTATCGTGGTGTAAAGCTAAGGCTAATGGAGTTTGGAAGGTTAAATGCGAATGAAATTAAATTCAAGGGAAATAAAGATTTTTAGTTTTAGAAATAGCGGTAAAGGGATATCGGTATGTAATGTTTTAGTTTTCGGGAATTCGACAGGTCGTCGGTGCTTTTTAGTCTTTGCAAACACTTTTCAGAAGAAAATACTCGTTTAAAGACCTTCGTCTCACGATGGTTGTTGACTCGGATCATAATTCTAAGGGCGGAATGTACGATTTCGCTGTCCCATTCGGGGTTAAAACTACTTTTTGAAAAGAAATAGATTCAAATTTCTTTTAAAGCGCTTTCGCTGTGTCTAAAATCAATGCCTAGTTTTTACTATCTGGTTCGAACCCCAGCTTTCGCGTGTCGGTTCGATCCTTAATATGGTTTCCCACTGTCGTGGCAAAACCATCGTAAATAGCTTCTCACTGTCGTGACAAGGGTTTATTTAGAATTTAGATTAAAAACTTAGGCCAGAAAGGTTGTTTGTAAGAAGGTAAGGTGCACCAGGTGTTATCGAATCCCGTCCTATTAATTCGATTACATACCGATAGTACCAATTTAGCTAGACATAATAATTAATGCAAACGGAAATAAACATAAACAGTAGAATAATAAAACAAGCATTATGACAGAAAATAAAGTAATCATTAATTAATAAAAACCTGGAAAGTAGTACTAAAACTGAATTCTTCAGTAGTCCTCCAGAATGTCGGCAAGATTCTACTATGGAGAAATGAAATTGCAGAAAGAAATACAATTCTCTGAACTAAAGGAAAAAAGGAAACAAAAAAATGGCTTCAGTAGGAACTTTGGCAGCACTTCGATACGTCGAAGCCTCCCCCCAAATGTTATGAATCTCAGGCCTATTTATAGGAGATATTTCCTTTCTCAACTTCCAAAGATCATGCATGAGTTATGGGGAAAATGAGAGTAACTTCTAGTAGTGGGCAGTTAGTGGAGAAAGTGTAGGAGAAAAGGAGGAGAGAGTCCGGAAGAAATTAAGTTCGTGCACGCTTTTGTTATACTGAACTTGGGGTCGTGACGATCGTTATGGTCTCATGACGGTCGTGTTGATCGTGACGATCGTGATGGACTTGTGACGAACTTGATGCATCTGCAAGTGCACGGAAATATCGAAGTAATATAAAAGATTTGTCGAACCCACAGAGACCAATGTCAACCTACCGTTATCTATTGTTACAACGTAAAGCTAAGGCTAATAGAATTTGGAAAGTTAAATGCGAATGAGATTAAATGCAAAGAAATAAAGATTTTTTAGTTTTAGAAATATATTAATAAGGGATATCGGTATGCAATGCCTTAGTTAGCGGGGACTCGACAAGTCACTGGTACTTTTTAGTCTTTGCAAACACTTTTCAGAAGAAAATACTCGTTTAAAGACCTTAGTCTCACGATGGTTGTTGACTCGTGTCGCACCTCGAAAATTCATTTTCGAACATACGACCCTCGCGCAAAAGGCGCGGAAATGCGGTTCGACAGAGTCGCCACCAAACTTTATTTTCCCCGAATAGTCGGGAGAGGAAAATATCGAGAAAACCTCATAAACACGGAAGGAACACGGCCGTCGCACCATATTCCTGGGTTCGGGAGTCGGTTACGCGAGGGGAAGGTATTAGCACCCCTCACGTCCGTTGTACAAAATGGGAACCTCTTAATTCGAGTTAATGGATGTTAGCCAAACTTAATTTTTCTCTTCTCGCTACTAAATGCTAAAGGATACTATAAAGGGATAAAAACACTAGGGGAAAGAGGATGGTTAGAGAATAGGGTGCTCGCCAAGGATTGGGGACCTTGTGCCTACGTATGCTCATCCGGACGGGAATGAGAAATCAGAGCGTCGTAGTTCGACTACGGGAAAGGAAGGGGGAAATGGAAGATGGAGGGGATTGTGCTCGCCAAGATCATCGCAATCTTGTGCCTACGTATCTTACATTCAAGAGTGAATGAAGAATCAAAGCAGTCGTAGTTCGTGGTAACGACCACGAAAGAAACTGGATTTGAATGAGTTTGAAAGGGGTACGGATGACGACTACTTGAAGCTTAAGAAAGACTTCTCGGAGAAAAATAATCGGGAGGACGAACCAAAGACTTGGAACGCTCTCTTTTTCATCGTAAGAGAAGTTGTGTTTGAAAGGATGAGGTTGAAATGATGACGATTAATTGAAGCTTAAGAAAGACTTCTCAAACTCCAAATAATCGGGAGAGCAGACCAAAGTCTTGGAACACTCTCTTTTTCATCGTGAAAGGAAAGTTGCTTGAGTTGGAAATATTTGAACGATGTCGAGTTGTTAATGTTATTTAGAGGCGTCAATTGTTCACACCCGAATAAGACAACTCGCATGTAAACAACTGAAAGCTAGATCAAAGACTTGAACCTACTTTTTACACCTTGAAAAGAATTAAATAGTTGTTAATTGATTGATGGTTTGTTTTGAAAATCCTCTTGACGTTGGATCAAGGGTTTGACTCATTATCGCGTGCAAAGCGTATTGAAAATGAAATTGTTTGAAAAAGAGACCGACTTGACTTACGCATCAAGGGTCGAGTTGTAACAGGTTGATGGCGAATGTGTATGAGCACTCGTCTTACGGGTTGTTTGAAAGTGGCTTGATGATGAATCGGGAATTAGTTTGAAAATAGTTTGAATCCGCTCTAGTCCCTATGGGTGCTCCTAGGAGATAAACTAATAATCAAATAAATGCGAAACATACATCGGAATGGGGAAGGGATACATGTAAGTTACACGGGATTGCGCGAAATAAAGGGGTCTCATTGTAAGGTAGCCCAAGAGAAAGCCGTGTGTATGTATTTGTGTCCTAAACTACGCCTTGAGAAAAGTCGGGCACGACTCAAAGTTAGGGTACCTGCAAATGACCAATTATCCAACAGTCCACCAATTTTGGCTTTTAGGAGTTTCGATAATTTATTAGGTATTTTCGAATATGGGTGAATAAATATGATAAATATGAGATATATGAATAATAACATGAACAATATGAATAAATAATATGTTAAGATAAATGTAACAATAATATGAATAATATGAATAATAATATAACAATATAATATCCACAATAATATTTGACAGAAATTCAAGTTAGTGGTCAATAAAATAAAATCGAAAGAAAAAAAAGGTGGTCTCAGATCCTTTGTTTCACGCCACTAATGTGACGGTTAAACGTCGGAAATCTCGTCATCGACCCAAACATGACAAAAATGAAAATAAAAATACCATCGAAAGTATATCCATTATTAATTGAAAATCCTAACAAAATAAATATGTACATAAAATGAATGAGATCTTAAAACTCTATTTATTTATTTTTTTAAAAAAAACAATTATAAAACTCTATTTTAAAACTTGTTTAAAATAAAAAAATAAAAATAACAGAAAGGGGTGTGTAGATGCTGGTGTGTACATACGGGCATGGAATCACTTGGGCTAAATCCCCATCATCCATCAGTCAACAACCAAAAGTGATAAAAAACAAGATGGAAATAAAATAAAAAGAAGCAGTGAATCCTTATGGGCCAACGCAGCCCATTCATCATCATAGCGCTAGTTCACAGAAAGTTGGACAAAAGCGATGAACTCATTTCAGTCTCCTCACAAAAGAATAGAAATCCAATGAAAACATGGTTCTCGAAATCGCGTTGAATCAAGCGGTGTTCTCACCCTAAAAACAAAAAGGAACCGTCGATCAACAATAATCGATACGGCGAATCATCTCCACCTTCGTGTAAACTCGTCACACTCTTGCTCAACCATGTTTCACCCAGGTTTGAACTTCGTCGTTTTCAACTTGAAATCATTTCTGATTTCGTCGATCTATGCTTCAAACTCTCTCCTTCATCTAATCTATGTTGTTATGGTTTATTACTGGTTTTTTGAAGGTTGGTTCAGATGAGGTTCGATAGTGAGATGGGTTTATGATTTATGTGGTGAATGGTCTGTTTTGGAGTTGAAGTGAGGTTCAGTTCGAAGAAGAGGGAAGGTTTTTAGGCTAAAGGTTATTGGGGTTGAACTAAGAAGAAGGGTTACGTTTTTAGGGTGAAGTTGAAGGGAATGAGGTTTTGAAGTCTGTGATGAAATGGGGTTTTCGATTTTGGTCCAAAGCAGAAGTATGTTCGGAGGGTTTGAAGAAATGGGTTCTTGTTGTTGAATAAGATTAGGGCAAACGAGAATTCTTTGAAGTTGGAAAGTCTCCTCAGATGAAGAAGAATGAATCTTTTATGTATGGATTATGTTGTATGTTGAAAAGAAGGCTTGAGATCCAAATCAAAGGGATGTTGTTGGTTTGAAGAAAACGAATGGAGAATTGATAGGGGTGTTGGTTGAAGGTTCTGAACTTAGAGAGTTTCGAAAGAAGGTTAGATTTGAGTGTGGAAAAATGGAAGTTTATAGGTTGATATGAGTTTCTGAATTTGTGTTGTAGTGTCGGGAGTTTGAAGATGATAACATATTGGATTTCAGATTTAGGCTGTTTGGGTTAAAAGGTGATTTTTGAGGGCTGATGGTGTTGAGAAAGATGGTCGGTGGTTGTTATTCTGGGTGAATTTGTAGAAGGTTATGGAGGAAGGGTCAAGGAGGTGAATTATCAGTTGAAAGTTTTTTGTTAGTTGAAGATGATGGAGAAAGGATGAACCCAAAGTGAAGGAGATTTGAGAAGAAATGAAAGGTTTTATGGTTATAGTTTGTTGGTGAGAAAAATGAGTCCCTTTTCTTCGTTGAAGGACTGGTTTGGGGTTTTTAAAGGTGAGAGCTGAAGATTTTTGGTTTAAGGTGAGAGGTCTTTTTTGGGCCCTGCATAATTGGAGCAGGTTTTATTATCTTTTCGCGTAAGTTGTGTGCAGCATTTCTTCTGTGTATGGTAGCCCCTCTACAATTTTGTTTTTTATTTATTTATGTGAATTTGTTGTTTTGTGTAGACCTTGTCTGGCATGGGTTTTCCTGCGGTTTGTACCGGCCATAACAGGTAATGTCAGCTGTGAGGTTTTGGACAGGGGAGTATGGTAAAAGCAGGCTGGTATGTTTTGATGCAGAACTTGTCTGGTGTGGCTTTTTCTTGTTTTGCATAATTCATTGCTAGCTGATTTATTATTTTCTTTTGTTTTGTTTTATGGCTTCATGACAGGTGCGTTAAAAGTATGTATAATGCGAAGATTGAAGTTCTGAAGAAGAGAAGGGTTGGGTTTAATGGAAAGAAGTGGAAGATGGGTTTTGGCAGAACGGCATGGGTTTTCAGGTGTTTGAGGGAGAGCTCCTAGCTCCTTCTTCTGTTCTTTGTCAAGACTAAATGTTTTCCCCCCAAAATGAAATGCAATCCCCCTCTTGTATGTGGAAATGAAAGGTGTTCTCAGGACAAAACGCGAGGCAAAAGCAGAAGTAATCACACAGATTCCGTGCGTATGAACCATATGGGTACGGACTGATGCGAAATGGTTTCTTCTTGAAAAAAAATACCTTATCTCATTTCTTTTTGTCGTTTGTGCTTGCAGTGGTTTTACTTGTCTTCCTGCAGAAATTGGGTACTGCTACATAGCGTACCATATGTCGAGGTGTAGGCTGTGAGTGTGATTTTAGCATTTGCAATTTAATGAGTGGTTTTGCTTATCTTTGGCAGAGTGTTTGCAGGTTTTGGAATAGATAGATGGTACCCTACAGTGGGGTCCAAGCCAAGTTGTCCTTTTGTGCAGATCCTACGAAGTTGTGGTGGGCTGGTGTTTGGAATTGCTGTGAATTTTCTCTTCTTGAACGTAAGGTTGTAACATCTGTTGTTTTAGTGCAGCAAAAAAAAATTGGAGGCAAGTTGATCCACGTAGATGAGGCGGTTCACAAAAACTGAAGTACCTGTCATGTATTTTGTATTTTGCAATTCTTTTGGTCATTGTGTGTAGGTCCAATGTGATAGTTTGGTGGGGCCTTATGAATGTCTTCCTCTCTTTTGCTAGTTCCTTTATTTTATTCTTAAGTATGTATGATGACTGATTTTTGAGACATGGTTATGTAGGCCCAACTTACTGCAACTCACTTCCATTACCTTTTGTAATCATGTTACAACTCTTATTTTTCAATTTTCAAGGCCATAACAGTAATGGATTCTTGAATTCAAAGGTTTTATACTTTTTGTATATTTGGATGTAATTTGGGTTTACCAAAGGATGAACAATGAGTAATATGGACTTGTTAGTATTTTCTCTTTTTGAAATTTAGGACAATTGGCTTGTTTCACAATATTTCTTGTGGAAAATTTGTAATATATAATGGGCCTTTATCCTTGTGAACTCATTGTAATGAGAACAAGCCTTGGACATGTCATTTGCATCCTCCTTTTCAATTTGCACCCTACTTGATCAATCCATGAGAACAACTCTCAAATTAAAAGTCTCCACACATATCATGCTCACACTTAAAAACAAATTCATTTTCTTGAATTCCAACACATTTTGCAGTGGACAAATCGAGGCTTTTCTTGCCACTCAAGGAGTTATGGACCAGGACTTGAGGATTATATAACCACCAACATGTCCATGCCTTATAATTAATGATCATGTCTAAAAAAAATCTGCGAACTTAATGCCAATATTAGAACCAATTTGAGCTTAATCAACACTAATCCACGGCTAACATAACATCTGCAAATCCTACTTTGGTTGTGAATGAAACAAGAAATTCATTTTGAAACACATATCCCCAATTGATCCTTAAACATGCATCATTTGGATCAATACTCTCCCTAGCGTTGTGTCTGAAACAAATCTTTGTCTGACTGACCAATTAAGCCGTAACCATTGAAACTCAGTCCATACCGTACACCCGACTTCAATCTTTGTCTGTCAGACTCAATTCAAGTTAACCTTGTGATATCCGAGCAGCACCAACATATTTTTTTAATATTTTTGAATAACGCAAGTGGGTGAATATACAAAATGGAGGCTGTAAAAAGGTAGGACAAATTAAGGGTATGACAGATGCCCCTATCTAATTGACTTAAACCAAAGGAAATGAATTGCTGCAGCGTTCATTCTCCTGAGGTAGAAGTCAATTAGATATGAAGAAGACCTTAAATTTGTCCAAAAAGAAAAGAAATGCTCGGGAATTGAACATGCTGGATGAAGTATACCTCTGAGTAAACTATAAGCAACTGGAAAAAAGGTCATCATCACCAAAAGGATGATGGGATGAAACACACACGGCTACTACCACCAAAAGGATGATAGAACAAAGCACAATCGCACAATCTGACATCAATCCAAGTGATAGACCCCCCACCAAAAGGACGACGGAGCGAAACACAAACAAACATCGCACAATCTATCATTAATGACCATGATAGACCCCCCACCAAAAGGATGACGGAGCGAGACAAACAAAATTCGCACAATCTATCATTAATGACCATGATAGACCCCCCACCAAAAGGATGACGGAGCGAGACAAACAAAATTCACACAATCTATCATTAATGACCATGATAGACCCCCCACCAAAAGGATGACGGAGCGAGACAAACAAAATTCGCACAATCTATCATTAATGACCATGATAGACCCCCCACCAAAAGGATGACGGAGCGAGACAAACAAAATTCGCACAATCAATCATTAATGACCATGATAGACCCCCCACCAAAAGGATGACGGAGCGAGACAAACGAAATTCGCACAATCTATCATTAATGACCATGATAGACCCCCCACCAAAAGGATGACGGAGCGAGACAAACAAAATTCGCACAATCTATCATTAATGACCATGATAGACCCCCACCAAAAGGATGACGGAGCGAGACAAATAAAATTCGCACAATCTATCATTAATGACCATGATAGATCCCCCACCAAAAGGATGACGGAGCGAAACACAAAACACATCGCACAATCTATCATTAATGACCATGATAGACCCCCCCACCAAAAGGATGACGGAGCGAAACACAAAACACATCGCACAATCTATCATTAATGACCATGATAGACCCCCCACCAAAAGGATGACGGAGCGAGACAAACAAAATTCGCACAATCTATCATTAATGACCATGATAGACCCCCCACCAAAAGGATGACAGAGCGAAACACAAAACACATCGCACAATCTATCATTAATGACCATGATAGACCCCCACCAAAAGGATGACAGAGCGATACAAACAAAATTCGCACAATCTATCATTAATGACCATGATAGACCCCCCACCAAAAGGATGACGGAGCGAAAACACACAACACTTGTTGCTATCACCAAAAGGATGATAGAACAAACACAAATTGAAGGCTACCAACACCAAAAGGATGCAGGCTAGGTTGAACCGACGAAGTTCGACTATCACCAAAAGGATGATAGTAAGGCAATTGACAATTATCACGCTTGCTAAATACAACTCATTGGGGAATACCCAAGAAGAAGATTGGGTTGAAATGAATCAATGGGGGCGACCACTGACTTGCTTGGAGTTCATAATTGTTGAAATGATTTCATGGTTACGCCCATGAATTCTGAAGAGGATGCCCCTGACTGGACTGAGTTGGCCTTGATGTCTTGTCTTGCTCAACAAAAGGCTGCTCACGGCTTTGCTGAAGATGCCCCTGCTCGGGCTGAATCTTGCACTGAACTTCAGCAAAAGGTTGAATAACTTCGTGGGGAACGCCCACGGTCTTGAATGGTATGCCCCTGACTGGGATGATTGTTGATTTGAAGATCTGATCAACCACAAGGTTGAAATACGTCATGGGAGACGCCCATGGTCTTGAAAAAGATGCCCCTGACTGGGCTGAATCTTGCTTTGAATGACTTCGAATTTTGTGGGAGAAACCCCTAATTGCAGAAGATTGCCCCTGACTGGGCTGATGACTGCTTTGAAGCTCTTGAAAATCGTGGGACAAACCCACAATCTTGCGGAGGATGCCCATGACTAGGCCGATGATGGTCTTGGAAATCTTCAAGATTGATCCTGGACCTTGACTTGCATATATGAATGCTGGATGATAAATGATATTCCATACGAGTGGAAGTGCAAATGTAAACGCTGACGCGCGGAGATGCAAGAGCTGGGGAAGTAAGGTATGATTGGAGTATGCATATGATGCAAGGTACTTATGATAGTGAATGCCATGCGTATGATGCATATGATTGCAGACAGGTAATTGGAAATGCAGGGAGACGCCAGCATGGTAGATTTTGGTAGTTGCCAATGCAGATTGCACTTCGGGTGGTGGGAGGGATAGACTTCCTCGACACGCAGCTTGTTGAAGATGCCATGATTGAAGCAAAAAATGACGCTCTGGTTGCCCCAAGTTTGGGTACTTGGTGATTTGTTGTGAATTTCCTTCAGAGAAGGTTGCAACTTTGCTTGATGGTCAGGACGACCTGGTCTTGCCCCAGTTTGAACATGGTAATGGTCTGCCCCTAGATTAACCAGTTCTGACATATGGAAGTTGAACTCGGATGACTTGTCCCTACTCGAGCTGTTGAGTGATTTGCCCCAGCCTGTGGATTTTGAGGTAGTCTTGCTTCGTGTCAGCCACTGGAAGTTAAATTCTTCCTTGATTGCCCCTTGCTAAAATATCTTTGGATACCTAGCACTGTTTTGCAGTTAAAAATTGTACATTCACAAATGGTAATAATTAATGCAACGTTCGATGCAAGTTCGAAAAAGTATCGTTTATTTGGAAGTGTTGTGGTAGTGAGACGAATGGACAGTTAGCCCAAACGTTGTGCTAATTTTGATTGGTGTAAAAGATATTGCAAGGATAATGACACCAATGCTGATGATTAACAATCATGTGAGGAGTCAGGTTACGCAACCTTGCAATAGTATGCTTTCAGAATAAACCTCGCCTCAATTAGGTCTTTCGAGGGCTATAACGTGGTTTGGTTCACAGTTATGAAACAAAGGATACTAGGCTTAAAGTATGATTTGTACCCACCCATTCTTCTTAATGATCTCCAATCCTACGCTCAGTTAATTCTACACTTGTCTGGACGGTGTAAACTTGATGATTCAAGGTTTACTCGACGTGGCAGTCACCTTATTTTGATGGGTGTCAGTGACCTTATTTGAATGGCCACTGAATCTTATTTTGTTTTTGTTGAGGGTTTCGGGGTCCTCTTTTGCTTTTGTTTTTGATCCCTAACTTTTGCATGGATTGACTTTGCTTGTCAGATCCATCGGGATTGCCTTGATTTTGCCTAAGTCCCCTCTAAGGTGTTTGACTTAGCAGGCTTTTGATTTTTTTTGAATTTTGTTGGAAGGTTGTGACTGCCATAACATGGGTCTTTGATGAACCACCATCTCTGGGATTTTGCTTTGTTGATTCGAGTGCGGGGTTGAATTAGCTGAACACTACCCTGCCCCAGGTTAAGTGTAAGGTTTGAATATCCGAAGGAAATTGCTACTTCTAGGCTCGAAGTGGTTTACTAGGGATTAACTCCTTATATCTCCAGTGTTTGGGGGAATTGAAACAATGCCTGTACATCATTGACGAGATTCTGTCTGAAAGCATACGGTTTGCAATTATGGGTATCTCGTTCTCATCATCCTCCCTCAAATCAAGCTAAACAACAGTGAATAAACATGTCAGTGATAAGTGAAAATGAGTGAATACGACATAACTAATTCAAAACATGCATAAACGATACATTAATGAAAACTAAATACGAATGGCAATTGTTCAAAGCATACAGTACTTAAACAAACAAAGACAAAACATAAGAAATGCGAAATATGAAATGGCAACATGATGGCCTTCTTCGAGGAATGAACTTGACTGGAATCGATCTGATGTTGGCACTAGTTGACTGGTGGCATCGGATTGTTGATGATATTTGGAGACTTCCCATTGAAGTTGATAGCATCCCTATCGGTCATGTCTTGAATTATGTGCTTGAAAGCTCTGCAATCCTCAATGGTATGACCCGGAGTGCCCTTATGAAACTCACAATGAGCATTTGCATCGTAATCGGCAGGAATGACGGTTGGAGGAGCCAAATCTCTCGGAACAACAACTTTCTTCTCCATCAACTGAGCAAAGATTTTGGCATATGTCATTGGTAGACGATCAAAGACTCTGTCTGGTCTCCAGGTTCTCTGCGGACGCTGGGGGCGAGTACCTTGTCGTTGCTGAGTAGCTTGCATTTGCTGTTGCTGAGGAGGATACTGATATCCTTGTTGGTTGTAGGCTTGTTGCTGAGGAGCCTGTTGTCGTGGCATCTGAGCTTGCGCTGCTTGAACAGCTGGCTGATAAGGTGTTGGAGCATATTGTGCAGCAGCAACATACGGATACTGATAATAGGGAACTTGATAAGGCATAGGAGCAGGAGCTTGTTGAGAAGCTTGCCCTTTCTGCAAAAAGATGGCATTTGTTTCGTCCTCTTTCTTCTTGTATCCATTGAAAGGCTTCTTGGCATTAGCCTGGTTGTTAGAACCTCCTGGGATCTTTCCACTCTTCAGCCCTTCTTCAATTCTCTCACCAACGATCACCAAGTCAGAAAATCCAGCGGAGACACTTTCGATCAGCTTTTCGTAGTAATGGCCTTGTAAAGTACCCATGAAGATGTCAATAAGTTCACGGTCAACAAGAGGTGGATGCACCCTTGCGGCTAGCTCTCTCCATCGTTGCGCGTACTCCTTGAAGGATTCGCTATCCTTCTGAGTCATACTCTGAAGCTGAGTACGATTTGGAGCAAGATCGGTGTTGTATTTGTACTGCTTGACGAATGCATCGGCTAGCTCGGCCCAAGTGCGCACACTGCTACGTTCCAGCTGCATATACCATTCGAGTGAGGCCCCAGACAAGCTGTCTTGGAAGCAATGGATCATGAGCTTTTCGTCTCTGGCATAGGCAACCATCTTGCGATAATACATCTTCAAATGAATGTTTGGGCAACTGAGACCTTTGTACTTCGAAAACTCAGGTACCTTGAACTTGGGAGGAATGACAACATCAGGCACCAAGCATAATTCTAAAGCACTGAAAGAATTTGAACTGTGCCCCTCCATGGCTCGGAGTTTCTCGGCTAGATCTCGGCACATCTTCATGGCTTCTGAATCCTGAACAGTAATAGGACTAGAAATGGGGATAGCAGCATGATAGTTCTAAACGTCGTCATAATGATCCATCAGAGTATCTTCGGTATGGGAAGCTGGGATCTGCACGACAGCAGGTTGGGCTTGCGGGATAGCTCCAACAGTAACTCCAAGCGTTGGGATTGGCTGATAAGTGGTCCTATCAGCTGCGTTATTGAAGTTCAACGGCATCCCATGAGGATTTGGAATTGAAACAAAGGGATGGCAGTTGACCCTTGTCCTTGACCATTGTTGTTGACGATAGCAGCGACTTCACGCTGTTCTTCCTCTTTTATGGCTGTGAGGATGGCTTCGAGGATTTAGTCAATCTTTCCTTTCATAGAATCCAACTCTTCCCTGAAGGTAGCTTGCTCCTGTTGAATCTGCTCCATCATTCGTCTTGTATTGGCTCTAGTTGCGTACTGGTGTCGAGGACTCAGCTTGATTTACTGGATATGAAGGAAAGAGAAACATGAGAAACTGATGAAGGAAGGAGAACGCAAGATGCACAACAAATGAGATGCAATGCAAATGATATGCAATGCAAGATGCAAGATCCAGGATCACAGGATCACAAATTCAAACAACTCTGAGAAATAGCCGGTTGAACGGTTCAAGGATCACAGTCACTGCCCAAAGAAACCCCCACAGGTAGGATTCTAAAACAGGTAAGTTCCTAGAGTCATGGATATCTTTCAAAGATATTACTGCCATGACAAAGCCTCATCATGATGATAATATCCTCAATAGAATCTCCTCTAGGTGAGGTTCTCGTATCTTCCACGCGAGAAAGAATTCTCGGAGGCATCAACTACACAACCATCGACACACGGATTCTAGAAAAGGTTCTCAGAGTCATAGATCGAGGTTGAAAATATTACTGTAAGAAAGTAATACGTTCAAGGGATCTCATCTGATTGAGGCGTTCGTATTAATTCACAAAGAATTAACACTACCGACCACTATGGATAAAACGGTTTATGGTCCTTGGAATTAACGATTCAAACTCGAAAACATTATTTTCATGGCAAAGACTCACCACAACAACAATATCTCCAAGGAATCTACTCCAAGCAGGGTTTTCGCTTCAACTCATCGTGAAAGACTCCACGCAAGTCTCTACTACACAACCACCATCCTAATCCTAGGGTTTTACTCAGACTCGGGTGTAGAGCCATCTCACAAAGTAACCATAAGCATAGCAACCCACACAATGCCTCGAGCATAAGTAACCAAGACAAGGATACCAATAAATAAGCGAGAAGAAATTAAAACAAAAAGCTAACAACTCAAACTAAGATAGGCTCGACTCTCTCTTGCATGAAGCAAATTTCCCCAGCAGAGTCGCCACCTGTCGCACCTCGAAAATTCATTTTCGAACATACGACCCTCGCGCAAAAGGCGCGGAAATGCGGTTCGACAGAGTCGCCACCGAACTTTATTTTTCCCGAATAGACGGGAGAGGAAAATATCGAGAAAACCTCATAAACACGGAAGGAACACGGTCGTCGCACCATATTCCTGGGTTCGGGAGTCGGTTACGCGAGGGGAAGGTATTAGCACCCCTCACGTCCGTTGTACTCAACGGGAACCTCTTAATTCGAGTTAATGGATGTTAGCCAAACTTAATTCTTCTCTTCTCGCTACTAAATGCTAAAGGATACTATAAAGGGATAAAAACACTAGGGGAAAGGGGATGGTTAGAGAATAGGGTGCTCGCCAAGGATTGGGGCCCTTGTGCCTACGTATGCTCATCCGGACGGGAATGGGAAATCAGAGCGTCGTAGTTCGACTACGGGAAAGGAAGGGGGAAATGGAAGATGGAGGGGATTGTGCTCGCCAAGATCATCGCAATCTTGTGCCTACGTATCTTACATTCAAGAGTGAATGAAGAATCAGAGCAGTCGTAGTTCGTGGTAACGACCACGAAAGAAACTGGATTTGAATGAGTTTGAAAGGGGTACGGATGACGACTACTTGAAGCTTAAGAAAGACTTCTCGGAGAAAAATAATCGGGAGGACGAACCAAAGACTTGGAACGCTCTCTTTTTCATCGTAAGAGAAGTTGTGTTTGAAAGGATGAGGTTGAAATGATGACGATTAATTGAAGCTTAAGAAAGACTTCTCAAACTCCAAATAATCGGGAGAGCAGACCAAAGTCTTGGAACACTCTCTTTTTCATCATGAAAGGAAAGTTGCTTGAGTTGGAAATATTTGAACGATGTCGAGTTGTTAATGTTATTTAGAGGCGTCAATTGTTCACACCCGAATAAGACAACTCGCATGTAAACAACTGAAAGCTAGATCAAAGACTTGAACCTACTTTTTACACCTTGAAAAGAATTAAATAGTTGTTAATTGATTGATGGTTTGTTTTGAAAATCCTCTTGACGTTGGATCAAGGGTTTGACTCATTATCGCGTGCAAAGCGTATTGAAAATGAAATTATTTGAAAAAGAGACCGACTTGACTTACACATCAAGGGGCGAGTTGTAACAGGTTGATGGCGAATGCGTATGAGCACTCGTCTTACGGGTTGTTTGAAAGTGGCTCGATGATGAATCGAGAATTAGTTTGAAAATAGTTTGAATCCGCTCTAGTCCCTATGGGTGCTCCTAGGAGATAAACTAATAATCAAATAAATGCGAAACATACATCGGAATGTGGAAGGGATACATGTAAGTTACACGGGATTGCGCGAAATAAAGGGGTCTCATTGTAAGGTAGCCCAAGAGAAAGCCGTGTGTGTGTATTTGTGTCCTAAACTACGCCTTGAGAAAAGTCGGGCACGACTCAAAGTTAGGATACCTGCAAATGACCAATGATCCAACAGTCCACCAATTTTGGCTTTTAGGAGTTTCGATAATTTATTAGGTATTTTTGAATATGGGTGAATACATATGATAAATATGAGATATATGAATAATAACATGAACAATATGAATAAATAATATGTTAAGATAAATGTAACAATAATATGAATAATATGAATAATAATATAATAATATAATATCCACAATAATATTTGACGGAAATTCAAGTTAGTGGTCGATGAAATAAAATCGAAAGAAAAAAAAAGGTGGTCTCATATCCTTTGTTTCACGCCACTAATGTGACGGTTAAACGTCGGAAATCTCGTCATCGACCCAAACACGACAAAAATGAAAATAAAAATACCATCGAAAGCATATCCATTATTAATTGAAAATCCTAACAAAATAAATATGTACATAAAATGAATGAGATCTTAAAACTCTATTTATTTATATTTTAAAAAAAAACAATTATAAAACTCTATTTTAAAACTTGTTTAAAATAAAAAAATAAAAATAACAGAAAGGGGTGTGTAGATGCTGGTGTGTACATACGGGCATGGAATCACTTGGGCTAAAGCCCCATCATCCATCAGTCAACAACCAAAAGTGATAAAAAACAAGATGGAAATAAAATAAAAAGAAGCAGTGAATCCTTATGGGCCAACGCAGCCCATTCATCATCATAGCGCTAGTTCATAGAAAGTTGGACAAAAGCGATGAACTCATTTCAGTCTCCTCACAAAAGAATAGAAATCCAATGAAAACATGGTTCTCGAAATCGCGTTGAATCAAGCGGTGTTCTCACCCTAAAAACAAAAAGGAATCGTCGATCAACAATAATCGATACGGCGAATCATCTCCACCTTCGTGTAAACTCGTCACGCTCTTGCTCAACCATGTTTCACCCAGGTTTGAACTTCTTTGTTTTCAACTTGAAATCATTTCTGATTTCGCCGATCTATGCTTCAAACTCTCTCCTTCATCTAATCTATGTTGTTATGGTTTATTACTGGTTTTTTGAAGGTTGGTTCAGATGAGGTTCGATAGTGAGATGGGTTTATGATTTATGTGGTGAATGGTCTGTTTTGGAGTTGAAGTGAGGTTTAGTTCGAAGAAGAGGGAAGGTTTTAGGCTAAAGGTTATTGGGGTTGAACTAAGAAGAAGGGTTACGTTTTTTTAGGGTGAAGTTGAAGGGAATGAGGTTTTGAAGTCTGTGATGAAATGGGGTTTTCGATTTTGGTCCAAAGCAGAAGTATGTTCGGAGGGTTTGAAGAAATGGGTTCTTGTTGTTGAAGAAGATGAGGGCAAACGAGAATTCTTTGAAGTTGGAAAGTCTCCTCAGATGAAGAAGAATGAATCTTTTATGTATGGATTATGTCGTATATTGAAAAGAAGGCTTGAGATCCAAATCAAAGGGATGTTGTTGGTCTGAAGAAAACGAATGGAGAATTGATAGGGGTGTTGGTTGAAGGTTCTGAACTTAGAGAGTTTCAAAAGAAGGTTAGATTTGAGTGTGGAAAAATAGAAGTTTATAGGTTGATATGAGTTTCTGAATTTGTGTTGTAGTGTCGGGAGTTTGAAGATGATAACATATTGGATTTCAGATTTAGGCTGTTTGGGTTAAAAGGTGATTTTTGAGGGTTGATGGTGTTGAGAAAGATGGTCGGTGGTTGTTATTCTGGGTGAATTTGTAGAAGGTTAAGGAGGAAGGGTCAAGGAGGTGAATTATCAGTTGAAAGTTTTTTGTTAGTTGAAGATGATGGAGAAAGGATGAACCCAAAGTGAAGGAGATTTGAGAAGAAATGAAAGGTTTTATGGTTATAGTTTGTTGGTGAGAAAAATGAGTCCCTTTTCTTCGTTGAAGGACTGGTTTGGGGTTTTTAAAGGTGAGAGCTGAAGATTTTTGGTTTAAGGTGAGAGGTCTTTTTTGGGCCCTGCATAATTGGAGCAGGTTTTATTATCTTTTCCCGTAAGTTGTGTGCATCATTTCTTCTGTGTATGGTAGCCCCTCTACAATTTTGTTTTTATTTATTTATGTGAATTTGTTGTTTTGTGTAGACCTTGTCTGGCATGGGTTTTCCTGCGGTTTGTACCGGCCATAACAGGTAATGTCAGCTGTGAGGTTTTGGACAGGGGAGTATGGTAAAAGCAGGCTGGTATGTTTTGATGCAGAACTTGTCTGGTGTGGCTTTTTCTTGTTTTGCATAATTCATTGCTAGCTGATTTATTGTTTTCTTTTGTTTTGTTTTATGGCTTCATGACAGGTGCGTTAAAAGGATGTATAATGCGAAGATTGAAGTTCTGAAGAAGAGAAGGGTTGGGTTTAATGGGAAGAAGTGGAAGATGGGTTTTGGCAGAACGGCATGGATTTTCAGGTGTTTGAGGGAGAGCTCCCAGCTCCTTCTTCTGTTCTTTGTCAAGACTAAATGTTTTCCCCCCAAAATGAAATGCAATCCCCCTCTTGTATGTGGAAATGAAAGGTGTTCTCAGGACAAAACGCGAGGCAAAAGCAGAAGTAATCACACAGATTCCGTGCGTATGAACCATATGGGTACGGACTGATGCGAAATGGTTTCTTCTTGAAAAAAAAATACCTTATCTCATTTCTTTTTGTCGTTTGTGCTTGCAGTGGTTTTACGTGTCTTCCTGCAGAAATTGGGTACTGCTACATAGCGTATCATATGTCGAGGTGTAGGCTGTGAGTGCGATGTTAGCATTTGCAATTTGATAAGTGGTTTTGCTTATCTTTGGCAGAGTGTTTGCAGGTTTTGGAATAGATAGATGGTACCCTACAGTGGGGTCCAAGCCAAGTTGTCCTTTTGTGCAGATCCTACGAAGTTGTGGTGGGCTGGTGTTTGGAATTGCTGTGAATTTTCTCTTCTTGAACGTAAGGTTGTAACATCTGTTGTTTTAGTGCAGCAAAAAAAAATTGGAGGCAAGTTGATCCACGTAGATGAGGCGGTTCATAAAAACTGAAGTACCTGTCATGTATTTTGTATTTTGCAATTCTTTTGGTCATTGTGTGTAGGTCCAATGTGATAGTTTGGTGGGGCCTTATGAATGTCTTCCTCTCTTTTGCTAGTTCCTTTATTTTATTCTTAAGTATGTATGATGACTGATTTTTGAGACATGGTTATGTAGGCCCAACTTACTGCAACTCATTTCCATTACCTTTTGTAATCATGTTACAACTCTTATTTTTCAATTTTCAAGGCCATAACAGTAATGGATTCTTGAATTCAAAGGTTTTATACTTTTTGGATATTTGGATGTAATTTGGGTTTACCAAAGGATGAACAATGAGTAATATGGACTTGTTAGTATTTTCTCTTTTTGAAATTTAGGACAATTGGCTTGTTTCACATTATTTCTTGTGGAAAATTTGTAATATATAATGGGCCTTTATCCTTGTGAACTCATTGTAATGAGAACAAGCCTTGGACATGTCATTTGCATCCTCCTTTTCAATTTGCACCCTACTTGATCAATCCATGAGAACAACTCTCAAATTAAAAGTCTCCACACATATCATGCTCACACTCAAAAACAAATTCATTTTCTTGAATTCCAACACATTTTGCAGTGGACAAATCGAGGCTTTTCTTGCCACTCAAGGAGTTATGGACCATGACTTGAGGATTATATAACCACCAATATGTCCATGCCTTAGAATTAATGATCATGTCTAAAAAAAATCTGCGAACTTAATGCCAATATTAGAACCAATTTGAGCTTAATCAACACTAATCCACAGCTAACATAACATCTGCAAATCCTACTTTGGTTGTGAATGAAACAAGAAATTCATTTTGAAACACATATCCCCAATTGATCCTTAAACATGCATCATTTGGATCAATACTCTCCCTAGCGTTGTGTCTGAAACAAATCTTTGTCTGACTGACCAATTAAGTCGTAACCATTGAAACTCAGTCCATATCGTACACCCGACTTCAATCTTTGTCTGTCAGACTCAATTCAAGTTAACCTTGTGATATCCGAGCGGCACCAACATATTTTTTTAATATTTTTGAATAACGCAAGTGGGCGAATATACAAAATGGAGGCTGTAAAAAGGTAGGACAAATTAAGGGTATGACAACTCGGGTCATAATTCTAAGGACGGAATGTACGCTTTCGCTGTCTCATTCGGGGTTAAAACTACTTTTTGAAAAAAAATAGATTCTAATTTCTTTTAAAGCGCTTTCGCTGTGTCTAAAATCAATGCCTAGTTTTTACTATCTGGTTCGAACCCCAGCTTTCGCGTGCCGGTTCGATCCTTAATATGGTTTTCCACTGTCGTGGAAAAACCATCGTAAATAGCTTCTCACTGTCGTGACAAAGGTTTATTTAGAATTTAGATTAAAAACTACGGTCATAAAGGTCATTTGTAAGAAGGTAAGATGCACCGGGTGTTATCAAATTTCGTCCTATTAATTCGATTGCATATCGATAGGACCAATTTAGCTAGACATAATAATTAATGCAAACGGAAATAAACATAAACAGCAGAATAATAAAACAAGCATTTTGACAGAAAATAAAGTAATAATTAATTAATAAAAACCTGGAAAGTAGATGATTATTGAAAAACACTTATCACCGTGATTTTAAAAAGTGCAGTGGGACTTATACTATAGCAGATGCCCATGGATTGGTTTATTTACAAAGAGGGTTGGATCTTACACTCTAATAGAGACCCAAAGTTATTGAAATGAAGTTTGAAAGATTGAATCCGAACAAAATCCTAATTTAACATTTTAAAGATATTTTTCAAAGAAAAATCAAATAAAATATGTATAATTTATCAAATAAAATCACTGATCATGTTAAAAACAATGATTAAGGTTTATGATAAAGTATTTTATCCACATGAATATTTAAAATCATTTTGATTTAAAAATATCAAGAAAAAGAAATTATTTTAAAACATTTAAAACAATTTAAAAATAATATTAATAATATATCAAATAAACATTATTTCTTTTGTGATTTTTTTGGTGAATAAAATATTTAAATATGTGAGTGATGTTTATGCAAAAATTCATTTGAAAATAATTAATTTTAAATATTAAAACAAATATTTGAAAATTAATAAGAAAAAACATGAAAAATATGAAGAAAAAAAGGGAAAAAATGGCAAAAATGACATGGGGGGGTTTGAAACACACACTGCAATCACTGGGGTGGTGGTACATCTGTGTATCAAACCACCCTCATAAATACATAAGGGTGAAAGTGTTCTAGGCCTGGCCAGAATAAAGGGCGTCCATGGCTGGCTTGCACAAGAAAATCAGGTTTGCCACCATTTGCAAAACCTAGTGTAACTTTCTCATTTCTTAATGAAATTAAGTGACATAAAAATGAAACTTTCCTAGAATAACATGAGGAATTCAATGATGGTTTTATATTTTTCTAAAAATGTCTACATTTTAAAACCCGATAGTGGTTTTAAAATAGGTCATGTTTTGCAAGTTCTATGCTACAACTCTATACAATCAATAATAACATGGCAAAACAATTCGAACATAACAAATATGATATGTAGGACGTGTTCATGATCAATGTACATCAAAGCAATACATATTTTGGCAAGTTCAAGTTTTGAGGAAACTTACCTCTTGAAGCAAAGTTGGATCTTTCAAGATAGTTGTTACAAATGTGTTTTGATGCTTTGGACACCTGTAATATGCTTCAAATGATCCTCTTGAATGCTTGGAAGCAAAGCAAAATAGATGGAACAAGATATGGCACCTTTCTTGCAAAAGTGGCAAAAGTGGTCAAAATAGCAACTTCCTCAAATGGTGTTACAGTTTAGGAACACTTGTTAGGACAACTTAGGGATGTATATTAGAGTGTGTTTGAGGTGTTGTTTGGTTTTGAAAGTGACTGGATCAAGACATGGCTTGAAAATTACAGAAAAGTCAAAATATGAGGTTTTGGTGGTTGACTTTCTGATTTGGGTGATTTGCGATGAAGATGAAGGTTTGGACACTTCCAATGGATGATTTGTAATGTGTTTGGATGGTTATTTGAGTGGTTTAGGCTTTGGTTTTGAGAATTCCAAGTTTGCCTCTTAGAACCTTGAAACTTGAAGTAAGAGAAGGAAGTGAGAAAGCAAGCCTTTGGTATTGTTTTGGTGTCTTTCAAATGATCAGAAATGATCTCTATTTATAGGAGAGTAAATTTGTTTTGGGAGGAATAGTGAATGGATGAGGAAGCATGCTATTATCCAATGGATTTTGTCATGTAGTCAAAGTCTCCTCCTAGCATAGCTATGCATTTACTCAAATTCAATTTTGCAGGTTTGAACACTCATGGCTTTGGACTAAGTCTTGGCTGGGTTGTGCTTGATCCATGCCACCTCAATGCATCATATTATTGTTTGATGCCAAAGTTGAAAATCAAGGTTCATGTCATGATGGATTTGCACATGTTGTGGATAGATTCTTGACTCCTTGGTGTTATGGTTCAGATTCCGCATCATTTATGTTGATGTTGGACATAAATCCAATGATGCAAGTGTCCAAAATTGGCTCAAGAAATTGTGGGATGCAAGTTATGTGCCAATGCTGTCAAAAAACAGTTTGCATCAAGGCATGTTGTGAGGTTCATAACTTCTTGCTCAAGTTGAATCAATGGATGTTCTTGTACTCTTTGGAAAACCTGTATATCATACCTTAACTTTAATGTTTACATTTGGTCTTGATTAATATTAGATCACAATGAAAAGTGCCTCCAAAGTTGCGCAAAACATGAGGCAGATTCTGCCTAAAAATTTCTAAGTGTCAAAGTTCAAAATCTCATGAAACCCTAACTTTAATGCTTCATATCTCAAAATCTCATGAAACCCTTGGAAGTTGTACTTCGACAGGTCAAGTCATAAAAATGGAACTGGTGTTGGAGTCTTAATATTGTCTCCAAAAGGAATTCCTACGAAGTTCAAGTGTCAAGTAGACGAAAGGTGCTCCAATAAAGAAGTGAAATATGAAGCCCTGATCACTAGCCTCAAGATCTTGAAATTTTTAGGGGTAAAGAAGGTCGAAATAAAGGGTGGTTCGGAGCTAGTGATCAAGCAAATTACATGGGAATATAAATGCATTAAATAACATTTGTTAGTGTATTTAGCAATAGAAAAACAGCTCCAAGAATACTTTGAGATAGTCAGCATCACACATGTGCCTAGAATAGAGAATCAAGAGGCTAATGAATTAGCACAGATTGCATCTGGGTATAAGGTGTCGAATGATAAGCTCAAAGACTTTATTAAAGTCAGAGAGAAGGTGGTGTCGAGCGTATTACCGCCACCAAATATGTCAACCCCAAAGGTTGGGGGGCAGAAACTCTGAATGAGATCTTTGAGATTTTTGAGGTTTTTGCCATTGACAATTTGACAAAGTTAGATCGGCGAAAGCCAGTCATAGAATACTTGGAAAATCTAGTCGAAAACACTAACGGGAAAATCAAGCATATAGCATTAAGTTATGTCTGAATGGGCAATGAATTATTAAAAAATACTCCAAAAGGTGTATTACTCAAGTGTCTTGGAGATACAGAGGCGTACCTAGCCATATCAGAGGTACATAGTGAGACAGGTGGAGCTCACCAAGCTGACCACAAAATGAAGTGGCTACTATTTCGACAAGGTGTCTATTGGCCAAGCATGTTAAAAGATTGTATTGACTTTGTAAAAGGGTATCAGGAATGTTAGAGACATACAAATATTCAACACGTGCCAGCCAGTGAATTACACACAACCATTAACCCATGGCCTTTTTTAGGGTGGCCGTTGGACATCATAGGTGAAATTTGACCAGCCTCATCGAAATAACAAAAATTTATCTTAGTGGGTATAGATTATTTCACAAAGTGGATAGAAGTTGTACCTTTGGTAAAGGTAGACCAAGAGGCAGTGATCGAATTCATTCAGAAATACATTATTTATAAATATAGAATTTCTAAAACCATTACCACAAACCAAGGATCAATTTTTTTTGTTCAAAAGATGCAAGAGTTTGCAACCGAAATGGGGTTAAAATTGATCACTTCCACACCTTACTACACCCAAGCAAATAGTCAAGTCGAAGCAGCTAACAAAGTAATCATTGGGCTGATCAAGAAACATATTGCCAAAAATCCTAAGAATTGGCACAAAACATTAGATCATATTTTATGGGCATGTCGAACATCCCCTAAGGAAGTGATAAATTCAACGCCTTTTCGTTGACATTTAGTCTTAGTGTTGTATTGCCAGTAGAAATTTGTTTATAATCGATTAGGATACAAAGGTAAAATGAAATTCTGTTAGACCAATATTGGAGTATGATGCTCGAATAGACCGTCAACTTGGAAGAGGAGATATTGAATGCGTTAGACATGTTGTTATGACAAAAAGCGCGGGTAGCGAAAGCATACAATAAAAAGGTAAAGGTGAAAACCTTCCCAGTGAATGATTACATTTGGAAGGTGATCCTACCTATGGATCGAAGAGATTGACGCTTAGGAAAGTGGTTACCAAACTGGGAAGAACCATTCCATGTAATCCAAATGTTTACGAATAATGCCTATGAGATTCAAGAACTAGGTATTGATCGACGAGTCTTAAGGGTAAATCAGAAATATTTGAAAAAATATAAAGCAATGCTTCAAGAGATTCAAATAAAAAGGGAATAAAACATATAATTAATAATGGCCAAATGGAATACAACCAAAACGGTAGTCAAAATATTCAAAAAAGAATTACATCGTCTTGACAATAAAAAAACTAAGCAGGGAATCTAGTCTTAAAGTATTCAAAGACGGTCTTTTTATAACCAATCCTAATGTAGAGACGAGCATTCCTCTTACCAATTAAGAAATTGTCTCTTTGATTTCGAGAGCTTTCTCACCATGAGCAATCCCCTTGAGTACTTTCTGGCTGACAACATCTTGAGGCTGAAGGTCTTCAGTCAAATCCAATGAAGCTTTTTGTTTCTTGACTTTAGCAATCTTTTTTTTGAGTTCATCTATTTGAGCCTGATAAGTTGAGATTTGCTAGTCGAAGGCGAGGTCTTTGTCAAGGTGTTCCTAGCGTTTGGCCTCAAAGTCATACAATTACTTCTCGCAAGCTTCACTGAAGTCTCATTCTAGTCTCATCTTGTTTGACTTCGTCTTGATTTGAAAGTTAGTGTCTCGTCAAAGCGAGAGATCCTTGACAAGTTGACTAAAAAAGGCCTCGAACTCAATCAAATATTGAGCAACAGAATCAGGAATTCTGTGTTGAGAGATCTCATCGAGGATTTTCAAAACATCAGTCCCCAAAGCAGCTTCCACTTCAACCATGGCCAAAATATCACCCTCAAACAGATATGTCCTGAGTTGCTGGAGTTTGAGGGTAACAGAAGCATCCATTTTTGGCATAGGGGTGGGAGTGAAGCCAGAGGTCTTAGTGCCAGCTGGAACCTGTGGAAGTCTTTACAAAGTCTCAACTAGGTTTTTCTGCTTCATAGCCATAATTCCTTCTTGACTAAGGGAGTTGTTGGAGTTAGTGTCTTGCAATAATGGGTTGGGGGCACCTTCTGTGGAAGCTTGTTGATTCGGGTTGCCTTAGCCTGACATGTTGTGAGCAGTAGCGGTCGAGGGCCCCTGATTTGTATCAGTGTGTGTGTCGAGATCTAAATTATCTTTGGTCGAGAAACCTTGAAAATCTTTTGGGGACTCAAGTGGGTTGAAGTTTTCATCAGATCTTCAGTAGGTGGTCCCTATAGAAAAATATAAAGCCAATATTAAGAAATAAATCAAGAAGTTAGATAACAGAAACGTTCAATACCTCAGGAGTTGTTGGTTGGGGAAGAGAAGTCGGAGCCAGATCTTCATGACCAACAGATTTGTAGGTCAAAGTAAGATTGTTGGGACTAGAAGGTTTGGCGCTCGAAGAAACAGTTTCTTAAGAAAAACTTTTCTTTTCTTCTTAGCTTGAGTGGCCTTAGTATGCGTCGAAGCCTTCACGAAAGAGAAGATTTGAGAATGAGTACTGCTATCAAAAGATTCACCTTTAGTAGATGGCGATTCTTCAGAGACATAAGCCATAAGAGACGTAAGAAGGTCGTCGGAGTAAACATTATAAGGTACCAAAACACATCATACCTGTGGTTTCAAAATTGAAGAGGCTTTTGTCTTCTTCGGAGACTTTCTTAGGGATGACGCCGAAGTCGAAGCATGTTTTCAACCCTATAAGAGAAGTACCAAAAACAATCAGTTCATTCTACTTTTGAACAAAAGAGATTCGATGAAACAGTTGTTACCTTCTTTGGCTGAGCCTCATCAACACCACCAGTTTGGATGTTTTAAACGGAAGCATCCGTTGTCGGTTTGGCAGCTGGTGTTTTGCCTTCTAAAATGGAGAAAGATTTAATCAGAATTTGGAGGAAAGTGGAGCTGGAGAAGTACTGGCATTGGTATTCCGACAACCATGTGTCTAATTTCTTGGTGGTGAAGAAGGAACGTTGAAACTTGAACACAGGAAGTTCAAGGTGTTGGGTTGTCATGTGGAATTTGAAGCAAGCTACATGGTCGTCAGCATTCAACTGTCGACCATCCCACACAATGTCAGTCGAATGGGATACTAAGGACTTTGGCAGTATTTGGCTCAAACCAAATTGTTGAGCCACCAAATTGGGTTGGTAGTTCATGAACCCATACCCTTTCGGCCCAGCTTCAATTCCGAAAGATAACATCGTGGGAGTCATAAATGCTCTCCACACAGCATTCGACTATGCAACATGTTAGAACACAGATTGGTTCTTAATAATTACTCTTTGTTTTGATGATAACTGTAAGGAAATTTATATTTAAGAATTATATACTCTAAAATTTGTTTGAGAGTTTTATTGCAGATTTATATTATATTAACTCTCTAGAAGCAAATATGCCTTGAATACAAGAAGCTATTCTGACTCTGAAGCGCCAGATGCACCTTACAGAAGAATCTGTTTGCTCCTTACAGAAGATCCTGAGCGTAGTCTCCAGAAGGATCTGAAGCAAGAAGCTCCAGAACATTCTGAGTCAGAAGCATCTGAAGATAGTCAGAAGCATCTGAAGCTGAAGCATCAGAAGTATAGAAGAATATTGATTGAAGAGTTTCTGAAAGCATTAGTCTACAGAAGTTTCTGAAAGTACCTACGCTGCTAAGTACTGAAGTTCTGTGTCAAAATGCTCTGATGATCAACACGCTAGAAGCACACACGCTGCAGAAGACTCTGATACAGCATAGTTCTGAATCTCATCAGAAGACTCTGATCCATTCAGACTCTGAAGAACTTGCTGAATCTGAAGAAGTATTTTCAAGAATATATCCGTTGGATCTATTCAACGTCTCTTTCCTTATTTGTGCTAGACACACTTACACAGACAAAAAGGATTTTACTGTGCCATCTATTTCAAGGAAAGGTCAGTGCATGTGAAGACAAAAAGGCTCAGACCTTTTGGACTCTCTTTTCAATGATCAGCTTGCATGATTCAGCTGCCTATAAAAGGAGATCCTCACTTCATTCTTCAGTGCTACACACTTGCTGAAAAGAAATCATAATATTCTATAAGCTCTCATTCTTAAATTCTTCATAGAATCTCATTGTACTTAAACTTAAGAGAAAAATCACAGTTGTGATTATAGCTTTATAGAAGCATTAAAAACTCTTGTATTTAATTTACATTGATTGTAAAGGATATTCCTTAAGAGGATTCAGTTAGAATCAGTAGCTCTTGAGAAGACTAAGAACTGTTGTTCTTAGGTGATACTATTGTAATCAGTTTGATTTAATAGTGGATTAAGTCCTTGTTGAGAAAGGCAAATCACTCTGGAAGGGTGGACTAGAGTAGTTGTTTAACGAACCAGGATAAAAATAATTGTGTGATTATTTTCAAGTATTAATTTTCCATACTTATTCAATTCCCCCCTTTCTAAGTATTATCTCACCTTCAGTTGGCATCAGAGCTCCGGTTCTGAGTGTGCTATCACTTAACAGTGTCAGTAAATATCCAGAGAGATATACTTCGATCAATATATTTATTTGTTATCATGGCTGATAATTCAATGTCAAATATCAACAATAAATATGAAGAGAGGGATAGGATCAGTACCAAACCTTCAATGTTTGATGGAGAAAAATTTGACTATTGGAAAGATAGAATAGAAAGTTTTTTTCTTGGGTATGATGCTGATCTTTGGGATTTGGTCATTGATGGATATGAACATCCTACTGATGAGGATGGAAAAAAGATTGATAGAAAATCAATGACTGAAGTGCAGAAAAGAGATTTCAAGAATCACCACAAAGCCAGAACTATATTGCTTAATGCAATCTCTCATACTGAGTATGAGAAGATTACTAACAGAGATACTGCTCATGACATGTTTGAGTCACTCAAAATGACTCATGAGGGAAATTCTCAGGTTAAAGAGACCAAGGCTCTGGCGCTCATACAGAAGTATGAGGCATTTAAAATGGAAGATTCTGAAAATGTAGAAACTATGTTTTCTAGATTTCAGATTCTTACAGCTGGTCTGAAAGTTCTGGACAAGGGCTACTCAACGTCAGATCATGTCAAGAAAATCATCAGAAGTCTTCCCACCAGATGGAGACCAATGGTGACTGCATTAAAGATGGCAAAAGATCTGAACAAGATCTCTTTAGAAGAACTTATCAGTGCTTTGAGAAGCCATGAAATTGAGCTGGAGGAAGATGAACCCCAGAAGAAAGATAAAGGTAAATCCATAGCTTTAAAATCTAACAAAACTGCTAAAGCTTTGCAGGTCATTCAAGAAAGCTCTGAAGAATCTTCTTCTGAAGAAGAAGATGAGCTATCCATGCTGTCCAGAAGGATTAACAAACTCTGGAAGCACAAGGGAAAGAAGTTTAACAACTTCAGAAGATCTGACAACAGAAAGGAATCTTCTAGTCACAAAAGATCTGCCAAGAAAGAAGTGGTGTGCTATGAGTGCAAAGAACCTGGGCACTACAAGAATGACTGCCCTAAACTTCTGGAAAAAAAACCTAAGAAGAAGTTCAACAAGAAGAAGAAGGTTCTGATGGCAACATGGGATGACTCAGATGAGTGTGAGTCATCTTCTGAATCAGAAGAAGAATGTGCAAACATTGCACTGATGGCCAGGACAGAGGATCAAGAGGAAGGTACCTCTGGATATGAATCAGAATCTGATGATGATGATGATGCAGAAGAGGTAATGGCTAAACTTACCAAAGAAGAACTCATTAAAGTTGTTACAGAAGTTCTTAAAAGTTATAACAACATCAAACTCAAATACAAGAAGCTGAAAAGCAATCTTGAATCTGAGATTGATCTTCTGAAAACAGAACTTGTTGAGCAGAAAGAAATAAATTTAAAAATCAAAAATGACTTTGATAGAACTCAACAAGAATCTGAATCTGAGACTAAGTCTTGTGAAAATATTTTAGAAAAATATGACTCTAGTTTTCAGAGATTTCTCACTAAGAGCATAGACAGAAGCAAGATGGCTTCCATGATCTATGGTGTTAGTGGAAACAACAGAAGAGGCATTGGATATGAGTCTTCATCTGGAAGCAATCCAAAACCTGTTGACAAACTTTTCATCAGGAAGACACCTCTGTATTCTCAATTCAAATTTGGCCATCTGAATGACATTAAACACACAAGCTCTGAGAAGAGTACTTATGTGTTTAAACCAAAGGCAAGTCAGAATAAACATTATGTTGCAAAACAGAAGTTTAGACAAACCTGCAAACCAACTAACCCCAAAGGACCCAAGAAGATCTGGGTACCTAAAAACAAAATAATTCCTGTTGCAGATGTTCTTAGCAGCAAGGTCAGGACACCAATCATGGTACCTGGACTCTGGATGCTCACGACACATGACAGGAGAAAGGTCTATGTTCCAAAGCCTGGAACTTAGATCTGGAGGGGACGTGAAGTTTGGAGGGAACCAGAAGGGCAAGATCATTGGATCTGGCACTATTGGAAATGGTAAACTTCCCTCTATTACTAATGTTCTGTTAGTTGAAGGATTGAAACATAATCTATTGTCCATAAGTCAATTAAGTGACAATGGTTATGATATAATCTTTAATCAAAAATGTTGCAAAGTTGTATGTCAAAAGGATGGCTCTATCCTATTCAGTGGAAAGAGGAAACACAACATTTATAAAATTAACCTTTCAGAACTTAAAGTTCAAAATGTAAAATGCCTCTTATCTGTGAATGATGAGCAATGGGTCTGGCATAGAAGATTGGGGCATATTAATATGAGACGTATATCTCAGATTAATAAACTCAATCTGGTCAGAGGACTTCCTAAGTTGAAGTTCAACTCAGATGCTCTGTGTGAAGCATGTCAAAGAGGTAAATTTTCAAAATCTCATTTTAAATCAAAAAATATTGTTTCTACCTCCAGACCATTGGAATTACTTCACATTGATCTGTTTGGACCAGTGAAAACTGCATCCATCAGAGGCAAGAAGTATGGGTTAGTCATTGTAGATGACTACAGCAGATGGACATGGGTAAAGTTTCTAAAACACAAGGATAAGTCTCATTCTGTGTTCTTTGACTTCTGCAATCAAGTCCAGACTGAAAAAGATTCCAAAATTATTAAAGTCAGAAGTGATCATGGTGGAGAATTTGAAAATAAACATTTTGAAAAATATTTTTCTGAAAAAGGCATTGCACATGATTTCTCCTGCCCTAGAACTCCACAACAAAATGGAGTTGTAGAGAGGAAAAATAGAACATTGCAAGAGATGGCCAGAACCATGATCAATGAGACAAATCTGGCAAAACATTTTTGGGCAGAAGCAATTAACACAGCTTGTTATATTCAGAACAGAGTGTCTGTAAGACCTCTTCTGGAAAAGACTCCCTATGAATTGTGGAGAAACAGAAAGCCTAACATTTCTTATTTTCATCCTTTTGGATGTATTTGTTTTATGCTTAATACTAAAGATAATTTGAACAAGTTTGATTCCAAAGCACAGAAGTGTTTCATGCTTGGTTATTCTGAACGCTCTAAAGGCTACAGAGTATTCAATACTGAAACACAGATTGTTGAAGAATCTATTCATGTTAGATTTGATGATAAGCTTGGCTCTGAAAAGCCAAAGCAGTTTGAAAATTCTGCAGATAGAGAAGTGATTCTCACAGACTCTGAAGCCTCAGAGGAAGAAAAGGCAAAAATCAAAGAATCTGAAGCAACCCCAGATGCTACACCTTTGACTTCCCAACTAAACAATTTGCATATTTCTGATAGACCAACTGTCAGAGGATCTTCTTCCAGAATCAAATCTTCTCATCCAGAAGATGTGATAATTGGAAAGAAAGATGATCCAATAAGGACAAGATCATTTCTCTGAACTTCTGAATCTTCTTTATTTGGCTTAGTGTCAATAATAGAACCAACATCTGTAGATGAGGCTCTGGAAGATAATGAATGGATTATAGCTATGCAAGAAGAGCTGAATCAATTCACCAGAAATGAAGTTTGGGATCTGGTTCCTAGACCTAAAGGATTCAATGTTATTGGAACAAAATGGGTCTTCAGGAATAAGCTGAATGAAAAGGGAGAAGTTGAGAGGAATAAGGCAAGACTGGTTGCTCAAGGATACAGTCAGCAAGAAGGTATTGATTACACTGAGACATATGCTCCAGTGGCAAGGTTAGAATCTATACGCCTTCTTATTTCTTTTGCTGCACAGAATAACATCACTCTGTATCAGATGGATGTTAAAAGTGCCTTTCTTAATGGCATTATAGAAGAAGAAGTTTATGTCCACCAACCTCCTGGTTTTGAAAATGAAAATTTTCCAGATCATGTTTTCAAATTAAAGAAATCTCTATATGGATTAAAACAAGCTCCCAGAGCTTGGTATGCGAGATTGAGTAATTTTCTTTTGGAGAAGAATTTTATCAGAGGCAAAGTGGATACAACTCTATTCTGTAAAACCATAAAGAAAGATCTTCTAATTTGCCAAATTTATGTAGATGATATTATTTTTGGATCAACAAATGTTATGCTTGGAAAGGAGTTTGCTACATGTATGCAGGAAGAATTTGAAATGAGCATGATGGGAGAACTCAGATTCTTTTTAGGAATCCAAGTTAATCAAACTCCAGAATGCACCTACATACATCAGACAAAGTATGTTAAAGAACTTCTGAAGAAATTCAACATGTCTGACAGCAAGGTGGCAAAGACTCCAATGCATCCTACTAGCTCTCTTGGCAAAGAAGAGGTAAGTAAGAAAGTAGACCAGAAGCTCTACAGAGGTATGATTGGATCTCTTCTTTATCTTACTGCTTCTAGACCTGATATATTATTCAGTGTTTGTTTGTGTGCTAGATTCCAATCAGATCCTAGAGAATCACACTTGACAGCTGTCAAGAGGATTCTAAGGTATCTGAAAGGTACTTCTAATGTTGGTTTGTGTTACAGAAAATCTGATGATTTTAAATTAGTTGGATTCTGTGATGCTGACTATGCTGGAGACAGAGTGGAAAGAAAAAGTACTTCTGGAAGTTGTCAATTTCTAGGAAGAAATATAATCTCCTGGTACAGCAAGAAGCAACCCACAATTGCACTCTCAACCACAGAGGCTGAATACATTGCTGCTGCTGGATGTAGCACGCAGATGCTCTGGATGAAAAGTCAACTAGAAGATTATCAAATTTTTGAGAGTAACATTTCTATCTTTTGTGATAATACTTCTGCTATATGTTTGTCCAAGAATCCCATTTTACATTCTAAGGCAAAACATATAGAAATTAAGCATCATTTCATCAGAGACTATGTTCAGAAGGGAATCATAAATTTAGCTTTTATTGATACAGATCATCAATGGGCAGATATTTTTACAAAACCCCTTGTTGAAGATAGATTCAATTTTATTCTGAAAAATATTGGTATGGATTTTTGTCCAGAATGATATTTATCAGAAGCAAATTGTTCCAGATGCAAAAATGCTTAATTCATCTGAAGTATTTCTTCTGCTCATTTATTCTATTCTGATTAATATTTCTGATGTGAAAATCTGAACTAATCATCTTTAGAAGATCTGAACGTTGGCTAACGTTTCATTTCTTGAGAGAATTCAGAACAGCATGCAAGCAAACACGTGTCCCACAAAATCTGATGAGGTGGCGTGTGGACAACTGAAAAGACGTTTGAGGTGAAATTTGAATAGTAAATATCTTGGTTTTCCCCCCAAATCTGTCAGAAGCATTTATTATTTGAAATGATTTTATTCTCTTCATTTAATGCTGCTCAAACGTGCGTTCTTTCTGTCTTTTGGTGTGCCTATGTGATTAGTATAAATACTTGATGTGTATTCACTTTCACACTTTTCACTTTCAGAATTTATATGCATTTTCATCTATTGTTCTCTCTGCATAAAAACTCAAAACCTAAGTGTTCTAAAAAGCATTCTTCAATGGCGTCTTCTTCATCAACAACTGCACAGTTTCAATCCACAATGGTTGCTGTGACTTCAGACAACCTAGGTGTTGTTCCATATACTCCTCCACAGAGAACTCTTCTCACACATGTTGATAAGTTAGAAGTGTTGTGTGAATCCATGGTTGAATTTGATTCTTTGGCTGACAATGGGTTTGATTTTCGCTCCATTGTTAGAGCTCAAGGTTGGGTAAAATACTTTGATAGACAGTTTGGACCAGTTTACCCTCTGCTTGTTAAAGAATTCTGGATTCATGCATCTGTGTATCCAAAGTTTATTTTATCATCTGTGTTGGGAAAGGAGATCATCATCACAGAGGATCTGATTAGAAGACTGATTGGTTATGAAGAAACAAATGGTGTTTCACATCTGCCAGCTGGGCGTGTTGATATGGATGAAGTTTATGAGGAGGTTATGACTGCTGGACAAGCCTCTAACAGATTCAAAGATCTGAAGCCTGACTACAAGATCTGGGCCAAGATCTTCATGGGATGCATACATCACAGAAAGTCAACAAATTCCCCAGATTATGTCAACAATGAACAGATCTATTTCATGTACTGCCTTAGTCAGAGCAACAAGGTAGATCTGCCTTACATTTTGTTCATGCATCTGTGGAATCACATCAATGCATCTAGAGAATCTGTCAAAGAAAAAGGTCAGAAGATCAGGACTTGGATACCTTTTGGAAGGTTGCTATCAGATCTTCTCACTGAAAATGGTTTAGTGGCTGCTCTGTATGATGCTGGTGTTACAGAAGAACTAGAGTTCATTATGGGAAAGCCTCTGAACGCTAAAAGCCTTCTGAGACTCAAGATTGTAGATGAACTTACTACTGCTCCAAAGAGGTTAAATATGTCTGATCTGAATAAGAGGATTCCAGTATCTGACTTTCCTCTATTCTTTGCTGAAGAACCTAGACACATTGTTCTGATGTATATAGAGGAATGCAAAAGGGAAGGAGTGCTTGTTCCAGCCAATGTATTTCAACTTGTCAAGCAACCACTGCTAGATGCAGGAGAAGAAGAAGAAGTTCCACTTCAGAGGAAAAGATCTCAGCCTGTAGCAGAATCTGAACCTGTCCAAAAGAAGGCTAAGATTGCTGAGAAACCAAAGGATCTGTTAAAGAGAAAGGACTCTGGAGAAGCTGCATCTGCATCTGCTAAGAGGATTAAACTCAAAGGTACTAAAGCTTCTGTTACTTCTAAAAATGTTGTTATTAATGATTCATCTATTAAGTCTGTTCCCAAACCCCCTGTCACTCAAACAACATCTGTTGCTGCCCCCAGTTCTGTCTCACCTCAGAAACAACCTACTGCTTCTGTATCAAAACCACCTCAACCTAAAATACACATCAAACACTTCACTCCACGTCCATCACCAACTGTTCCACAACCAACAGAATCACAACAAACAGAACCACAACCATCAGAACTACCACAAAATTCTGATAAACAAAACTCTGCACAACCACAAACAGAAAATCATCCTGAAAAACAAACCACAGAACATCAACCACAAAAAGACTCTATCATTCCACCATCAACAATTTCATCTTCTGAACCTGTAGCAACTGTTACTTCTGAACCCTCTAAAGTAACTTCTGCTCCTGTTTCATCTGAACCACCATCACAACAATCTGATACCCCTTCAGAACCATCTCATATCCCTGAGACAGAAGTTCTTGACATCACTCCATTAAAAACAGTGTTTCAAGTTTCTTCTACCTCTTGTACTCCTGAAACATCCTCAAACTCATCTGAATCAGAAATTCATCCTAATTTTCTGATTAATCCATCTGACAAATATCCTGTACATGAACCTGAACCTGAACCTGAATCAACCTTACCTGCTAAATCTACCATTCCAGACCCTATGCCTCCACCAGCAACATCATCTGAGATGATTATTCCCTCTACCAATCCATCATCATCTGGAATATCTTGTGCCCAAGTGTCTTCTCTTTATCATAATTTATCTTATGGTTTCAAACTAAAAGATTTTTATGATAGAGTTGAGCCTTCTGAACCTTTGGAACCTTTGGAACCAAAGCTCATTCAGGCCCTTCCATCTGTAATCCTTTCATATATTCAATCTATGAACAATGAAGGATCCTTAGCCACCATATCTGCTACATCTGGTAAAGCTGTTGTTTCAGCTCTGCATCCTGCATCTGATAACACAGTTGCATCTGATAAGCCATCAAATTCTGCATTTGTACCATACTCCAATGCATCTTTTGATATTGTTTACCCACGCACAAGACCTCAACCAACTCTGCTTAATGCATTAAACAGATCTTTACCTCAAAAACCAGAAATTCTATTCATTCCTTATGTTCCCCCACCTCTGATTTCCATCTCTAAATCACTAATTCCACCAACTCCAAAACCTAAACAGATGACTCTGGAAACCTTGCTTAAACCACCACCCAGACTTAATATTGATCATTTATTTCAAACGTTTTTGCAAGAAATACAGATGTCTTTAGGTACTGTTCAGAAGAGATGCTCTGAAACTATGGATGCAAATGAGACTGACATCATCTGGAAAGGTTTTGTCAATAGATTCAATACAGTAGCTTCTAATCTGAAGAACATATGTTCTGATGATGCAAAGCTCAGAGCTGAAAGAACTCAATTCTGGATTGTAAACAAGACTGAACCTCTGCTTTGTTTGGATGCTCCTCCTCCTCCTCCACCAGAATCAACTGCCAATGCATTGACTATGACTCTGGTAGAACCCTCTTCAGGATCTCCAAAACATATGGCAATTGACTCTGTTCAGGATACAGAACCTCCATCATCAGAGATAAAGACAGAAAATCCAGATTTGGGAGACAAGATTGCTGCTCTGGAAGCTGGTCAATCTGAAATAAGATCTTGGATGGCGAAGCAAGACAAGAAATCTGAGGACATGTCAGAGTGGATGTCTAAACAAGATGAGAAGAATGAGACAATAACTAAGTTCATGTCAAAGCAAGAGCAATCACAATCTGAGATCACAGACCTATTGAAGATGCTTTTATCAAAACACTCTTAGATTTTTTTTCTCATGTTTGTGCATCTGTTGTTTTTGCATCTGAATGTTATTGTTATATCTTCTGATATTTTCCAATGTACTTTTGCTCTGTTATGTTTAAATGAATCAGATTGTTATTCTCCATTGAATTATCTGCTCTTGTTCCTTTTATTTGTCTTTATTAAAAGTTTTTTACTTTTTGCTTATGACAAAAAAGGGGGAGAAAATAAAGATCTGAACTATTTAATATAATTTCACTAGAATGAATCTTCAGACATATCTACTCTTTCTAATATCTAAATTGACTATTTCAGAACTTTTGATAAGAACACTCTATAAAAGAATCTCTGAGTTTCTCAGATCATTTATCTTTTATCAAACTCTGAATCTCATATCTGCAAGATAGTCTGACCCTTGATTATTACAAAGACAAACAAGATCTGACTCTGAAGATTACTCAAGATAAAAAGGGAAGTTTTCTATTCCTTTTTCATATTCATCTCAGGGGGAGATTCATCATCTCAGGAGGAGTTATAATTCTTTATGTTCAATTAAATAAAATTTCTGATACTTTTTGTCATCATCAAAAAGGCGGAGATTGTTAGAACACAGATTGGTTCTTAATAATTACTCTTTGTTTTGATGATAACTGTAAGGAAATTTATATTTAAGAATTATATACTCTAAAATTTGTTTGAGAGTTTTATTGCAGATTTATATTATATTAACTCTCTAGAAGCAAATATGCCTTGAATACAAGAAGCTATTCTGACTCTGAAGCGCCAGATGCACCTTACAGAAGAATCTGTTTGCTCCTTACAGAAGATCCTGAGCGTAGTCTCCAGAAGGATCTGAAGCAAGAAGCTCCAGAACATTCTGAGTCAGAAGCATCTGAAGATAGTCAGAAGCATCTGAAGCTGAAGCATCAGAAGTATAGAAGAATATTGATTGAAGAGTTTCTGAAAGCATTAGTCTACAGAAGTTTCTGAAAGTACCTACGCTGCTAAGTACTGAAGTTCTGTGTCAAAATGCTCTGATGATCAACACGCTAGAAGCACACACGCTGCAGAAGACTCTGATACAACATAGTTCTGAATCTCATCAGAAGACTCTGATCCATTCAGACTCTGAAGAACTTGCTGAATCTGAAGAAGTATTTTCAAGAATATATCCGTTGGATCTATTCAACGTCTCTTTCCTTATTTGTGCTAGACACACTTACACAGACAAAAAGGATTTTACTGTGCCATCTATTTCAAGGAAAGGTCAGTGCATGTGAAGACAAAAAGGCTCAGACCTTTTGGACTCTCTTTTCAATGATCAGCTTGCATGATTCAGCTGCCTATAAAAGGAGATCCTCACTTCATTCTTCAGTGCTACACACTTGCTGAAAAGAAATCATAATATTCTATAAGCTCTCATTCTTAAATTCTTCATAGAATCTCATTGTACTTAAACTTAAGAGAAAAATCACTGTTGTGATTATAGCTTTATAGAAGCATTAAAAACTCTTGTATTTAATTTACATTGATTGTAAAGGATATTCCTTAAGAGGATTCAGTTAGAATCAGTAGCTCTTGAGAAGACTAAGAACTGTTGTTCTTAGGTGATACTATTGTAATCAGTTTGATTTAATAGTGGATTAAGTCCTTGTTGAGAAAGGCAAATCACTCTGGAAGGGTGGACTGGAGTAGTTGTTTAACGAACCAGGATAAAAATAATTGTGTGATTATTTTCAAGTATTAATTTTCCATACTTATTCAATCCCCCCCTTTCTAAGTATTATCTCACCTTCACAACATACTTTACAGAGACACCAAGGAAAGGATCGCTAAACCAAGTCAGACCAAATCTTTAATCAATGAAGGGATCCATAACGAAACAAAAGCAGTGGCTTCGATAAACATGTTAATGTGTTTCATAAAAATGAACATGTTGGGGATTTCTTGACGAGTAGTTAAGGAAAGCCTCATGCCTTCGATGGGTCGGTTCTGCGTCAAATACATAGTAAGCTTCGACACAGGAGGGCCTAGTTGATATTCAAAGGTGGGATTCAACCAATGTTGCAATAGCCATACGAGGCCCGACAGATTCAAGGCTATATGAGTGGCACGAAGGAGTTATAGCTTCAGATAAGCAATGCCCAAAAAGTAATAAAGGGACACCAACAGAAGTTTGCCCAAGGAAACTTGTTGACCCCCATGTATCTGGGTCGCTAAATCAATATAGCTCTTAGCTATCTACAAAGAGCCAGGACAGAACATATAGTAGGAGCGTCAAAGAGTTAAGAAAGAAATGGGTCATATGTCGAAAACATTCTCGTAATCTTGGATATAGTGGTCTTCGATGTAGTGTTAGAGGCTGGCACGACTGAAAGAAAAAGTATTTTCAGTCGAAAGAGTTGGGTCGAAAGTTTAACCCAAAGGTGAAAGGCCAGTGATAGCTGCTACGTAGAACAGCGTATGAGTCAACATACTAAAAGGAAGGTGTAAGGTGTTAGTCGAACCTTCTCAGAAATAAATCGAAGCAAGCAGCATGCAAGGATTGAATTTTTGGGCATGTCTTGATCTCTGGATGGCGTCAATGATGCCAGCGGTTTTACATTATTCTTGACGTTTACTTTGAACTCTATCGAGCCAAGCCAAGTATTCTTTGTTGCCAGGAGTAGGCATCGACCAAAAAACCCTTGAAGTTGGATCGATGAACTTCAATTCGAGAGAACCCTTCTTCTTGAAAGCGGGTGGGATGGCGGAAGTGAAACAAGGGAAGTATTCTTGAACCTTTTTAGGGTGGGGCCTTTCATCTGGATATGGTACATGGAAGGCAATAAGTTTCTTAGCAACAAAGAAAGGAATGAGCATTTGTCGCTACCAGTTCTCCATCGTAGATTTATCATTTGACATTGGCTGAGGAATAACTTTTAAACTTTCTTCTTCAGTAAGGATGAAGTCATGAGATTATTGCCAATGTTGTGAGTAGTAGTAGCCATAGTAATGCGAAGGAAAAGGTAGAAAACGAAGAGTGTATCTCTTTTTGTTTCTTTAAAGGTTGCAGAAATAGGAGCAAGAAGAAGAAGAAAAGAAATTAAATAAGCAGAAGAAGTATTTACAAGCACCAAAACCCAAACAGTAATGATGGCCATGTGGCAGTCGATGGCGATTGTGACTGTTCCATTCCACTATAGTATAAAAGCTAGTGGGAGTAGTTGAGAAACTCACGACCTAGGGAACAGAAGAAATCATGATGAAAAGTGATGGAGTGCTTCTTGGAAATCGTGATGCAGAAAGTTTTGATTGTTACACGTGACATCAGCAAATTGGACATAAAGTCAAAATTTGGCAAGAATAAAACACCATTTTCTCAGTTGAAGCTAATCTTGATCGAAATTGACCTTTTAGGGGGGCTATTTATTAGCCGGCAAATTTTGACTAAGAAAAGGGAAGAAAATCAAAGGGAGAAACTTTACTTCACAAATGAAGAAGCGTCAAAATGGTCCAACCTAGTCGAAGAAATTTTGACGAAAGACCCTTCAAACTGTGGTCAAAGAAATCTCAAGGCACGTCCCTTCATACTAAAGTCAAAGCAAAGCTACAACGGGCAGGTTTTACAACTGATGATAACATGGAGAAGTTACAAACAAAGTAGGTGTGCATGGGTGGGTGCACAGTAAGCTGTGAGTAGTCAACGAAAAAGCATTAGTTATTTTTTATGCCTATTTAAGTAGAATTTAGTTTCAGTTTCATAGGTCACATTTTGTAACATTGCAAGCAAAGCACTCAAAGTACCAGCGTCTAAAAGAAACTAGTGATTTCTACACAAATGTATGCATGCGTCCAATTTATGTTTAAGCAATTTACATTCTAAGTTTCTTTTTCAAATCAATTTCCTTTCCATCTTTTGTCTTATTTGTTGCTCATTTATTTACTTTAGTTGCAAGAATGTTAATTCGTCCAATTCCTCATCCATCATTTCCAACCCAAAATACTGAAATGAATATTTCACACTTAACACTAAGTCTAAGATTTTGTAGCCGATCCTGCAAGTAAACTTTAATAAGAGGCTAGAGATTGTTCGCCAGAAATCTGGTCGAACATATATATAATATGAATTGTAATGCATACTTTAACCATCTTGATTCTTTCCTTTAATTTCCAAAGCTTATGATTATCTGAGCTTGATTGTGCTAGCCTTCAAGCTTTATATTTTTTTTGTCGATGTGTTTGTCTTAATCAAAACTATAAACTAGGACAAAAAGAACTTTTCTTCACACTAAGGAGCACTCTTCTTAACGTAATTGGCGCACCCTTCTTCGGATCTAGCCAATCCAAAGGCGTTAGAAGGTAGATCCTAGAGACATCCACCTCGATCTGAGTCATGCCACGGGGGCAGAGAAGGGGATCCTACCTTTGACCAGGGAACAATACTATGTGAAGCGGGGCATAGCGCTAAGATGAGACCATGTTTTTTCGGGTTCATACCCCATCGCAGGAAAAACAAATATAGATTAATTAAGTAAATTTTGACTACAACAAACCAATACATGCTAAATACAGCGAATGCTAAATACAACATACAAAACAACACGCTAATTACAAAGAGCGCCATAACCAAACATGGTGGTTAACAACGTTTAAAGCGCTAAACAACGAATTATAAGAGACTGTTGTCATGCAAGTTCGAAGAGCACATCAAGTACTTCGAGGTTACAGGGCACCTCTGTCCCTCCAGAAGGAAAGCAATAAGGGTTCTTACACCCGAAGCAGACAACACTTTGTAGGTACCATGGCGCAACATATAGCTCACCAGTGAACACCGAAAATGCCCTTGTGGAAAACAAACTTTATATTGTAGGGACATAAAGTAAACCATGACACTAATAACTTACAAACAACCAAAATACAACATAACAACAAATGAAAAGAGCCAAATACAGGACTAAAAGTTAACTAATGCGCAAGTCACTAAGGTAAAAATATTTTTTATAAATATAAATCATCATTACACCTTAGGCAGATAGCCTGAGAAACATTGTAGCAAAAAAATAAAACAATTAAAAGAAAAGAGGATCGCTCAAGCGGTAACTCCAGGAGACGAAGTATCGAGAATACTCTCCAGAGTACATCCGAGCCTGGAAGGGGTTTAACTCTTTAATAATAATTGGAGTAGTAAGGAAAAATCTCCTTGTCTGTTCCATAACCCGATCGCGAAACCCATACATGGCTTACATAGTCCACTGAAGGGAACCATGAAGCATTACCTTCAACCCGACAACCTTGTCTTTTAGAGTCTTCAGGGCCTTGACAAGAGCCTCGACCTCTTGTAGAAGATTTTTCATATCCTCCTCCGTACGACAACCTTGTCCATGTTATTTACAAGATACGATCATACATATTAAAAGATCATGACACAATCCATCCTCACCAAAAATTGCCTTAATCTTCGAGCAACCAACCTGTTGCGCCCCAAAATTTCCCCAACCTTTTTCTAATTTGGTTTATGTTTCGTCTCATTGTCCTAGCATTTGCATTTGCATATCATTGTTCATTTGCAGGGGATCAGGAGAGGTGTGCATAGCAAGAGAAGGTTACCCAGGGTCTAAGCCTAAGCAGGAGGTTTTATTCAAGTGGTCAAGTGTTTATCATCATCAAGAGAAGGTCAAAGCTCTCTGAGAAAAGGAGATGGATGTGTGTGGTATAGCTCCTATCTTGGAGGCCAAATAAAGATTATCAGAGGATTGTGAGTCCATGGGTATGGATGGAGAATGTTGTGAAAGCTCACTGAGTTCTTGAAGATCTATTGTGGAGCTTATCCAAATGATTACATCATGTACAAGAGGCTGCAGTCAGAGGATTGCAGACCTAGGGTTTCATCTGCCTAGTGCAAAGTCATTTGAGGAATTGAAAGAGATTAGGACTCAATTCTAAGTCTTTGGAGTCATGGATAGTTGGGTTGAGGCATCTAAGATTTTATTTCAAGATCAATTCAAGAAGAATCAAGAGTGTGAGAAGTTGTTAAACTAGGGTTTCTAAGTTTGTCAGTGTAAAATCCCCTATTTAGTGCCTAACTTGAAGACCACATATCTCAAGATACATGTTTCATCTCATCTTGATGCAAACATGAAACTTGTAGAGCATGTTTCTAGATTTATTTTGAGTACTAGAACTCATCCATTGGGTTTCTATAACTCAAGTTATGATGCTGACAAGTTATGGGTCCTTAAATGAATGTGATTTTGGTCAACAAAAGTCAACCAACTTCCAAGACATTTTTGACCTAGAAGGATGTTATTCCTCACTTTGACCCAAACATGAAAGTTTTCCCTTATGATCTTAGCTTTCCAAAAAGTTCTAGAAGTCCTTCATCTGATTTGTGAAGCTCAAGATATGAAGCTTGCAAGGCAGGGGTATTTTGGGAAACTTTGATTATAGATCATTTTTGTTATAGGTCATTTTCATGACTTTGCACACTTCAAATGGAACTTTCTCCAACATCAAACTTGCATCAAATGAACTCAATTTCATCACTAAACCATCACTTGTCATGGGTATGGCTTGTATGTGAAGATTGGTGAAGGAATTTCATGAAAAAAAGCATTAAAGGACATGGGTTGAATTAAATCCTTTTTGAATCATTTCATGACATGTTTATGCATTTCCTGAGTCCCTTTAACATACCAAATACAATTCCAAAATCAGAAGTGAGTTTTGATGAGTAAAAACATGTCATTTTTCAAGTTGCTTCATGTATAAGTTACATATGCAAAATCCACCAACAGATCATTTCAAGGGATCATTTATGTCCATTAGATCACTACATACCACAAGCAAGGTGTTTGAACTAAATTCAGAGCCTTTGGAGCCAGTTTCATACGTGAATTTTCAAGCTTTGAACTTCAAAATTGGATTTTTCAATTCCCATTAACAGGCGACAATTGGGCCTCCAATTGAGCTTAGGTCCATTGCATATGATCTTTGGATGAAGAACAAAGCTTCAGGGGGGAAGATTGATCATAATTGGAGCAAAAAACGGTTATGAATTTTCAAGGAGAAAGTGAGATAGTGAAATCAAGATTCAGAGCATTCTAGTCCAATTGAAGATTACCAAGAGCTTTATTGAAGATCATTGAAGCTTTCTGGATAATTTCCCACGAGTTTCAGCCTCAATTCAAGACCCAACGGAGGAGCTCCATTAGGTAAACTTTCTTTCACAAATTCTCTCTGCTCAAGCATCAATTCAATGCCATTCTTGATGCATATTGAAGCCCTACACCTGTAGGCCATTTCTGGATTGATTTGGTGTTTGTTCATGATCATTTGTGATTTATGCTCAAAACTTGTTTGCTTCAGTTTGCTTTACTTATGAGTGAAAAATGAAAATGGAACCTAGATTCTTAATGTACGTAATGAGAGGATTAGTTTAGACTCAAGAATTGCGCGTTTTAATTAAGTTTCACTTCTTCTTCTCCGGCGAACCAACCAGAGAAGATGACCGGAGTCTGATGGACCACCGTCTGGTTTTTTTCACGGTTGTGTACGTGTCATGCCACTTAAGCCTTTGAACCTTTGACCAAGACCATATCAGTGGCTGTGATTCCATCTGAGCGTTTGTTTGACATGTTGACCCTCCACGTATTAAATGAAACAGAGCGTTTTATGCTCCTCTGAATTAAGTCATGGACCTGGGCTCACTTTGTTACTCATACCCCCATTTGAATAAAGCCCAACAATATGCCTATAATTTCTATTCCACGCGCGTTCTTGTTCATTTTCTTTTTCTTTTATTCTTTTTACATTTTATTTTCTATTTGATTTTTAATGCAAATAAAATACCTCTAATGATGATTAAAAACCCAAAAAAATACTTTTTACAAATTTTAGGATGTTAATTGATTTTAGGAATTTTCTTTTTATTTTTTGGGTTATTTTTCAATTAAATATGATTTTCCACATTTGAGGTGTTTTAGTTGGTTTAAAATTGCATCTTCCATGTGTTTGATTTTATTTCTTGACTAAGTTTCCATGTTAATGGTTGGTAATTGTTTCTCCTATTCTTGACATGTTAAGTGATTTTTCAAAATCATTTTACCCCTGGTTGGATTAGTTTTGTGTAGGGTTTTAGATTAGTCTTTATGACCCTCGATTCACCCTTGCATTTGGGGTATCCCTTAGGTTTTCACTTCTGTTTGCATAGTTTGGTTTGGACTTTGTTCCCACACTTTTGACCCCAGGTTCCTAACACCTTAGGGGTCATCTAGGATTTTATTTGGCATTTTTTGGTTATGTCTCCTATTTTTTCATGTAATTTCCAATTTAGGCTATCCTTGTGTGATGTTTACATTAGTGCATGAACTAGATTATGTTGTAAATGACTTTGGTGCATTAGTTGAACCTCTAATTCTTGTGGATTCATGTTATAGACATATTTATGTGTTTTTATGTTGAATTATAGGTCCAAATTTGGTTTAAAACTTGTTCAAGCATGCTTATCTTTTAGGCCTTTCATTTAGGGTTTCACTTGTGTACATATGTGAATGTTTCCCATCTTTTGTCATGATTTGCTTGTATTCTTTTGTGCATTTCTTTTCATATACCTTGAGCACATTATATCCTCATCTATACTTCTGTCCTAGGACTTTAGGATCCTACTTATGGAAGCTTAGTCCCTCCTTTGGAGGAACTTAAGGCATGCCATAAATAGCGAGCCTTGGAAGACCCTTTGTTTGATTTGTGTGTATATTGAATGTGGTATGTTTGGTTGAGTGCCCTTGTGAGTTCCCTTGGTTCTCACTTTTCCTCCCATCATTTCATTAAATTATTTACCTCTTTCCGTTTCACTTAGTGTGCTTTTTGTGCATTATGATTGGTGTTTGGATATTGTAATCTTCTCTGTCTTTTCTTCCCATATGCATTAATAAAGGTTGAGATGTGCTTATGGAGGTGTTCACCCCAAACTTTTTCCTCCCTTTTCTTGTGTGTTATTTTCTCCTTTTTTTTTGCATTTCTTACTTGCATTAATAAAGGTTGATATGTGCTTGTGGAGGTGTTCAGCCCACACTTTTCCTCCCTTTGCTTGTGTGTTGCATTGCATATGCATTCATTATTCTTTCATGCCTTATTTCATGTTCTTCTTCTTCTCTTTTCATTACCATGCTCCCTTAGGATCTCTAATATCCTTGTTTAAGGAATATTATGATAGACTTTAGGATTCAAACCATGTATGAGAATATTAGGTAGTTTTCCTCTAACCTCAATCCAAACTTTAGGTCTATCTTGCATGACAACTACTAGGTTTTGAACTAGTTTCTCTTTAGTTTGTCCTCTCTCTTTCTCATCTCAAAACAATTCTAAAACACTTAATAAATGCTAATGAATGTTGTGCGTTACGAGCCTTAAGTACTTAGAAAATGGTGATTGGGGGCCTCCTCTCAATTATCTAGAGTGTTTAGTGAATGTCCTTTGGACGATATGTGACGCATTCGCTCCTAAGTCATAGTCTTTAGTGCAACATGAATTACAAACAATAATCAAGTCATTTCTTCTCTTAAAAGACTTCAAAAACAAATGATCAAACTTTATTTTGTCCTTTTGGGACCCCTTAATAATGGAAAATCTTTTCATAAACAAGAGTTTTGTTAACTCTTAGTTCTACCGCATACAGGTAACGCCTAAGTCTCCAATGGTCAAGCTGCATACACCTAAATGCTAGAACTAGTTATTAACCCTACTCGGGTAAAAAAAACATTTGAACCAACCGGTGTTCTTATTTTCCCGAACTACCATTTCTATGATTTCTCATACCAGATGAGAATACGTAGGCACAAGGCGCGATGTCTTGGCGAGCAACATTCCCCCACCTTTCACCCGTAGTTGTCGCTACTGCAAAAATCGGCGCCGGCCATGACAGAAGAGTCGCCACCGTGCGTTATTTATCCCAAAAGAGGGAAAGGAAACGCTCAGAGAAAACCTAACGCAAAAAGGGAAAGGAATGGTCATTGCAACCAAATCCTGGATTCGGGAGTCGGTTACGCAAGGGGAAGGTATTAGCATCCCTCACGTTCGTCATACTCGACGGGATCCATGCTTGTTTTCTATCTAAGGGTGTGTTTATCTATCTACTCTAAAGGTCTGGTCTAATTAGAAAAGAAAATGACTCGGCAAAGTATCACACTTTATGCCTACGTATTCCCGTCTGGAACGAGAAATCAGAGTCAATGCAGTTCGCCTAACTACTGGAGAAGGGGGGAAGGTTGCTCGTCGAGATATCGCATCTCGTGCCTACGTACTTTCATACGGCATGAAAGATCAGAGCAAACGTAGTTCGGGCTACGGAAGACACAAGTTTGTCTGACAGTTTTTTATCTCCTTATGAAATGGTTTTCCAGATTAAGGGGCCAAGAGGACAAAAACAGAGTTTGAATGTTTGTTTGAATCTTTTACGAAAGAACTGTTTTTTTAGGATGTTCGCAATCTCCGTCGCACTAGAGACTATGACCTAGGAGTGAATGCTTCGCATGTCACCCAAAGGGTACCACACTAAACATCCAGATTATTGGAGAGAGACCTTCCACCAACCTTTTCCCAGATAGCTTAAGGCTCGTAACGTACGACTTCAATTAACCTTATTATTGTATTTTTGAATTATTTTGAGATGAGAAGAGAAAGACGCCCTAAAACTATGGTTGAAAGGGAATCTACCTACTGTTTTCATGCATGGTTTAGAAACCTAATGTCTGTCATAATTCCCTCTTGCACAGAGGAAATCAGAGATCCTAGGGGAAAACAGCAAAAGAAAGCAAGCAGTAAACAGTAAACAGTAAAATGCATGCTATGCAACAGTACAAGCGAGGCAAGGGAGTCTTGCTCTACCTCAAACCTAAGAAAACAACAGGCAAGGGGAGACAAGCTCCACCTCAAACCTAAAGGTAAGCAACACAAGCAAACAGACAACACATCAAAAGAAAAACAGAGGAAGCAGCCCAAGCAGCATCAACAATCTTCTACAGACAGCAACTTCAACCTTTAGCAGCAGCTCTTGTCAGCAAAGTTGAATTGACAGCAAAGTTGACAGCAAAGAGTCTTCATCTTCAATTTAGCTCCTATCTTCAAGCTTCTTCAATTCTTCATCTTCAAACTCTAGCAAGCTCCACAAGAAGAGAAATCATCATTGAGATCAAGTTACAATGCTAGGAAACCTGATGAAGACCAAAGGAATTCATCAAGAACCACCATTGGAAAGAAAATGCATCCTCAAAAGTTCTACTCATTAAGGCATGCCACTCATCCCTCTAAAGGAGAGATGGGGCTTCCTGAAGAGGACTTTGCATCATAGGATGAGGATAGAAGCAAACAATGCATTCTATTTTTGATGAAAGGAAAAGAACTAGTTCTAATGGTTCTTCCTAAAACCTTAATCCTATAAGCTTCTAAAAAGCTCCTAAAAGAGAAAGAAAGCTCCAAGATAAGCTCCACAAGCCAATCCACAGCAGCTACAAGATGTCCAACACCTCCTCCAAAAAGGAAACTAAGCTCTTCAAGCTCCAAAGCCACCAACAAGATCAAACAAGGCAAGGCACCAAAGAAGGAACACCAAAGGCAACACCTACTTGTGAATTATACCTAAAATAGAAAACTAAGTTGTAAAAATCTAAGAATTTTCCTAAGGGAACATGCATGTTTTAACATTCTAGGGTTCAAATATCAGAGCCTAAATCAACTTCTAGTTCCACTAAATAAATCCTAAGTTGAATTGTGTCAAGATAAACCATAAGTTGGGAAGGCTCTAAACATCTTGCCAAAAACAGAACCTACAATTATCTAAAAAATCTAATAAAAATCCTAAGGGAGCATGCACATCTATCCTACAACATACTCAAAAATCAAATCCAGAATCCAAACCAAATAATCAAACCAAAATCAACAAAACAGATAGGTAATTATGCAAAATAAAAGAAATAACATAAAAAAGGAAAATGCAAATTAAATTGAAAAATGCAGGAAAATGCAATTTATTAATTCCAGAAAATCACAAATTGAAAGAGGAGCATGGAAATATTTTAAAATATTTTTCTGATCAAAGATGAATTTTCTATGATTTTTGGAATCAATATGCATTTAAAAATAAAACAAATCAAATAAAAAAATAAAACACAAGAAAATATGAGAGCTGTTGGATGGCACGACTGGTCAATTGATCCAAGGCTTGAGGGAGTGCCACCTCATTTAATGAATAATTTGCCCACACATTTAAAAAATGGTAAATAAAAGTTTGAGTTGTATGATGTAGTGTCATTTTAGTCTTAAAATATATTCAAATTTCAAACATATCCACTACTATCTCTTTTATTAATTGTTTTTTCATCAAATATATCTATATTTGGATAATTTTGTCATTTAATGTGTTTTTGGTTCATCAATTGAGTCTATAAAATTACTTGCAAAATAGGTATTAGATCTGTTTGTAGTTTTCACATATATAGGTACCAAAGTGATAACAATTATTGCTCCATATAAAAGATCTTTGTAATGAATTTTTTTATAAAGTTCTTATTACTCAAAGACACTTTGATAAGATGGTACGATATTCAAATCTAAAAACATAGAAATGATCCTCACTCTTCCTACATCACTCTGATCTATCCAAATCATGTTGAATCCTCATAATCAGATCAACTCGTGTCAAAACAGAAATCTCATGTCAACTTAGTTTATCTCTAATTGCTCAAATTCTTATCCAGAAATGATCTACACTTCAACTAGATCCTAACCACATGCTCAAAACGATCTACATCTTACTACAATAGTGAGAAATTTGGAAGTTACATACCTGATGTAGATCCACTAACAGAGGTATCAAGAGCTCGATTCACGCTTCAAAACTCTCCAGAATCAATCAGTGATGCAAGAGGAAGCTATTTGATTCTTCAATTTGACCTGAATTTTCCTTGAACTTGAAATCCGATTCTCACTTGCTTGCTTGCAAAACCAACTTCTATCTTTGCCTCCACCACGAAATGAGCTCCAACCTGAGTCTGAAATCAATGCAAGACTTATATAGAGTGTGTCTATGGACTTTTGAAACTCAAATGAAGCCCAATCCAGCAATTCATAATTTCTGTTTTTCCTTCAAATTTTTCATGTGATAGTCGTGAATTTGGCAGTGTAGCTTGCTCCAGAAGCTTCTAATCAATTGCAAAATGCCTTGTGAACGAAATTGGATCAAAAGGAATGCTTGAATTGCCTTGGTAAGTGATTTGGCTATGTAACTTGCATATGAAGTAACAACATTGTAACTTGTGAAATTCTTCCCCAACTCAAAAATCTACTAATGCCAATGTGTTTGAAATACTTTTTCTACTCAAAATGAGTATTTACTTTCCATGTTTTGGTCACTTAACCATTAATTTGAATTTTCAACTTTAATCCCTTTTAAAACCTTCTTTTTTAAGCCATTTCAAACCAAATCATGCCTCAAGCCAATTCAATGCATCATGAATGCTTGGTTAACCTTAAAATCACATTTTGAGTAAGTTCCATGTTGAACAAAACTTCATTTGAAATGTGCAAGTTGGATATTTTGACCTATAATCCAAAATGACCTATAATCTCACTTTCCCAAAATACCCCTGGCTTGCAAAGATCATAACTTGAGCTCCACAAACCAGAATAAGGACTTCTATAACATTTTGGAAAGCTAAGATCATAAGGAACAACTTTCATGTTGGCTAAAAGTCTATGTGAAAATTCCTTCTAGGTCAAAAGTAGCCTGGAAGTCAGATGATTTTCTCAGACAAATTTCGCATTCATCTGGTGACCTGTAACTTGTCTGGATCATAACTTGAGTTCTATAAATCCCCTTGAGGACTTCTAGTACTCAAATTAAAGGTATTGAGATGATATACAAGTTCCATGTTGGCCAAAGATCCATTTGAAACTTTTATCTTGACTTATGTGGTCTTGAAGTTAGGCATTAAATAGGGGACTTTACACTAAAACCCTAATTTAGCAACTTCCCACACTCTTGAATCTTCTTGACTTGATCTTGGCACAACACCACAAATGTCTCAGCATATCATTTCATGAACTCTATGACCTAAAAGTAGGCTTTGATACTCTTCAATTGCACAGTTGACCTAGGATTGACCCAGATGAAACCCTAATTGCTTGCACTTCAACTATGGCTTTTGCATTTGACACAATGACTTGATTAAGCTCTCCCATGGCCCTCTAGGAATTCCATGAGCTCCATACACATACTCTTCTCATATTCAACACTTCACATCCCTCTGATAGTCTTCAATTGATCCTCAAGTTAGGAGAAAATCCACATGCAAGCATCTAAACTCTTAGGCACTTAAACCACCTCCTGATGACCTTGATAACTTCTCAAGCTTGAATAAGACCTCTAGCTAGGCTCCTCTTGATAAGAATCACACTTGATCCCCTTTTATATGAATGATATCATGATATGCAAATGATATAACTATGCAAATGTTAATGCAATGAAACATAAACCAAGTAAGAAAAGAGGTTGGGCAAATTTTGGGGTGCAACAGCTGCCCCTATTCAAACGGCTTGGACCCGACTGGGTGAAGAGCGAACGGCTTTCAAACAATCGAGGTAGAAGACGGTTGAATACCAAGAAACCCGGAAATTTGCCAACCATAGAAATAAACTACGAAAACTGCTTGGGAGGAACAACATCCGTTACACTGAACCCAGTTGTTAAGGCAACAACTGATCAATCATCTGATAAAAACTTTGATTTCAACATCAACCCCCTGTGTGACGCCACAGGCATCGAACTAACTTTGCAAGAAACAACTCCGTCCACAACTGTCGCTACTGCGAAAATCGGCGCCGGCTGACAGAAGAGTCGCCACCGTGCGTTATTTATCCCAACGGAGGGAAAGGAAACGCTCGAAGTAAACCTCGCAAAAAACGGGAAAAGGTATGGTCATCGCAACCAAAACCTGGGTTCGGGAGTCGGTTACGCAAGGGGAAGGTATTAGCACCCCTCACGTCCGTCGTACTCGACGGGATCCACGCTTGCTTGGGTTGTCTAAAGGATGCAAAACAATCTATCTACGGCTGCTAAATCTAAACGGAAAGGAATTTACTCGATAGAGCTTCGCACTCTACGCCTACGTATTCTCAAGAGAGAAAGTCAGAGTCAACGTAGTTCGGGACTACGGGAAAATTGGCTCGCCAAGACCTCGCGTCTTGTGCCTACGTACTTCCACACTGCATGGAAGATCAGAGCTTTACGTAGTTCAGGCTAACTACGGCTAAACAGGGGGTTCTCACACAGCAGTGAGAAATCAAACTGGTTTCAAAGGTACGGGAACCTATGGGCAAAACTACGGTCTGGTCTCAAATGCACTCGGGCAAGAGAGAAAAAGGGTAACAATTAGTCGTCAGCGGGAAGGTCTCGATCGCACAGCAGCGAGAGAACAAAAAGGTTAGTTGTTAGTGTGCTCGCTAGGATATCGCATCCTATGCCTACATATCCTCATATGGTACGAGGAATCAGAGCAGCTGTAGTTCGGCTACTTCGGGACCACAGCTCAAATCTCGTTTTATTAACATTCTGAAAAAATGATTACAATGATTGAATACTGAAAAACAAACCCCTAGGAAATACTATCCTATCCTATCCATCTATAATGGAAAAATCAAATGGAAAATAGTCCCCTAACAAATGGACGTCTAAACTATCCTAAAATTGGTAAAATAAACTCCTATGAAAAATATCTATAAAAAATATTGAATCTGCAAAGTAATATTTTTTATTATTTTTCTTACTATTTTTCTTCTATTCTTTTTTCATGTTTCTTTTTCAATCTTTTTTCAAAAACATTCTTTTTCTCTATTTTTTATTCATCTCTTTTTCCTTTTTCAATATATTTTCTTCATATATTTTTTCTCTATTTTTTCATACTATTTTCAATATTCTTTATTTCTTTTTCATTTTTTCAAATATAATCTTTTCCTTTTTCTTTTTCCTCAAAATATTTTTCATATATTTTTCCAATAATTCTTTTCTTTAAAATATTTTCTCCTTCAATATTCTCTTTTTTTTTCTCTAAACAAAGAAAATAAGAAAAACAAAACAAAAATACAAGGGGGGGTGTAGCAGTTACAGGGAGGTGCAAGCAGCAAAAACATTGGGCCCAGCCCAGAAAAAAATCAAACAAAAAAACTGGGAGGGGGGTATGTGTAACCCGGTGAACTGACTTTAAACAATGTTGCGGATAGCAAGAGTCGCCACCGACTTTTATTTTATCCATAAGGAAAGGTTATAAAAGAACAGGAAAGACCTTAGAGAATATTTTGGGTCCGGGGGGTAGGTTATGAAAAGGGAAGGTGTTAGCACCCTTTTCATCCATGGTTATCCATGGGCTCTTAGGTACTTAAGCTCACTTTTGAATTGTTTTGAAAGTGTAGTGTGTGAGTAGCAAAAATTTCAGAATAGTTTAATAATAATCCGTGTATGGATGTGAAAAAAACTTGTTTGAAAATTTTGTTGGAAATTTGTTTAAGTGTGAAAAAGTTTTGAAGTGAGCAAGTATCTAGGAGTAGCCTACCCTAATGTTTTAAGGTCTTTCTTATTCTTTATCCTTTCCTTAGTAAGACTATCCCTACTATAATGGAGTAGGTAGCCCTTACTTTGGATGTTAAGGGACATGTGAGGGACAATTGGATTTTTGAAGGCCATTGTGGGGTGTAATAAGCACATATAAGGGACCATCATCATTTTTCGAAAGGGACTTGATTCGTAAAGGCAACCATAAGGGACTTTGATGATTTTTTTATTTGAGGGACTTGCTTTATACACCCCACTTAACCATTATTCGTAGGCAACTTGAGGGATATCCTTAGGAAGTGAGACGGCGATTAAAATCGACTTACGTGTGTGACGTGTTTATTTTAATTATCTTTATTTAAAAGTGATCTAAATTTATTTTAATATTACACACATGTTGTTACACTCCCTAATTACTAACCATAATGATAATAATAATTAAGTAATTACAATTTACATCCAAGAGGCAATTACAAAATTATAATAAATAAAAAAAATAACAAATAAGCAAATAAAATATTAGGGTTAGTAAATAATAAGAAAAATTAAATAAGGTTAGTATAAATATAAAGTTAGTGAAAATAATTAGTTGAAACAATAATAATGAGAAAAATAGACAAAGTTAGAAAAAATAATAAGATAGAAATTTCAAAATAATAATAAGCAACAAAATATGATTAGCAATAATAATTAATTAATAACGTGATTAAACATAAGATTTGATTTTTATTTAGAAACATAAATGATTAAATAATTACTATAATATAAAGTTCTAAATATCATAAGATTTGATTTTTATTTAGAAACATAAATGATTAAATAATTACTATAATATAAAGTTCTAAATATCATAAGATTTGATTTTTATTTAGAAACATAAATGATTAAATAATTACTATAATATAAAGTTCTAAATATCATAAGATTTGATTTTTATTTAGAAACATAAATGATTAAATAATTACTATAATATAAAGTTCTAAATATAACATAATTATAAATTTCTTAATCATTTACAAAAATTTAATTATCTCTAATTATATATTAACAATTATTAAGAAAAATATTTACACATTATGATGAAAACAAATTTTAACTAATCAATAATCACATTCACCAAAATTTTACATTAAGTGTTTATAAGGTTTAATTTTATTTACAAAAATTTACAAGAATTATAATAAATATATACATAGAATCATATAGAAAATTAAAATTAGGTTTTCATATTAATTTGGAAAAAAGATGTTAATGTCATTTATTTTAAAAAAACAGATTTTTATATTACAACAAATTTTAATAAATTAATGATAACAATAATAATAATAATGATAATAATGATAATAATAATAAATAATGATAATAATAATAATAATAATAATAATAATAATAATAATAATAATAATAATAATAATAAAGCAATAATGAATTTTAAATGTGCCAAATAACCCAACAATGTTGCTAACGCAGAAATGCGCTCATCGCAACCAGATCTAAATCGGACGAAACAAAATTTATCGCAAAGAAAAAGAAATTAAGCAAAAAATAGTATTATTGCTCACACAAAAATGCGATCATCGCAACCAGATCGAACTAACACAAATGTCACGCGTCATGCACACAAATGTGCAAACATCGTATCGACATAATTCGATCAAAAATCTTATATATATAAATTCTAACAATTTAAAAATTATATATATATATATAAACGCAACAGTAATAGATAAAGAAAAAGAAATAACGGTAATAGATGAAGAAAAAGAAATAACGGTAAAAGATGAAGAAAAAGAAACAACAGTAATAGATGAAGGAAAAGAAACAACGGTAAACGATGAAGAAAAAGAAACAATAGTAATGGATGAAGAAGAAAACTAAATAACGGCCAACGGTACTCACTCCTCTTAGGTTTTTTCCATTCATCCTCTTTTCCAACAAGGCAACACATATATATATAGGGAACAAATTAGGGTTAACACCAAATTGTCAATAATGTCCCTAAAGCCCATTTTAAAGCCCAAACTAAATAATTAGTTAAGAAAAAATAAAATTTAAATAATTTAAAATAATTAAAATAAACTTAAAATAAAAACTAATAATCCTATTGATTCCTAAAATAAAAAATATTATAAAAAGAACAAAATTTTTTTCAATATTTTTTTATTTTATGATTTTTTGGATATTTTTATGAATAATTTAGAAAAAAGTGAAAAAAATAATATTTTAAAAAATGATTTAATTAAAATACGAAAATAATAATTAAATAATAATAAAAAACTATTTTTGTTATTTTTTTTAATGAAAGATAGAAAAATTTAGAGTAAAAATAATAAAAACAACAAAAAGTGCCAAAGGTGAGATTTGAACTCTCAACCTCTCACACTCATAACTCCTTACACATGTCCTCCTGCCAATTGTGCCATTTTTACTTTTTAGAAAAAAAGTGCATGCCATATGATATTTACCTGCAAAAAGTCAAACGACTACACAAATTTGTTAGTAATTGATTAAATGCAATGAAATGCGACGACAAATCTTAGGGCAAAATTTGGGGTATTACAGTTATTATGATAATATTTCTCACCCAACCTCTCTTTGATGTTGGCAAAAAAAATCATGAAGTTTGACTTTGGTTTGACCACAGTTGACCTCAGTTTGACCTTTTAACTGCATTGACTGCTTTTGACTTATCTGATCATCTGACTGAGCAAACTTTTGAGAAAAGTCTTGAAACTTGACATGGGGGTTCTTATACACATATAAGATGTTATGAAGCTCACTTGAAGTCTTGGAAGTCCATTTAGCCTGATTAAAGTCAAAACCCTAGTTTTGGATGCACTGCTTAGGAGGTGCATTGTCTGAGGGAATTGTCAACTCTTCTGACCAATTATGAATTTTGTGAACCTTGTGAACCTTCTTGGAACACAAAGTCTTGTATTGTGAGGGCAAATTTTGGGGTGCAACAGCTGCCCCTGTTCAATTTTCTGAAACCTGAGGGGTTAGATTGGTATATTTGCCAGTCGTAACCTGGAAGGTTGAAGGGGATTGAACACAAAAGCCCAAAAATTTGCACTCACCAGTGCATGGAGTGATATTGATGGTTGGTTGAACATGATTGAGTGGGCTTAAAGATGCCACTAGGGGAAAGTTCTTCAGTAGTATAATGAGAGCTGTCAGGAGTCTGGAGTAATACTGATGTAACAGCATGTCTTCATGAGGATAGAGCGATCAATAATGATAACCCTAAAGCAGTCTTGAAGTGATAAATCGGACCTCAGGAGGATAGAGCAATCAATAGCTCTAAAGCAGTCTTGAAGTAATAGAATGGCTTCAGGAGGATAGAGCAATCAACAGCTCTAAAGTAGTCTTGAAGTAATGATTTCAGGAGGATAGAGCAATGAATAGCTCTAAAGCAGTCTTGAAATAATAACGTGATATGTCTTCAGGAGGATAGAGCAATCAATAGCTCTAAAGCAGTCTTGAAGTAATGATTTCAGGAGGATAGAGCAATGAATAGCTCTAAAGCAGTCTTGAAATAATAATGTAATTTCAGGAGGATAGAGCAATGAATACTCTAAAGCAGTCTTGAAGTAATGATTTCAGGAGGATAGAGCAATGAATAGCTCTAAAGCAGTCTTGAAATAATAACGTGATATGTCTTCAGGAGGATAGAGCAATCAATAGCTCTAAAGCAGTCTTGAAGTAATGATTTCAGGAGGATAGAGCAATGAATAGCTCTAAAGCAGTCTTGAAATAATAATGTAATTTCAGGAGGATAGAGCAATGAATACTCTAAAGCAGTCTTGAAGTAATGATTTCAGGAGGATAGAGCAATGAATAGCTCTAAAGCAGTCTTGAAATAATAACGTGATATGTCTTCAGGAGGATAGAGCAATCAATAGCTCTAAAGCAGTCTTGAAGTAATGATTTCAGGAGGATAGAGCAATGAATAGCTCTAAAGCAGTCTTGAAATAATAATGTAATTTCAGGAGGATAGAGCAATGAATACTCTAAAGCAGTCTTGAAGTAATGATTTCAGGAGGATAGAGCAATGAATAGCTCTAAAGCAGTCTTGAAATAATAACGTGATATGTCTTCAGGAGGATAGAGCAATCAATAGCTCTAAAGCAGTCTTGAAGTAATGATTTCAGGAGGATAGAGCAATGGATAGCTCTAAAGCAGTCTTGAAATAATAATGTAATTTCAGGAGGATAGAGCAATGGATAACTCTAAAGCAGTCTTGAAATAATTAGATGGCTTCAGGAGGATAGAGCAATGAATAGCTCTAAAGCAGTCTTGAAGTAGTAATATGACCTCATGAGGATAGAGCAATGAATAGCTCTAAAGCAGTCTTGAAGTAATTAGATGGCTTCAGGAGGATAGAGCAATGAATAGCTCTAAAGCAGTCTTGAAATAATAATGTGATATGTCTTCAGGAGGATAGAGCAATCAATAGCTCTAAAGCAGTCTTGAAATAATAATGTGATATGTCTTCAGGAGGATAGAGCAATCAATAGCTCTAAAGCAGTCTTGAAGTAATGATTTCAGGAGGATAGAGCAATGAATAGCTCTAAAGCAGTCTTGAAATAATAATGTAATTTCAGGAGGATAGAGCAATGAATACTCTAAAGCAGTCTTGAAGTAATGATTTCAGGAGGATAGAGCAATGAATAGCTCTAAAGCAGTCTTGAAATAATAACGTGATATGTCTTCAGGAGGATAGAGCAATCAATAGCTCTAAAGCAGTCTTGAAGTAATGATTTCAGGAGGATAGAGCAATGAATAGCTCTAAAGCAGTCTTGAAATAATAATGTAATTTCAGGAGGATAGAGCAATGAATACTCTAAAGCAGTCTTGAAGTAATGATTTCAGGAGGATAGAGCAATGAATAGCTCTAAAGCAGTCTTGAAATAATAACGTGATAGGTCTTCAGGAGGATAGAGCAATCAATAGCTCTAAAGCTGTCTTGAAGTAATGATTTCAGGAGGATAGAGCAATCAACAGCTCTAAAGTAGTCTTGAAGTAATGATTTCAGGAGGATAGAGCAATGAATAGCTCTAAAGCAGTCTTGAAATAATAACGTGATATGTCTTCAGGAGGATAGAGCAATCAATAGCTCTAAAGCAGTCTTGAAGTAATGATTTCAGGAGGATAGAGCAATGAATAGCTCTAAAGCAGTCTTGAAATAATAATGTGATATGTCTTCAGGAGGATAGAGCAATCCATAGCTCTAAAGCAGTCTTGAAGTAATAATGTGATATGTCTTCAGGAGGATAGAGCAATCAATAGCTCTAAAGCAGTCTTGAAGTAATGATTTCAGGAGGATAGAGCAATGGATAGCTCTAAAGCAGTCTTGAAATAATAAGATGGCTTCAGGAGGATAGAGCAATGAATAGCTCTAAAGCAGTCTTGAAGTAGTAATATGACCTCATGAGGATAGAGCAATGAATAGCTCTAAAGCAGTCTTGAAGTAATAGGATGATTTCAGGAGGATAGAGCAATCAGTAGCTCTAAAGCAGTCTTGAAGTCATGAGAGGCTATCAGGAGGATAAAATAACCCTGAGGTTACAATAAAGCAGTCCCAAAGTAATAAGAAGCTCATCAGGAGGATAAAGTAACCCTGAGGTTACAATAAAGCAGTCCCAAAGATCATAAGCTTGTTTGTTGGATAATTAACCTGAAAACAAGGTAGCATTCTGTATAACAACATTAGTTTATGCTTTATGTATGCATGTATGACATGATGCACTTAGGTAATGTACTATAGACATATATGTTATGGTATGATGTAAATGATGCATGTATGATATGACACTGCTGGAAGTGTCTGGATATCCTTGTATAACAACTGCTGGCCAAGGAAAATAAATCCCGATTCGTTGCTGAAGAATATATAACCCTCCGTCTGCTGGGAATAACAAGGTATAGATAACCTTCCGTTGTTGGGGATAACAAGGTATAGATAACCTCCCGTCGTTGGGGATAGTAGGGTATAGATAACCTTCGTTTTCGTTTGATAGTAGGATAAGTATAACATCCCGTCTTCATTCATCGTGCCCTTATTGGAAAGTAATTTCCCGTATATCCGTATGAGGATAAAAGAGATGGATATAAATTCCAGGGGAGATTAGACTTTGTGAAAATGGATTAGTCCTACTGATGGTTTGTAACTGTCTTGTAAAGATGAACCGGCGAAGCTTCGTTGAAATCCTTCCCTCGTTCGTCCTTAGTAAATACTATTACTGCATTTTCATGCATTTCTGGTAAACATCAATCATATTAAAAGCATACATGCGTTTCTGGTAAACATCAATCATATTCAAAGGCATACATACATTCAAACACAACCAATGGACGTTTCGCCTATGTAAATAGGGTAAAAGTGAATCTGGATTCAAAAGATGGAATTTATTTATATCAAAAGTGACCCATACACGGGTAAGTTTGTACAAGGAGACATAAACCCTAGTAAGAGAATTTTGTCATGAAGTTTTACAAAAAGAATCAGCTATGTGGGAAATAATCCTATTGAGTTTCAATTCTACTATTGCCACTCAAGTATCTCATCTTCTTGCTGTTGAGACGGAAACGATTGGATTGAGCTTTATCTGTTTGAGCTTGAGTAAGTAGTACAACTGGTTGCAGTTTCATGAGTGATCCGAACGAGACATAGTCATACGCTTTAATCCCTAACTTTTGCCTGGATTGCCCTTTCAGGTTTTCAATCCACCGGGATACCCTTTTTTGCCCAAGCCGCCTTTTCAGGTTTTCGACTTGCCAGGTGTACATCTTTTTATATATATATCCCTAATTTTTGCCCAAACCCTTTTGGTTTGCCGGGATGCCCTTATTTTTGCCTAGGCCTGTCAACCTAGCGGGTCTCTTTTTATGCGTAGTATTTTTTAACTATGTCTGCGTTTACAGGTTGTGGGAAGTCTTCACCATCCATTGTAGTCAGTATCATGGCACCTCCTGAGAACACTGTCTTGACTACAAATGGTCCCTCATATGTTGGAGTCCACTTGCCCCTAGGATCACCCTGTGGTAATATGATACGCTTGATTACCAAGTCACCAGCCTGATATACCTTTGGCTTAACCTTCTTGTTAAAAGCTTTGACCATCCGTTTCTGGTACATCTGGCCATGACAAACTGCTGCTAACCTTTTCTCATCAATCAAATTTATCTGGTCAAGTCGAGTCTGAATCCACTCATCTTCATCCAAGCCTGCATCCTTCATAATTCTCAAGGAGGGGATCTGAACTTCAATAGGCAGAACTGCTTCCATACCATAGACTAAGGAGAATGGGGTTGCCCCTGTTGAAGTACGTATTGTAGTACGATAACCATGCAGAGCAAATGGTAACATCTCGTGCCAATCCTTGTAAGTAACAGTCATCTTCTGTACAATCTTCTTAATGTTCTTATTAGCAGCTTCAACTGCCCCATTCATCTTTGAAATCAACAAGGTAGTATGGGTCAACATATACTGTCTTAGTCGGCGAGCAACCCGTGCCAAAGCGCAGCAAGTTTTCTCGAGCAGTGAGTATTTTGTTTCACAGTCGGTAAACTTTTTGCTAAGGTAGTATATTGCCTGCTCTTTTCGACCAGACTCGTCATGTTGCCCCAATACACACCCTATTGAGTTGTCTAATACTGTTAAATACATAATCAAGGGTCTTCCATCAACTGGTGGCATTAAAATTGGAGGTTCTAGCAAATATCTCTTGATTTCATCAAAGGCAGTCTGGCACTCATCATTCCATTCCATCACCTGATCTTTCTTCAACAACTTGAAGATTGGCTCACAGATGGTAGTTAATTGGGAAATAAATCTTGCAATGTAGTCCCAAGAAACCTCTAACCTCCTTCTCAGTACGGGGAGCTGGCATCTCTCGTATAGCTTTCACTTTTGCAGGATCCACTTCAATACCTTTTCCACTGACAATGAAACCCAGGAGCTTTCCAGATCTAACTCCAAAAGTACACTTGTTTGGATTTAATCTCAACCTGTATTTCTTCAACCTCTCAAACAACTTGTGCAGATGATCAAGATGTTGTTCTTCATTCTGAGACCTGGCTATCATATCATCCACATATACCTCTATCTCATGATGAATCATATCATGAAACAAAGCCACCATAGCACGCTGATATGTTGCCCCTGCATTCTTATGCTGAGCAGTGTTGTCTAAATCAGCCCCTATCTGGACCTCTTTTCTGTTTTCTTCAGTTCCCAGATTCACAACTTCGACTGGCTCTTCATGTGGCTGTATAGCTTTCTCTTCTTGTTGTAACAACCTAGCAAGCCCTACAGATATTTCACAATCGTCCTCGTTTCCGTCTTCAGTTTGATAGATCGGATTCTCGAAATTGTAATTGGCAATAGTAGAACTGTTATCAATTGGATCCAGAGTGGATGAGGATCGGCATTTTAGTGACGTGGGTGTGTGTAAGAACACATAGCTGATAAAGCAAAAATAAAAGAAAAAGAAAGACAAGGAACACAATATTTACGAAAACGAAACGTCCACTGATTTTATCGAATGAAGTATGCAAATGAGATGACAACCCGTAACAAGCACACCATTGTGCCCCGGGTAAGGCACATGGCTTGAAAGTTTTAATTGTTCCAGAAATTATAAATTTAAAAACATAACACAGTAATAGTATTTACTCCTGACTAAAGGAGATAGGGATAACATCTTCAGCTGTCCAATTATTGAGTCCAGCACCCACAATAGGAAGAATCCATGCCTCCAAGTTGTAGTCTTCATCTTGATCTCCCACGGCATTGATAACCCCTTGATTGGTGATACGAACAGCACGGGCACGACGGACAGCCTTCTGGGACTCTTCTTCCACCATAGCTTTTGCATCATTGAGGGAGGCCATTGCCATTGTTGGAGGGTTTCTGATGACCACAGGAACCTTCTTCATAGCAGGAGGAGTCACACAATCCTTAACAGCCCAGGGAACCACTTCAAATGACTGACATGGAGTTTCAATGTATTCACCTTCTACTTCCAGATACTTGAAAGTGTTTACATGGCTGACAAAGTATTCTTCCTCTCCAAAGACAGTAACAACTTTTCCATTCACCGGATATCTCAACTTTTGATGTAATGTGGAGGTCACCGCACCTGCCCCATGGATCCAGGGACGACCAAGCAGACATGAGTACGAAGGACGAATATCCATCACATAGAACGTAGCGGTAAACACCTGAGAGCCAACCTTGATTGGAAGATCAATTTCCCCATGCACTACTCTTCTAGAACCATCAAAAGCCTTTACCACAATATTACTGGGCTTCAATACCGTATCTTTAGGACTCAGCTTGTTCAGGACTTCCTTAGGCAACCCATTCAGAGAGGAACCATTGTCTATCAGCACATGAGACAGGGTAGTGCCCCTGCATTCAATTGAAATATGCAAGGCCCTGTTATGATCCCTCTTGGCAGGGGTCAAGTCAGCATCAGAAAATCCTAACCCGTTGTCATAGGTCAGGTGAGCAACACAATTCTCAAACTGGTCCACAGAAATTGCACTGGGTACATGAGCCATCTTTAGAAACTTGATCAATGACTTGGCATGAGCCTCAGAACATAATAACAGGGAGAGCATAGAAATCTTTGAGGGAGTATGCCCCAGCTGATCAACAATATCATAATCACTCTTGCGAATGATTTTCAATACTTCTTCCATCTGCTTAGAGAGGTCATCAGCAGCTGGCACATCAGTAGATACAGGCTCAATAACAGGACCCTTGCCCCGAGCATCAGTGGTGGAAGTAACAGCAGGAGTAACCGCACTCTTAGAAGCAACTGGAGGAGAGAAGACTCTTCCACTACGAGTGATCTTGCTAGATCCGGCAATATTATCAATGTCAACAGGCATATCAGGTAAAGGTTCCTGTTTGACACCATGGATGTAAACATCAGACCCATAGTGCCAAGGCACAGCTTTGTCAGATGTATAAGGAATAGGACCAGGAGTGGTAATGATCAGAGGAGCTACTCTGGCTTCAGCAACAACTTTCACAGGACCTTCAGCAGTAATCTTGATTGGGCCCTGATGAGTGATTTTAATGGGACCCTTTGAAGTGATTCTTAGTGGGACTTTGTCAACCATGTCAACCTCTTCAATCTTCTTACCCTGAGTCAGATGATCCACCATACTTTCTACAGATGCTGGTCTTCTTTCAAACACTATAGTATATTTATCCATGAGACGTTGAATCCCATCTCTCAAAATGAAGCAACTATCCGGCTTATAGGTACAATATAGACAATCTTCACGACAACCTGGAAAGATCCCAGCTTGTACTAACCTCTTTTTGATAACAGACAATGGTGTGCTCAACTCCATAACTGAATAGACATGCAGATCTTCATCAATATCTTTATCAATGGCGTTGATAGTCTTCTCGTGATTTGGCATTGGAGCTGTAATCACATTTGGAGTACCTGGTGGATCAAACTCAATTTCTCCAGCATCAATCATATCCTGAATTTTGTTCTTCAAGACCCAGCAGTTATTAGTATCATGTCCTGGACAGTTTGAATGATATGCACATCGTGCATTCGGATTGTACTTGGGAGAGGTAACATTGGGATTCCGAGGGGCCTCCCTCAGGGTAATAAGTTCAGCTTTCAACAAGTGTTGCAATGCCTGAGCCATTGACATGTTGATCTTCGTGAACTGTCTTCTAGCCCTCTGTTGGTTGCCTTGAGGCTGCTCTGTTGTTGCAGGAGTTGGATTTGAAATATGAACTGCACTAACAGACTGATGCCTTCTGTTACGATCAGGCTGACCATACACAGCATTAGATTCTTTCTTCCCAGTGGGAGGCTTCTTTGCGGCACCTGATGAAGAAGTGCCCATTTGGATCTTACCACTCTTGATGCCATTCTCTACTCGCTCTCCTGTCATGATCAACTCAGTGAAGCCAGATGCTGAGCTTCCAATGAGATGACTTTAAAACGGACCATTCAGCGTACACATGAACATATCAACCAATTCCCTATCAGTCAAAGGGGGTTGAACTCCTCCAGCTAAGTCTCTCCACTTCTGAGCATACTCCTTAAAGCTTTCTTTGGCACCCATAGACATGCTTGCTTTATGAAGTAGCTTTGTTAGCTCTAGGATCCTTGCTTGGCTTACTTTGTAATGAGCCTCGAAAGTATCCCTTTGCTCTTTCAGTTGGATCCATGATCTCTGCAAGTCTTCCACATCAGTAGGCATGTCTGGGTGAAGGATGGTATAAGCTGTGTCACCTTCAGCAACAGGTTCCATGGTAACTGGTAGGATGGCAGGATATGGCATCATGAGTGTCTGAGCACGAAATCGTACCCATCTGAGATAAGCCTCCATAGGAATGGTGTACTTAGGCTCCAGTGTCTTGCTGTCAATCCTGTTTACCTTTTCCCAAGCTCGTATGAATCTCTGACGGTAACCCTGAAGATCGTTGTCGTAGTCAAACACAATGCCCTGAATCAACATGTCATGTGGACCATCGCTCCGGGCGTAACCAAACTGTCGTAAAGCTAGAGATGGGTTGTAGGTGATGCCTCCTCTTATGCCTAGAAGCGGCACGTTAGGAAACTCCCCACAACGGTCAATGATGGTGACATTCTCCGTAGATCTGGAGCACCAATGGATGTCTGAGTGAGAAAGTGACATGATCCTCTTGGACCATCTGAACCCTTGCTCATTCTTCATTACTGAGCGAGGAAGGTGAGAAATAAACCACCTAGAAAGTAAAGGTATGCAGCACATCAAAGTTCCTCTTGCTCTTGTAGTACGGGTGTGAAGAGAATGTAGGATGTCTCCAAGTAAGGTAGGCACTGGATTGTGACTCAGGAATATGTTGATGGCATGAACGTCTATGAACTGATCAGGATTGGGGAACAACACTAAGCCATAAATCAATAAGGCTAAGATCTCCTCAAAAGCATCGTAGCTCATAGCTTTCAAGAACATTTGAGCTTTATCCACTAATACCTTGGCAAGAATACCTTTAACTCCACTTCTCGTCTCTAGAACAATGTCAGACTTCTTCAGATGTAGAGCTGCAGCAACAACTTCTGGTTTAAGCTCCTTCTCTAAGCCTGTGAATGGCTTCTGATCAAGAACAGGTATACCCAGAAGTTTAGAGAACTCCTCCATGGTTGGAACCAGCTGATAATCAGGAAATGTAAAGCAATGGTGCTCAGGGTCAAAGAACTGAAACAGCACACTCATCATGTCTTCACTGAACCCTGAAGTAACTAGATCCAATAAGTGACCATGCCTCTTGTTGAACTGGGAATGATCAGGCACTAGGGAAACCAACTCCTTGAGCTTAGCAGGTATCCCTACAAAGTTGATCCTGATGGTGTTTCTACGAGCAGAAGCCATGACCTGCAACAAAGAACAAAGATAAATCCTTTGGTCCTTGAAATGGTTAGGGAAAATGATATGCTTATGATGCATGATGATGTCATGATGTTATGTTCAATCACAAACATGTGGCACACACAAACAAGTCACACAATTGCCCTAGGTTTAAAGGCTTGCATGAGGTTTAAAGGTAAGTACCCTCCCCTGAAGTTAGATGGTTCATCCTGTCCTACAAAAGTAACCAGGTTCTAAGGGATCTCAATATCATTGATCCTTCACAAGGGTGGTTGTTCAGAAGGCAACTTACTTGCCAACCAAAACCCTCCAAGTTTAAGATCTCAATGAGCGTAGTATCGAGTGTCAACCAACTTCAGTCTGCACCAAAGCCGGTTACCTCACTACTTTCTAAAGGCCAAGATGAGTTAACTAGGGTTCTAAAAGTCAGTTAGTGCATTGACAACATATGGCAGCCTCAATATTATCCTCAACTTGACTTAAGGAATATAAGCACCAACCAAGAAGTCGCACTAACTATGGCCACCAGATCAACCGTATTGATATACGTCGTACAGTTTCCTTGGTCTATTGCCATTTACCTAAGGTACACTAGATCCGGGTTAGGACCTTTCACACATAAGAGCACCCCAACAATATAATAATAAAGCAAACAAGGCAAACAATTTAAAGTGATCTTAATTCCTAAGGGTACCCCTCTTAAATAAATCCCCAGCAGAGTCGCCAGTTCTGTAACCCGGTGAACTGACTTTAAACAATGTTGCGGATAGCAAGAGTCGCCACCGACTTTTATTTTATCCATAAGGAAAGGTTATAAAAGAACAGGAAAGACCTTAGAGAATATTTTGGGTCCGGGGGGTAGGTTATGAAAAGGGAAGGTGTTAGCACCCTTTTCATCCATGGTTATCCATGGGCTCTTAGGTACTTAAGCTCACTTTTGAATTGTTTTGAAAGTGTAGTGTGTGAGTAGCAAAAATTTCAGAATAGTTTAATAATAATCCGTGTATGGATGTGAAAAAAACTTGTTTGAAAATTTTGTTGGAAATTTGTTTAAGTGTGAAAAAGTTTTGAAGTGAGCAAGTATCTAGGAGTAGCCTACCCTAATGTTTTAAGGTCTTTCTTATTCTTTATCCTTTCCTTAGTAAGACTATCCCTACTATAATGGAGTAGGTAGCCCTTACTTTGGATGTTAAGGGACATGTGAGGGACAATTGGATTTTTGAAGGCCATTGTGGGGTGTAATAAGCACATATAAGGGACCATCATCATTTTTCGAAAGGGACTTGATTCGTAAAGGCAACCATAAGGGACTTTGATGATTTTTTTATTTGAGGGACTTGCTTTATACACCCCACTTAACCATTATTCGTAGGCAACTTGAGGGATATCCTTAGGAAGTGAGACGGCGATTAAAATCGACTTACGTGTGTGACGTGTTTATTTTAATTATCTTTATTTAAAAGTGATCTAAATTTATTTTAATATTACACACATGTTGTTACACTCCCTAATTACTAACCATAATGATAATAATAATTAAGTAATTACAATTTACATCCAAGAGGCAATTACAAAATTATAATAAATAAAAAAAATAACAAATAAGCAAATAAAATATTAGGGTTAGTAAATAATAAGAAAAATTAAATAAGGTTAGTATAAATATAAAGTTAGTGAAAATAATTAGTTGAAACAATAATAATGAGAAAAATAGACAAAGTTAGAAAAAATAATAAGATAGAAATTTCAAAATAATAATAAGCAACAAAATATGATTAGCAATAATAATTAATTAATAACGTGATTAAACATAAGATTTGATTTTTATTTAGAAACATAAATGATTAAATAATTACTATAATATAAAGTTCTAAATATCATAAGATTTGATTTTTATTTAGAAACATAAATGATTAAATAATTACTATAATATAAAGTTCTAAATATCATAAGATTTGATTTTTATTTAGAAACATAAATGATTAAATAATTACTATAATATAAAGTTCTAAATATCATAAGATTTGATTTTTATTTAGAAACATAAATGATTAAATAATTACTATAATATAAAGTTCTAAATATAACATAATTATAAATTTCTTAATCATTTACAAAAATTTAATTATCTCTAATTATATATTAACAATTATTAAGAAAAATATTTACACATTATGATGAAAACAAATTTTAACTAATCAATAATCACATTCACCAAAATTTTACATTAAGTGTTTATAAGGTTTAATTTTATTTACAAAAATTTACAAGAATTATAATAAATATATACATAGAATCATATAGAAAATTAAAATTAGGTTTTCATATTAATTTGGAAAAAAGATGTTAATGTCATTTATTTTAAAAAAACAGATTTTTATATTACAACAAATTTTAATAAATTAATGATAACAATAATAATAATAATGATAATAATGATAATAATAATAAATAATGATAATAATAATAATAATAATAATAATAATAATAATAATAATAATAATAAAGCAATAATGAATTTTAAATGTGCCAAATAACCCAACAATGTTGCTAACGCAGAAATGCGCTCATCGCAACCAGATCTAAATCGGACGAAACAAAATTTATCGCAAAGAAAAAGAAATTAAGCAAAAAATAGTATTATTGCTCACACAAAAATGCGATCATCGCAACCAGATCGAACTAACACAAATGTCACGCGTCATGCACACAAATGTGCAAACATCGTATCGACATAATTCGATCAAAAATCTTATATATATAAATTCTAACAATTTAAAAATTATATATATATAAACGCAACAGTAATAGATAAAGAAAAAGAAATAACGGTAATAGATGAAGAAAAAGAAATAACGGTAAAAGATGAAAAAAAAGAAACAACAGTAATAGATGAAGGAAAAGAAACAACGGTAAACGATGAAGAAAAAGAAACAATAGTAATGGATGAAGAAGAAAACTAAATAACGGCCAACGGCACTCACTCCTCTTAGGTTTTTTCCATTCATCCTCTTTTCCAACAAGGCAACACATATATATATATATATATATAGGGAACAAATTAGGGTTAACACCAAATTGTCAATAATGTCCCTAAAGCCCATTTTAAAGCCCAAACTAAATAATTAGTTAAGAAAAAATAAAATTTAAATAATTTAAAATAATTAAAATAAACTTAAAATAAAAACTAATAATCCTATTGATTCCTAAAATAAAAAATATTATAAAAAGAACAAAATTTTTTTCAATATTTTTTTATTTTATGATTTTTTGGATATTTTTATGAATAATTTAGAAAAAAGTGAAAAAAATAATATTTTAAAAAATGATTTAATTAAAATACGAAAATAATAATTAAATAATAATAAAAAACTATTTTTGTTATTTTTTTTAATGAAAGATAGAAAAATTTAGAGTAAAAATAATAAAAACAACAAAAAGTGCCAAAGGTGAGATTCAAACTCTCAACCTCTCACACTCATAACTCCTTACACATGTCCTCCTGCCAATTGTGCCATTTTTACTTTTTAGAAAAAAAGTGCATGCCATATGATATTTACCTGCAAAAAGTCAAACGACTACACAAATTTGTTAGTAATTGATTAAATGCAATGAAATGCGACGACAAATCTTAGGGCAAAATTTGGGGTATTACAGTTATTATGATAATATTTCTCACCCAACCTCTCTTTGATGTTGGCAAAAAAAATCATGAAGTTTGACTTTGGTTTGACCACAGTTGACCTCAGTTTGACCTTTTAACTGCATTGACTGCTTTTGACTTATCTGATCATCTGACTGAGCAAACTTTTGAGAAAAGTCTTGAAACTTGACATGGGGGTTCTTATACACATATAAGATGTTATGAAGCTCACTTGAAGTCTTGGAAGTCCATTTAGCCTGATTAAAGTCAAAACCCTAGTTTTGGATGCACTGCTTAGGAGGTGCATTGTCTGAGGGAATTGTCAACTCTTCTGACCAATTATGAATTTTGTGAACCTTGTGAACCTTCTTGGAACACAAAGTCTTGTATTGTGAGGGCAAATTTTGGGGTGCAACAGTATGATCCAAAACGCAGTGTAGCAGTCCAGTAAAACGTTGGGCTTGGCCCATTCCTACGCTGCACACACGCAGGAGGGTGAATTACGAAACAGAGGGGGTATGACCCAAAATCTGTTGGGCTTGAGGCCCAAACCCCTCCCCGATCCGTCTCCCTTCTTCCATTCCACCCTTCAGAAAACTTAGAACCTTAACCCTAGTTCTCCCTTCTCTCCACCGCCGCCCTCCTCCTCTTCCACTTCATCCACCCTAACTCAGACAACCCTCACCTTTCTCAATTAACCTCAAACCAAACTTGATCACCAACTCCAAGTTTTGACAATCTCAAGGGAAGCTCGTGGAGATACGAAAGTCCAGGTAAAACATCCAATCCACGATGAAGCTTATGAAGATCCGTGGCGCGTGTTCGTAGGTGATGATTAGAGGACGTTGATGGTGTTCTGGAGATTTTCAATGAAGTGGATGAACCAGATCTGGACGCGTTTGAAGGTTGGACGAAGTTTTGGGCGAAGCTTTGTCAGAAGATCTTGAAGCGAGTTCTGGGAATTTTTCTGGAAAGTCGTTGAAGATTGGATGATTGTAGATTTCTTGACCAGATCTTTGATGAAGGCCTTAGATGTTGATGCGTTTGACGAATCTTTGGTGGTTTCTGGAAAACAAAACAGATAAGAGGTTTTTCTAAAGAACCTTGAAGGTGTTCTTGGAAGGCGAAGGACGATGATGAATGTTACTTGATGAACGTGTGAGGATTTCTGCGGATCTCTGGCAATTTGTTGAAGCTTGATCTGGAAACGGACGAATGTTCTTGTTGAAGATCGGTGTGGTAATCTGGAAAGTTGAAGGAGGACGGATGAAGGTCGTACGAAGACATGATGTACGTGTGAAGGATTTCTGGAGAACGATGAGTGCAGATGATCTTTGAAGATCTTGATGAATGATGAATTTCTGGAGAACTCAAGATGAACACTTGAAGGTTTTTTATGAATCTTGAAGATTCTGGAGAAAAGATGAACAAGTTGAAGAATGGATGAACATTGATGATGATGATGAAGATCGGAAACTGGAAAAATCACGGCGGTTGTTGATGAAGATTGGACCGGAGAGGATGAAGATTGAAGGAAATCTGGGGATTTTGGTGATTTGAGGGTTTTCCGGTGGAAGTTACGGCGGTCGGAGGGTTGTTAGGGCTGTTGGCGGCGGGTAGTTGCGGTGGTTGCATGGCCGCCGGCCATGCAATCGGTGGAGGCTGGGTGATTGCCAAGTGGCAGGGGTAGTGGAGAGGGAGGTTGCATGTGCGATACGTGGCAGAGAGAGGGAGAAGGATTGTGAGGTGGCAGCGTGTCAGGGTGATAAGTGGGGTCTCTCTCCTGATTACACGTGTGCTGAACTCTTTTATAGCACATGGCAGTTTCTGGACTCTTCTGGAAAATGGACAGAAAAAAATCATAAACTGGGCCTCCATATACCTGGGCCCAATACGAAAATGGCATCAAAAAACCCAAAAAAATATGAATAATAATGGATTAATGGAAAAATGAAATAAATCTGGATTAAAAAAAGTTAATGAAAATGATTAAAACTAATTAACCCTAACTAAATCTCAATTAATCCTAAAAAGAAAATTAACCTAAAAACTCTATTGACTCTAATTAATTCCTAATAAAACTCTAATAAAAGGGAATTACCATCTAATCTATGCTAATCACTAGACTAATGACAATAATAGAAAACTCTAATAATCCCACTAATCTAAAAATTCTAATAAACCTATATTATTTTTTATTAAAAGAGAATCTATTATTATTAAAAGAGAAAAAAAAACTATATTCTTCTATGATAAAAAAAATCTACTTAATATCCAATATATTCTAAAAAAAACTATTAAAAATATTAAAAACCCTATTAATATTCTATTAAAATCTATATTATCCTAAAATAATTAAAAATCTGATAAAACCCTAAAAATAGCTAATAAAATCCAGAAAACACAATAATTCTCGAAGGAACAAAAATAGCACCGAACGGCAAATAACACTGCAAGAGCGCAACAAAATAGTTGGTAAAAATAAACGGACACCGAAATATCCCTAAAAACAACAGCACGAGCTGAAAACACCGGGAATAGCTCGAATTCCCAAAAATACGGTTCTACCTATCTAAACTGATTAAAAAAAACCCTGAGACGCGAGACGAGAGATGTGATCCCGATAAAATCAAAACAAATGAAAAATGCACTGTATGCGATATGCGAATGCGGATGAGGTCATGCGTCGAAACATAGGACCAGATACTGGACCCGGTTGGTCAAATTTTGGGGTGCAACAACAACTAGACAAATTTCGTCAACACGAGGAGAGACTCCATCACCACGGGTACAACTCCGTCCACAACTGGACTAAATTCGTCAACACGAGGAGAGACTCCATCACCACGGGTACAAATCCATCCAAAGCTGGACTAAATTCGTCAACACAAGGAGAGACTCCATCACCACAGGTACAACTCCGTCCACAACTGGACTAAATTCGTCAACACGAATAACAATCTCTATCAATCACAGGTAACGACTCTGTCAACACGGATAACAATCACTGTCAACACAGGTAACAACTCCGTCAACACAGATAACAATCACTATCAACACAGGTAACAACTCCGTCAACACGGATAACAATCACTGTCAACACAGGTAACAACTCTGTCAACACAGATAACAATCACTGTCAACACAGGTAACAACTCTGTCAACACGGATAACAATCACTGTCAACACAGGTAACAACTCCGTCAACACGGATAACAATCACTATCAACACAGGTAACAACTCCGTCAAGACGGGTCAAAAACACGTAAAATCCACGTCAACACGGGTAAGGATCTCCGTCAACACGGGTCAAAATCCTCAAGATTTTTAAAACTGTTGTATGGCAATCTGAAGAATACTTTGCTGGGGAATACGAGAAACTTAACCAAACAACTCTGTGGGGAAAAACTCTACTGGGGAAATTACTAGTGATAACTCCAAAATTTTAAGCCATGAAATCTTTTAACGCTGACGTAACAGCAACCTGAGAAGAATTCCGCTAGGGAAGAAGAGAAACTTAACCAAGCAACTCTGTTAGGGAAGCATGCGATGGGACGAACGTTATCATCACCTATCTCACGCCGAGAATTTTAATATCTAGAAATCCTTCTGAGCAAGAATCCCA